>OY744518.1:29068177-29208177 GCA_963556195.1 Sepiola atlantica
TTGAAATTGAAAAGTTTGCTGTCATTTCTGCGAGATATTGAACACTGTAGACAACAAGGCTGCGTAAGTGCACCTTAATTTCTGTGTCGATTTTTCGCGGCTGTCTGGTCCTGAGTGTTTGTCTCGTGATTCTAGACTGAATCTACGAACGGCGTTCAAGCACATGCGACCACCTGCAACCGCCACTCCTACACTGATGAGGGTAAGAGAGACCGAAACGACGTCGTCTGTAGGTGAAAATCATTTTAATATTTCAAAAATATTTATAGTATATATATAATGTTATAAAACGAGAATATTCACAGACCGCTGTTTCATCGTATCACCGTTCTTCAGTGTTGCTGAGATTTGAAACCTGATCATTTGGTTACCCTTATACTATTTTGCTCGCCACGAAAGTTAGGGAAATTATAATTTTTATGTTTTTTTTACATTTACAGACGTTTGAAGACATAATGCATTTACATATATTGATCTTTACTTATATTGAATATTGACTGTTTTTTTACATATTTTATCGAATTCAATACATCCTTTATATTATAATATAATATTCCAATGGATGATACCCTTTGACACCTCATAATATATCTGGGAATTAGTTATTACAAAGACTTTTTACCTCTTCCCACATACACTTTGTATTTTTTCAAAATTTATAAACGATTGATAATTATTTTCAAACTTTTTCAAATTAATAATGTAAACCTAAGCTTGTTAAATAATTGTTTATTTTTCCTTCTGAAGAGAAGACTTGTTTCGTTGAAAAAACATGGTTTAAAGGTGATTTTTTATAAATTAGTCTTTGTTGTACTGTTTGAATATAATAAAGTTGTAAAGTATGTAACCTTACATTTGCTTTATTATCATTTCCTCTTTATATATATATATAAGTATAAATTTTTATTTATACAAACATTATTGGTTACATATGTGCATACATGTTTCGGTTGCACTTTTCCCAGAAAGTCAACCTCATCAGACCAAGAATTTTCGAGAAATTTCTTGAAAAATTCTTGGTCTGATGAGGTTGACTTTCTGGGAAAAGTGCAACCGAAACATGTATGCACATATGTAACCAATAATGTTTGTATAAATAAAAATTTATACTTATAAACAGCTCTACTTGTTATTGAGCACTTTTTATAAACACTTGAGTTTCTACGGATTTACATTTACAGAAACTAATACAATACATGTACGATATATATATATATATATATATATATATATATATATATATATATATATATATATATATATATATATATATATATATATATATGTACAGGGTTTAGTGGTGTCGAAGATAATTACTTAGCTACATATGAAAATAAAAAAATAACCTATTATCGAGGTTTATGTTAAAGTCATAATAAATATTCGAAAGTTGCCCCATCTTCCTCTAAGATTGATTCAGTACGTTTATTAAATCAATCAAATTAAATTTATTAGGCAAAAAAGTAGCAAGGTGCAACAAAGATACAGGTAGAAGTTATTCACATCCACATACAGTCTGAATGTTTGTCCAAGGCCGCTTTGAACATGTCACAACCTCCTTTGGATGGCTGTTCCACAGAGCAGAAACATGGACAGAAAACGCTACCGCCCTTCTATTAAATCGAAAACGACTGTGGTACATCTTTTGCAGATGCCTGCAGTTATCGCAACTTGGCGCTGAGGTGAAAAACTCCTCGAAACATAGATTTAAATTCACGTTGATGATGTTGTATGCCAGAATCAAGTCTCCTCGCATCTTCAGCTGCTTAAGTGAGAATAGATTTAGTCTTTGGAGCCGCTCTTTGTAGGTAAGTGTGGAGAGTCCTGTTACCACCCTGGTTGCCAACTGTTGAACACGCTCCAGGTGTAGATACGAATCTGTTGCTTGGGTGGCATACTCAAAAATGGGCCATACCAGGATAATGTATAAGGGTTTAGTTTAGTTAGATTCCTAAATATACTGAATTGGTCTTAGAGGTTAGGGTTAGTGTTAGAGTTAGGGTTAAGCTAAATATACTGAATTAGTCTTAGAGGTTAGGGTTAGGGTTAGGCTAAATATACTGAATTGGTCTTAGAGGTTAGGGTTAGTGTTAGAGTTAGGGTTAAGCTAAATATACTGAATATGTCTTAGAGGTTAGAGTTAGGGTTAGGCTAAATATACTGAATTGGTCTTAGAGGTTAGGGTAAGGGTAAGGCTAAATATACTGAATTGGTCTTAGAGGTTAGAGTTAGGGTTAGGGTTAGGCTAAATATACTGAATTGGACTTAGAGGTTAGAGTTAAGGTTAGGCGAAATATACTGAATTGGTCTTAAAGGTTAAGGTAAGAGTGAGGCTAAATATACTGAATTGGTCTTAAATGTTAAGGTAAGGGTGAGGCTAAATATACTGAATTGGTCTTAGAGGTAAGTGTTAGGGTTAGGGTTAGGCTAAATATACTGAATTGGACTTAGAGGTTAGGGTTAGGCTAAATATACTGAATTAGTTTTAGAGGTTAGGGTTAGGGTTAAACTAAATATACTGAATTGAACTTAGAGGTTAGAGTTATTCTAAATATACTAAATTGGTCTTAGAGGGAGATGGGGAAACTTTCAAACATTTAGTATGACCTCCATGGTAGATTATTAAAAAATGCACATCTTAGTGAAAAGTAACTTATCGGTTAGTTATTGCTTTAACAGTTTTAAAATGTTGTATATATTGTCTATTATTAACATCATTAATTTTTATATATGAATAGAGATTCTTTAAACTAAACATGAAAAATATTTAATTAAGTAAACAATAATTAATGACTTTTTGGCGACAGATGTTATCACTCATCAGAAAAAAAGAATAAATGATAACTTTTATGTAAAAGTTGTAATGGATTGAATCACAAAAATGATGAACATATGTCAACTTACATCCCCAATTTTATAATGCAATTCCAAATACTCAGGTTGCTCACAATGAAAACAACATAACAATTAACCGTTTTTTTTTTTTCAAGTTCCCCATTTTTCAAATGTCGATTTTTAACAGAGTCAACGGCAGACGACCGACCAATGTTCTAGAACAGGGGCGGGCAACCGCCGGCCTGCGGGCCACATCCGGCCGTGAAGGCTTAGCATCCGGCCTGCCACCCTGCTATGCTTTATTTTTGCAATCCGGCGCGCGGACCTCCCTATAAAACTCATATCATTTTATGACATAGATGTAAAAGTAGGTTTCAATTCAGATTTACAGTGGGATAAAAATGTATGAATATCAGCGAGCGATGATACATGTATATTTCATTTTTCCTTAACTATTAAGAGATAAAAATAGAAAAAGAGAAAGAGAGAGGCAAAGAGGAAACGAGAGACGAGGAAAGGGCATAAAACAGAGAACTTATGTGAGATGTGTCAAAACGAATGCTGGATCAACTTGCTACTTCCCCCGTCATTATTTTTTATGATTCCAAAATGGCTCTTCATCGGCGCCTTTTATAACATCACATATAGAAGGCTCTTGAGAAAAAATATCAGATTTGTAGAGTGTTCAATGCAATTTTTCTACAATTTATTCATGTAAACAAAATATAGTCATTCTGAGATTTCGTTTTTCACTCCGGCTGGCGATCTCCTTCCAAAAGTCTCATCTGACCCTCATTCTAAAAAGGTTGCCCGCTCCTATTCTAGAACATGACTAAAATAAATTCATCTTTTGGTTGAAAATACAGAATAGTTAACTCGAGAACTCATAAACAATAACAAAAAAAACGACCCACAATTTTTATCTAAAACGCAGTAGAATAAAATTTGCGGCTAGTTTTAACGTGTGGAAACGATTTGTAAGATTTTTTAACCGCTTAAAAAAATCTTACAAATTGTTTCAACACACAAAAAATGGCAGTTTCTGCCATATTTTGGGGTTAGGGTTTACATTATGAATTTTCGAGTATTAACTTTTCTGTAATTTATGGTTTAAGAAAATCTTTCCATATGTTAAAATTAGCCGAGTTTTGGTAGAGAATTTCATTCTAAAGCATTTTATATAAATTTTGTTGTTGTCTTTTTGGTTTACGAGTTCTTAAGTGTTAACTATTCTGGACTTTTACCATTAAAAATATATTTTTAAAGTGTGCATATTTGTTAATGTAATCAATTTGAATATTTACATTTCGTAATACAAATAACGAAACAAGGATTTCCGTGGTTATTTTCAGCGAAAGCTGAGAAACTCGATAAATCAGATAAGTTTCACAATAAGGACATTTTGAAGAAGTTTCGAATCTCAGAAAATATCAAGAAGATAATAAAAAGCAAAATGGTATTTATAGGGTAAAAACAATCTGCCAAGCCAAGAGGGTGATAAATAATTATTGATACTAGCAAGAATATGCGACCAGAGGGAACATATTTTTGCTAGTATATATGACGAACAAACATATACTACACTATCCCCCACCTCCAAGGAGAAGGTAATGCCTAGGAGGATAGTATCACGACAAACGAACATATACTACACTACCCTCCTCCCCAGGAGGAGATCATGCCAAGTAGGAATGCCCCATGACAATAGAACAGATACTACACGATCTCCCAAAGGAGGAGGTAATGCCTGGAATGATGATCCCATGACAACAGAACAGATGATGTACTCACCCCCCCCAAAAAAAAGGTAATCACTAGGAGAATGGTAAGATGGTATCATGGCCACAGAAAATATATACTACATTAACCTACTCCCAAAGAATGAGTATTGATTTACTCCTCTCCAGGAGTTAGGCACAAGGCCAGTTTTTATCTTACTCCCACAAGTGGGGTTTAAAAATTGCCTGGGTAGCCCTGTCGGCATTCCCCGGTAGGGACGCCTCAGGCAGTAAGCAATAAACTTACTCCTCCCCAAAGAGGGGAGGCGAAGCCTGGGAGGGTGGACCTCCTAGAACTGCACAGGACAGACCCATAGACCGGCGTAAATCAAGCCCCGAAGGCCAAGACAATACCAGTCTATGGGGTGCAGTATCCATCGGAACAGATACTACACTTTGATCTTAGCCAAAAAGCCAAGTATGTGGTAATGCCTGGAAGGATGGTCTCATGACAATAGAACAGATACTACATTACCGCCCCTCCCTAAATTGAGCATCGAAAGATAGAACATTGTATAGTTTCGGCTTCAGATATAGAAGTAATCGTATAGTTTTGGCTTCAGACAGACATACACCAAATCTCTATTAATAATAGATATTTAAAGAAAGAAGAAAATAGAAACAAGGAAAGCTCTTCAAATTTTAAATTTTGCTTCGAGAAACCACCCAGAATTGAGGTTTCAACTCTGAAAAACGGCTGCATGCTGAGAAAGCAGCCCATTTAACATTCGGTTGAATTTATCTCAACTTCACTTTATGGAGGTCTCTGGCTGATAGTTTTGAATGTTCTGAGATTTGCTTCAATTCAAGTAGACACACTGGGTGGCCATTACAACTGACAAATGATGTCTATATAAGCCATACGAATAGGAGAATCGTAGGGGGGGGGATTTGAGCTAAGCCTGGCAAGCAGGCTCTGGCTTTTACTTGCTAGGAGGTGATGTAGCAGACTGAAATAGGATCTATTTCTTCTCGTTCCCTGTGAGCAAATTGGTCATACACTGACCAATCGGCTTGCAGGGCGTATTGATATCAACTGTCCCCTCATGGACTATTTTCTACCACCTGGTCAGTTGAAGAATTCAGCAGAGAGAAATCGGCCAGCAACGACGAAACATCTCTCTCCTGCCTTTCCCCTGCATCGTTCCAGCAGCAGCCATCTCCACTTGGAATATATTTGCTGACGACCCGGCAGCCTCTTTTCTTCACTGGGACACAGTTCCAACCCTCTGTTAAATAAACCTTTTTTTGCTGCCTGTTACTCGGTTGTTGTTCGTTCAATTCATTTTGTGCGATAAATGTAAGGAAGGGACCAACACCCCCCCTTCAATTACAATGATTCTGTTGGCTTCGTAATAAGTCTCCCTTGTTAGACGATAGATGAATGTCCATTTTGACTTCACAAAATAAAACATGTGACTTGTTGCAAACTCAGAGTTGTGACTTTGTTTGAAAGAAAAACCCTAACCCTAACACCAGTGACTGAGACGATATGGGCCAGCGTTGTAATCGGATGAGAACCAACTCCAGACTATCGAAGTGAGTGAACAGCACACCTACACGTTTTTAATAGAATGTTATTTGACTGTTAGAGAAAACCAACCGGAAGTAAAAAATAAAAAAATAAAAAAAAATATGCTAGTAACAAAAAACGTAATAATACTCAAGGGAGATAATTTCCTCCTGTCTAAATTCATTAGACTTATTATCAGTTTGTTCAACCAGGGGTTTTTACCCCACCTAATAAACTGGTATTGTCCGGCCCTTTGGGTCTGGATTTACGCCGGTCTATTGGGGGTTGCCGGTCCTGTGCAGTTCTAGGAGGTGCACCCTCCCAGGCTTTGCCTCCCCTCTTTGGGGAGGAGTAAGTTTATTGCTTACTGTCTGAAGCGCCCCTACCGGGGAGTGCCGACAGGGCTGCCCAGGCAATTTTTAAATGGCCAGAGTGCTCACCTCTCGAGCGCTGGCTTATCTAATCCCACTTTCCCGACCTTGTGTCACATCTTACCTTGTGGGAGGTAGATAAATAACATTATCAGTTTGTTCTAAGTTTATGGACCCAATAAGAACAATATACATCGAATGGTCAACTTTCCTACAAAATTTCAGCTATTTTTGTCTTGCGGTTTGGTTGTCTATACATATAAGACAGCTAGACATAGTCAACTTTTTTAAGTTGATAATGACTGATATGAGTTGATAAGAAATTCATTGACACATGTGGATATAGATGGCACTCTACTTGATGCTGAAGCTACCTTCTGCAACTTGGGCGACATGTTGAATTCTGGTGATGGTTGTGAACGCGTTATCATTGCTCGCTGTTGTGTTGCTTCGGAGATGTTCAGGTAGCTGCGGCGAATCCTTACATCTCGGCACATTTCCTTCCAGATTCGAGGCAAAGTTTTTTTCAGCCTGTGTTCGCTCTGCTATCTTGCATAGCAGCGAGACATGGTCCCAAAACGCTTCTGATCTGCAATGGTTTCGGCGTAAGGATCGTGCCATGATGGATGAATGGGCAGCTGCAAACTGGAAGAAAGGATACCTTCAATCGTGCTTCATCAGAAACTTGCTATTGGTGGAATTATGTATGCCTGACACACTTGGTGTCTCAGGTAGTTTGGCCATGTACAGCATGCCATCTCTTGCATCAACTTCATATGTTACCCTCTATTTGGATTACGTATTTGGAAGAGCCAGACGTAAGGGTCTAATAATAGTAATTAATGTTTGAGAATGATATTAAATGAAAATTTCTTGAAACACACTCGAGTGAAGTAGGTGAATGAAGTGTTGAGTTTCGTAGCGTACGATGCATTTGTTTTTGTGTCTAGTTACGGGGGAAAAACAGTCTACTTTATATAGAAAGAAGATGCAACCATATTTCTTTAACAAGCATTAATTATAGTTTTGTTGCAATTTGGTTCAATTAATAATTTAATTTGACTTTCAAAATCTTATTTCAATTAGTAATTTGGTAAAATAAACAAATGACATAATTTTTTTTTGTTTCTTTTTAAATGAAATAGAAATTAAAGTAAAACGACTCCCGGACAACACCGGTACGTTCAGCTAGTCGGGAATATATGTTTTGTAGGTAAAATTTGTCCCATTTTTTAAAAGTTGGCCCCATTTCTTGCACTAGCAGTAAATACAAAACACCTTATTTCAACTTTAGACAATAAGAGAACCATTTTTTATATATACTGTTTTATGTATATGCGATATATCAGTCGCAAAGTTAACTAATTTGCATACTCGTTTTGAAAAAGGACATTTTATTAATTGACTATTATTTTTTATTGTTTTTTAATTAAATGATTGTTTTGTATTTTAAAATAACAAATAGTTCTATTTAGCAATATGGTTTTATTTCCTGGTCAAATATTTACTATTTGTGTTCAAGTGTTCCTTTCTTTAAAGGGAGCAACTTGATGGTCAACAAGTTGCAATCTGTTTCTAAATTGCAAGTGAAAAAGCAAATTGATTTGTTCTTTTTTTGGTTAAACTTAAAAGTAGTAGAAAGTGGTATAACTTCCAACCTCTGATTATCTCACTTATCTCTTTGAAATCCAACTTCAAGGTGAACGTCCCAAAACAACAAATCAATCCTCTTTTATCTCCAACCAGGAGCATCTCATTTACATATCAGGTGGTCACATTGCAGGCATATAAAGAGACAAGGCAGCCATTTTTGTTTCTTTCTTCTTCATTCATTTACTTCCACGACCGACCCATTGAACTATGCACACATGCTAGTTAGGTAAGTCCCGCGTTTCCCTACACTCCCCCCTGATCTCATGATCACACACAGGGCAGGGGGTGGCCGTCGTTGTCGAGTACTTCTTCGAAGAATCGGGGGCAGCACTTCCTCATTACCACCGTTATTGCCACCAATCTGTTCCATTATCTCCTCTCGTGGTTCCCTATGCGGTGTTTCACAATCAGGGCATGAGGGCAGTATCCGTCTTTGTCGGGTACTCCTTCGAAGAACCGGAGGCATCACTTCCTCGGTCCCATCTTCCTCAGTATGTTCCATCATTCCCTCATCTGGTTCTGTAGGTAGTGTTTCTACGCTCACCGGTAGGGGTAGTAGGCAGTCAGGATCATCCCTGAACTGTATGTGATCTTCCTCGTTATCCTCAGAATCAGGAGAGGTATAACAGGGGCGGATATCTTTTACATGCCGTGGTACACCATCAATCAACATGGTCTGAGGACTTATGATTTTATCTATTTTTCCTCTGCAAAATTTTTCAGTGCACCTAGCATTTGGGGGTTTCACCCAAACACTGTCTCCCACTTGATATGGTGTATTGACAACGCCAATCTCTGATGGCGTGACATCAATACCTTTTATACGCTGTTCATAGCGGTAAATCCCATTAGCTGGGGCAGTTTCTGGTGTTGTATCGTCCTTTGGTGTCATATTATACCAGTACACCGCTTCTGGAATAGAACACTGTGTCCTGGCCGCAATTCTTTTAATGGTGCGGTGACACCGCTCCGCTATACCGTTACCTTCGGGAAAATATGCGCATCGGTAACGCATTCTAATCCCCCATTCCTGCATGAATTTCTGAAATTCTTGACATCGAAATGTAGTGGCGTTATCAGTCAGAATTTCAAGCGGGACACCACGTTCAAAAAAGACAGCTCTCAACTGTCGTATAATGCTAAATGCATCCTGTTGTGTCAACAGGCGCCATATTGTGAAACGTGTCGGTCCACAATCTGTCATGGTCAAAAAGTGCTTGCCCTCATAATGCGTTATGTCCATTCCTACTCGATACCAGTTGTCCTCCACCTCAAGCTTTCCTTTTTGCCATTGGGATGGTGCCGGATCAATTCGCTGACACTCTTCACACGAGCGTATAGCTGCCTTGATTGATGCTCTTGTAGTTGAAGGACACACTCTTCGGACAAAATATGTTGTCCTCCGAATTCCGGGATGTGCACTCTGCTGATGTATCGTATGGATCTGGTCAGGTGTCAATTGATCTGTTACGGTCGCGCATGTCTGTTGTGGAGGATCAGATCCCTGCCTCATTACATCAATCCACCTCTTTGGTACTCTCGTCAGGCTATCAGCCAAATTCTGCATTGACAAAACTAAAGTGATGTCCACCTGCAAGCTGTATTCGTCAACTAGACGCTTTATTATTTCCAGTCTCCTACGTACTAACATCTCACTTGCCGCTCTAGTCTTAACCCGGGCCTTCCCAGTTAAGGTGTCGGTCAACCAGTGGTAAACACACAATGAGTCAGTGTGAAGATGCACAACCTTGACCTGCCATTGCAATGCAAGATTAAGCCCTTTTAACGTGGCATCGAGTTCTGCCAAATTTATATGCTGGGCATCATTTTTCGGACGAAGCCAGCACGCATCTTCCACGACAGCTCCTAATTGTTCCAACACGACACCTGTAGCCAGTGAACTTGCGTCAACCCATGCATTTACTTCGTTTCCAGATACTTGCCACTCACCCTGGGCAGGATCGTTCCTATGTACTCTGGACAACGTTTCAGCCATCATTTGCCGGAGAGCATTATCATCCACCATGTCATCCCATCCTGTGGTTACTGCAGTTACTCGTCGTTTTAACACTCCTGTTGCCGATCGGAGCCATCCACAAACAGGTAGATGTCCTACTAATTTACTGCAAATAGAAAACACAATGCGTCTTGTCAATACACTGGGTAACTCTGGAATTGCGCTCCCTCGCTTCCATCGCAAAGTATTGCCCTTCTCATAGACCTCTAGCCCTAACACGGGCGCCCCATCCTTTAGGCGCTTAGGGTCTTTGCTTATTAACCCAAACGATTCCAGTTTTGTTCGAACCACATCTGCAGACATTATATCCTCATCAATGTAAATGTCATCAATATAAGCTGAAGCAGCTTTTGCTGTGGTCTCATCCTGCATCAAAACAGTTTTAATAATAGCTGTCATTATTAAGGGTGCTACATTCAGGCCAAAACTTAAACGTGTCAAACAATATCGTTTTCCCTTGATTATCACCGTCTGAAATGGCCATAATGACTCATGGACACGTATCTGCAGGTAGGCTTTCTTCAAATCCAACAGTGCTACATTACTCCCTTTCTGACGCCACTCTCGTAGTCTAGCAGCGCACACATCTGCATTTCCAGTGAAAGCATCAACGTGGTGATTCAATTCTCGGTAATCCATTACGGGTCGAATTTTGTCTTTAGTAGGTTGTTCAACAGCCATGAGCGGAATTAATCATTTGGGTGGTCCCAGACGTTCCTGTGGGTACGGTATTAACCATCCGTTTTCAATCCATATCTGAAGTTCTTCTTCATATGCGGCCCTATTCTTTGTAGAAACTTCATACTCTGGAATGGTGTTGCACAGTCGATCTGGTGCCTGGCTCATAGTCCATTTCCACTTTGCAGTCCACGCCTTTTCGTTGTCGTCAAACGTAGCACAGAAGTCCTTTGCTTCAATAGACACGGCTGCACAGACTTCTTTCCCTTCTCCAAGCATTACACCTCCAGTCGCTGTGATTATGACGCCTCCTAGTGCTTGTATCGCATCAATTCCAAGCAACATGTCATAGCCAAGGGGTTTTTCTTGCATCACCAGAACATCAACTTTGGCTGTGTCACCCTTCTCAGTACAAATCGTGACTGTCCCTTCACCACAACATGCTCGGGATAAGCCATTGATTGTCATAATACCGACTGGTTTCTCCCGCCACATCCGACAGTAATGTGCACTAACTATAGACCGGGAACACCTCGTGTCTATGAGTGCTGAACACTTCACATCATCGATTTTAACGCCAATGACCGGTAATCCTGTGTTTATTGGTTGGCAAGGGGCAAGGGTGGCGATAGTACCTTGCCCCCAACCTCGTTTCCCGAACAGTTGCGAGATATGTGCCCAAACTTATTGCAGCGATAGCACTGTACCGTTCTCTGTGCTCGTGGATATACACACCTCCTATCACTTCGGCACTCCTTAGCAAAATGATTGATTTCCCCACATTTATAGCACACTGGGCCTACACGCTTATTACTATCTGGGAGAGAATCTACCTTGCCTCCATGTGGTTCGACTGCTGCATGTTGAATACTAGTTGCTGCTGCAATTGGCTCATGTTCCTTGCAGATGTTTCGAGCTCGGGCTAATAACTCGTCCGTTGTCAATTCATCAATTCGTGACGATGTCCGCAACAGTCTGCTGACCTCCTCAGGTAAGCCTACTAAAAATGCACATCTTAATATCTTATCGCTGACTCCACCAAATGGTACCGACAACTTTCGTAGGTCAGCTAGGTACACGTCAACCGTTTCCTTGGCCTGAAGTCGCCGGCTCGTAAACTGTTGCCATGCAACAAACGGATCTGTACCAAATGCTGTATACAGGCCATGTTTGATTGTATCCCAGTCTGGTTCATCCCCGAGTTGCTGGTAGACTGCATAGGCCCCTCCGATTAACCTCAGAGGAATGACTGTGGCTGGTTCTTTAATTCTGCACAGTGTACAGATCTTCTCAGTCTTTTCAACCCATTCAACAACAGACGGTCCAGCGGTAGATCCATCAAACTCAGGTATCAAGCGAAAATCGAATTTGTCCATTTTCTGCCTTTCGAGTCACTACACACCAAGCGCTGAAATAGCTTATAACTTCCAACCTCTGATTATCTCACTTATCTCTTTGAAATCCAACTTCAAAGTGAACGTCCCAAAACAACAAATCAACCCTCTTTTATCTCCAACCAGGAGCATCTCATTTACATATCAGATGGTCACATTGCAGGCATATAAAGAGACAAGGCAGCCATTTTTGTTTCTTTCTTCTTCATTCATTTACTTCTACGACCGACCCATTGAACTATGCACACATGCTAGTTAGGTAAGTCCCGCGTTTCCCTACAAGTGGATTTTGGGTCTACTTCCGGCAGCCTCGTAATTCTTGCTTCTCTTATTTCGTCCTAACATTTCCTGAATGATGTTTCTGACAAAGGGTGAAGAATTGCTGTTTTCTAGTTCAGAATCTATCCATCTAACACTTATCATTGGCTAGGTTTTGACCTTGAAGTGGTAATTTTTTTTTTAGCTTCTGTCATCAAGTGACTGTATGCCTTGTCTGGACCGATTTCCATGAAAAATAAAAAAAAGATAAACAAATTTCTATCGAAATTAGCAAAATGTTAATGTTTATCTATCTATATAAATAAATGAGGAAGATTTTGTTTCGTGTTTACAACAAAGTTATGAATTGAATGTTTATTATTTTAAATTAATGTTTCAAGTATTTCAAGTAGTGAACTTTGTGAAGTTATAGCAAGCCAGCTAGTTTTTAACAACACATTACGTAAAAAGAGAACTTCAAAATAATCTAAAAGCTTATGCACTACTTTTGGAAAGCGAAGCCTTATTACATTTAAAATACCTACATTTGTATATAATCTGATATGAAAGACTGTATACAATAAAAGTAGTAATATTTAAGGAACTTTTTAAAATAGAAAGAAACATGCATACAGACTGTGGTATCTTTGTTTTGTTGAATAATAATAAATTTGCCGTTGATGTGAAGGAATGATTTCCTTATATTTTTCTTTGAAGATTAATGGATTAACTTAAAAGAAAGATATTGAGCAGGAAAAACATATCAACGCGTCTGAAGTTAAGACGTAACAATAGATCGATAGTTCCTATCGCTGTATATGTAAGTGAAACATGGACTATATTGGCAGAGCATGAGAGAAAGCGCAATGTCTTTGAAATTAAATGTTTCAGAAGTATTCTTGGAGTAGTAACTTTGCGAGAGAGACTAAGAAATGCAGATATCAGAAAGAGGCTTAATATCAACAGATCCATCAACGTTATTCAAACGTGGTTTAGACATGTTTTCCGGCTGCCAGACTCCAGCTATGTAAAGAAATCATATCAAGAAGATTTGATTCAAGAAAGATCAAGAGGACGAGCATCAAAGAGATGGGCCAACTAGATGAGCTGACAGCTGAAAGACTGACTCACAACCGTGATAAGTGTGGGAATTTTGTTTTCAAGTATACGGCGAAGCTCTCTGGAGTATGCAAATAAGTCAAGATTAATGGCTAAAGAAAACAGCCAAGTTGTAGACATTTGGTACTCTGTTTTTTTTTTTAACATAGTTCACCCCAAACAAGACAGGCCACCACTGTAGATGTAAGGGGCTACTGAGAAAAAAAGGGAGAAGGTTTGGGGTGTCAACCTAAATTGGGAGCTGCGCAGCGAGATGTCTGTTTACATTAGTTTTAAATTTCTGCATGTCAGTACCGTCGGGGAAACAGGGGCAGAGAGGGAGTTCCAGAGGCCAGCAACACGAGGAAAGAAGCTATTTGAGTAGAAAGCTCTTCGGCATCTGGGGACCTCCACAGTGAATGGATGGGATTTAGCTGATGGTCGAGTTTGTCTAGTGAATTTACGTCGAGGGAGCACCAGAGTAGCCAGTTTATCGGAGCAGTATCCATTGAAATATTTGTAAAACAAGCACAAGGATGCTACATTGTGGCGATGGTACAGGGACTGGAGCTTGGTTGACAGTGAGGGACATATTAAGTTGGCGACTCTTTTTTGGACCTTGTCAAGGAGGGAGAGACTAGTAGATGATGCACCAGCCCAGATGTGGCAACAATACTCCATGCATGGGCGGATGATGGCTTTGTAGAGATACAGGATAATGTCAGGTGTGAGGAGCTTATTAGCATGGTAGAGGGAGCCAACCTTCTTTGCTGCAGCCTTGGCAATGTCTTCAATGTATTTGTTCCAATTCCTGTTACCTGTGAAGGTTAGGCCGAGGAGTTTGAATGATGAACTCTCAGGTAGGGCGTTATTTGCCATGACAGTCGGTGGTTGGAGAGGTTTCTTGTAGTTATTGAAGAAAAGGAGCTTTGTCTTTGCAGCATTAAAAGTTACCAATCATTTATGACCCCAATCCATTACAGCCTGGAGGTCATTTTCTAAGGATTCAGCCATTGCCTCGGATATGATCGCGTCTGTTTTGCCAACATGACGAGAGTAAAGCGTGGTGTTGTCAGCAAATAAACCAATCTCAGACTCTATGTCATCAGAGAGATCGTTTATAATGATCAGGAACAATAAAGGTCCAAGGATAGATCCCTAGGGTACACCAACATTTATGTCATGTTGCTTAGATGAACGGCTATCGAAGACAACCTGGATTTTTCTTTTGGTTAGGAAGAATCTAATTATATTAAGCAATTGCCCAGTAATACCGTATGAGCGTATTTTCAGGAGAAGCCCTTTATGCCATACCTTGTGAAAGGCCTTGGATATATCAAGCGCTACTGCCCTAGCTTCTCCTGCCTTGTCGAGTGTATGATACATGCGTTCAGAGATGACCGTTAGTGTAACAGAGAGTTAATAAAATAAAGACTGAGGTCAAACGGGACGGCGAATTGTCTTTTTTGGTCTTTTCACTACCAACAGTCCAAACACGCATGAGAACGACGTGATGTTTACAATCAAAGTTTTCGTCAAGAATTTGATTCTTTTTTTTCTTTTTCTTCTTTCTTTTTCTCTTTGCACTTGATGTAGTCACAATGTCAACCTTTCTCGCTCTTTGCCCAGAGCAAACTGTCTAAGCTTTTTATTATGACAAGAATTAGCCCATGCAAAACAAGGCTCATTTGCATATGTGAAGTTTCGTCGCGTGACAAAAAGCACACGTTTCTATTTGGTGACTAGAATACTCTGGGTTCAATCCCAGATGGACAATGCATGGTGCAACCCTCACTCTTTTTCATTCTTGACCTGCATGATGGCTGCCACAGTTAGGATGTTTGCAGTAGATTGTGCTTGTCTAAATCCATACTGGCGGTCAGAAAGAAGTTTAGCATTAACTAAGTGCCGTACTATCGCTAGATTGATTAAGGATTCAAAGATTTTAGCAAAGATCGGCAGTAGACTGATTGGGCGTTATATTCTGAGAATCGGTTCTATTCCCAGAATTCTTGTAGACTGGTACCACAGAGGCAATTTTCCAGCTATCGGGGAAGCAAGATTCAGCTAGGCATTTATTGTAGAGTTTGGAGAGGACAGGGGCCAGTTCAGCAGAGCATTTCTTTATTACTATTACAGGTATAAGATCAGGCCCACAAGCTTTGAACGTGTCAAGGTTTTTTATGACGTCTTTGAACTGGGATGGGGTGATGATCAGGTTATCAAGTGTGGCTTCGGTCCGCAATGGGAATTTGGGGAGGGGGTGGTTATCAGAATCCAAAGTGGAGTTTGAGGCGAAACGCTGGGCAAGTAGTTCAGCCTTATCAGTTGCCGTGCAAACGACATCATTGTGGTTTGATAGTGGGGGAATCGTTGATTGATCATTGTTCACTACACTACTGTCGATTTTCCAGAAATCCCGAGTACCTAGTTTCTGTGACTGAATGCGTTTTTCTGTTAACTCAGTATACCTTCTCTTTGCTTCGCCTATCACGGCCTTAAGGTCCGTAAATCTTTCTTGCGTTCCTGACATGCTCAAATATCAAAACACAGAACTTTCCAGAAACTATCAGCTTCCCCATATATTACACAGAATCACATATGGGGTTTACTGGATGTTCTGCATCACTGATAAAATGTGTGCAGGGAAAAACACAAGGGGAGAATGAAATTCCTTTTATGATTTCAAAGAAAATAAGAAAAACGATTTTCTAGTAAAAAAACAGCATTCAAAAATAGACTTTAGATATATTTTATGCGTGTTCATCTTGCAAGTTCAAAATCACACTTCGATCCAGTTTTGATGCCATGTATACACATCGTGTGAACAGCAGAGTAATCACCCTCCACACTGATGATTCCTAGTAAAAGGATGAAACACAGGATAAGAATTTAATAATATTTATCGTAATATTCTTTAGCCCCTTTAATAATAAGACGGGCACTTTACGAGAATTATAATATGATGGGTTGTCAAATTTAAATGCGTAATGCTAAATTCCGGCCAAGGTGTCGTTGAACACTGTTGTTGTTCCGAGTGTCTCCTTACTTAGACATAAATAGATCTTAATTCTCTACCTTCAACATGATTGGTTTGGTGGCCGCATCGTTCTAAGTGTTCAGACAAAAGTTAAAAGATGTTGACTTGGGTCTGAGGGTTTCGAATTGTGTGACCGGCAGAGAAATCACCCTCCACACTGATGATTCCCGGTAAAAAGGATGAAACACATGTGTCTGTGAATAAGAATTGAATAATATTTATCGTAATATCAGGTTGTAAAGAAAGTAATGTCCTTTTTGTCCAACATATTTATTTCATCTGAAACAGTCACATTAGGGCATTTTTAATCTTTCCGATAATTTCCCTCATTTTCTATGATTTCTGTCGAACGATCAACTAGCTTCTTGATGCCTTCTTCAAAACATTTCTCTGATTTTTGAGAGAAAAACAAATTTAGGTCATTTTTGAGTTGGTCGTCATTTTCATAAATGTTATTGTTTAAGTGATGCTGCAACAACCGGAAAAGATGGTAATCGGATGGAGCAATGTCAGGTGAATAAGGCGGATGAGGCAAAACTTCCCAAATGAAACTCATGACCTTTCCTGAATGAGTTTTACTGTGTGAGGTTTCGCATTACTATGCTGAAGCACTACACCTTTCCTATTGAGTAATGCTGGTCGTTTTTTTGATAGAGCAATTCTTAGATCATCCAGCTGCGAACAATAGTTTAATACTATGATTGTTTGATTAGGCTCTAGTAACTCATAATGAATCAGTCCTTTCATGTCCCACCATAAAGAGAGCATAACCTTCTTTGGGTGTAGTCCTTGTTTTGGAACAAACTGTGGACTTTGGTTTCGGTCTAACCATTGTCTTTTGCGTTGAGTATTCTTGTAAAGAACCCATTTTTCATCTCCAGTCACAATTCTTCGCAAAAATGGTTCTCGATGATTCCTGTTGATTTCGTTGAGCGTCGGTCAAATCGTGGGGAACCCAGAGTTCAATTACAACTCAATTTCATTCAATCTCCTTAAATTTCTAAACCCCCAAATTTGAATCTTCTTTGTTTTTTCCCCCTATTTTATTGTGAAATACCCACTTAAATACAAATATTTTTCGAAGCAATTCTGTATCCCAATTTACCCCTCTCGTCCGAACATCATACATTATGATCGATGGTACTTCTAGATTGTGTTGCTTAAAAAATTAGTGATACGATGTGAGTTTTTAGTTTCATCCCAACACTTTGAAGAGGCCAATAGGTCGAAATAATTATTGTCTGAAATGGGTTAGAAAAAGTCACTCTATAACTTTAAATACTTGCTCTGTATGCACAATTCATCGAGCTCTCTAGTTGGAAATATGACATCTGATATATATGTTAATAGCAGACTCAAGGCGTTTCCACGAATAATGGCGATAGAGAGGCGCTCGTAAAGCCAAGACAATTCGCTATTATCTCCGGTGTTTCGCGTAATTAATAGACCAAGGCTATGCCCACTCCAGATAATAGCCTCCCTGGCAGCCAGTTTTTATGCCCAGAGATTAACAGCCGATGATTCTCAAATAGACTCCCTGTGTGGTCCAAACAGGACAGACAGTTGATGTCTATATATATTCCATGAAAAATGCAAGTATACTGAAATCATATGCCCTTAATAGGATTAAGATGAAAATTCATATACACTAAATGTACAAAAGCAAGGAAATTCCCAAATTTTTACACTTTTATTGTCATTAAGGGTATGACTACATATCAACCAAACCATTTCATTATCACATCACTACAGTATAAATCTCTATGCATGAGTGGATGAAGTGTGTGAGGTGCGCTGAAGAAAAATTCCTACCAGTAAAATACATAGCCCTGTTGTGCTCGCATACCCTTAATACTCGTAATTTTCATCTTAACCCTATAAAGGGCATATGATTTCATGGAATGTCACTACTTTTGTAAAGGCTATGCCTCAATACAATGCCTTCTAGTTTGACTAATCAAGGTATATGGTAAACTAAAATTAAAATGCCATCAACTAGACACTAGAACATCTATCTTTGCCAAACATCAGCTGAATCCATCAAATGGTCGATAGGATATAGAATAAAGAGGAATGAATACTGGTCATTTTTAAGGTTTTTTGGAATTTTCTGGAAAACTAAGGTATATGGTAAACTGAAATTAAAATGCCATTAACTAGACCCTAGAACCTTTATCTCTACCCAAAATCAGCTGAATCCATCAAATAGTTGATGAGATACAGGGTGGCACATAGGTACGTACAGACAGATAACATGATTTCATGATTGAACTTTCTGGATCTCTGGGTTGCTTTGACTAATGATACTGAAATTCTACACACTTATAGAACCTATCAAAAAAGAATTTTGTGCAAAGTTTTAACTAATTTGGTTTTTGAGTTATGATTGATCCAAGAAATGAGATTTCTAGCATAGGCCATTTGTGGAGTCTATTAAGGGATAGAGCACTCTCGCGCCTCCCTTGATTCTGAGCGAAACGAGGAGCAAAATAAAACGGATGAGCCCAGCCTGACGGGTTGTCATTTTGTGTTCGGTTGGAAGAGATTCTGTTGTTTTGATTACAAGTCTGTTATTCGGGAGAGAAACCAAGTATCATTTTAACTTCTTGTTAGGGCAACCTAACAAAACAAAATCGAGTTATTTCCCTTTAATCAAAAAAATAAGAGTTATCGCCCTTAGATTAAAGAAGTCGTCTGCCGAACAGTGAAAAGTAAACAGAACGGTCTCACAATTAAACAAGCATCTTGCGTTCAGCGGTTTTTATACCTTTAATTTTATCAGTTTGTTAAATAAATCTATTAACGGTTCTACTTTGTACTTTCTTCATTTTTCTGAGTTGTAATTGAGCTGAAACGTACAGGGTGGGCCAAAATAAGGGTCCTATCTTTAAATTTGAATAACTTGAATTTGAATAACTTCCACAAAATAAAAGTTAAACTCACCAAACTTTATGTGTGTGTAGACTGACCCTTCCGAGATTTTTTGAAATAAACAAAACAAATTTTAGCCGAAAAACACTTCTTAAAACTTACAAAAACTAAAGTATTGTTTTTTACACTGTTTTGAGTTTTTTAAGCAAAAATAATGTTTTCTAAATGAGGGTACGTTCCTTAGGGCTAATACGGCTCATGCTTGCTTCGGAAGGGGTCCTTTACTTATTCTAAAAAAAAATTTTTTTTTAAATCAATAAATAAAAAAGTTATGAATTTTTTAAAATAGGACCCTTATTTTTGCCCACCCTGTATAACCATCAAAATTTTTTAAAACTTGTTTTAAACTGAATTTGTGCAATGACCAGACGATCATGGCCGATGCAGTGAATGCATGCACATGCACAATTTTGCAGCCGAGGTTGAAAATGTGTTTTTTTTAATGCCTAAAAATCTGCTTGTGCTTCTTTACTTCGGGTAAAAAAACATCAATTTCGCAAAAAAAAAAAAAAATAAATAAATGACAAAAAAAAGAAAAGAAAAAGAATTTTCTTTGCAGAAAAAGTTTGAATGCCTTCATAAGGAAAGGCAGCAAACGGAGGCGGTTTCAAAAATTATCTTTTATTTACAGAAATATACAAATATATTCACGATATCAAGATTTTTGGTCTGACCTTAATTCACAAAAAATATTAATGATGAGACTTATCATAAAGACATAAAAAAAAAATTGTTTCCTCAAAGAAATTAAAGTCAAAACAAATCAACAACAAAAGGTTTTAAAAAATAAATGGGTGGGACCGAGGGAGGAAAAAAAAGAGAAAAAAACAAAAAAAACACATAAAAAAACACACACACATAAAAGATCTTGAAGTTTATAAGAGTCAGATCATTAACGCGTGTGTGTGCGCGTTTGTACACATAATCTATAAATATTATATGCACACACATGAGTGTTATATATTATATATCCAGCAGAGAAAAAGAGAAAATATTCATTAAAAAAAAAGAAGAAAAAAAAGGGGGGTTGGGGATGGAGAGGGAATGTAACTATAAAAAGGTCAGTAAGTTTAAATCTTTTTTTTTCTTTTTTTAAAAAAAACCTTTCCCAAAATTCTTTATATGTTTGATTTTTTTTTTGTTATTGTTTATTTTTTAATTATTTCGCATATTCTAAAAATGCCTGAATGAAATTCTGAGGCCAAATAAATATTGGAGATAATAAAAAGTGAGAAAGCTGATATATTTTTCATTTAAAAGAAACAAAATAAAAAATAAAATTAAAATAAATAAAAAGGTTAAGAGTTAAAAACCGAAAAAAAGGAGAAAAGGAAAAAAAAAAAAGAAAATGTTTTCAAGGTGGCAATAATATAGCAGTGTTCCCCATTGTGAAAGCTTATATATAATAATAATAATAATAGTCCATTCTGTAGGAAATCATACTGGAAGTGGCATCGAGTGTGACACACTTTCGAAAATAAAATGTAAAAACCTGTCCACCGAATGTTAGTAAAGAACTTGTAAAGATATAGAAGTACACCATCACACTCTAAACTTGACTAGATAAAAAGTTTTAAAGGCTGGATAATAATACAATTAAACCTCAATTATTAATAAAAGAAAGAAAAACAGAAGAAACGTTAAAAATCAGGTGAAGAATCAAAGAGTTGGTTCAGAGAGACGTGCAGTGGATGGTTGAGGAATGTACCCACGGAAATAGGGGCAGGGCAAGCCTACCCAGGGTGGCATTCTCGGTTATTCAGTTTTTGCTCTACTGTATGTCACATGAGTGCATGTCGGTCAGGAGGCCGTTAAAAAAAAAAAAGAAAAAAAAAAGAGGTCAAGTAACATATGAGGTAATGAACAATTATATATATAGGGCATTGATTTTTTTTTTTTTCATCCTGACAATTCGGCCTGACAGTGATTAGCCCAAAATATGTCTGCACATATGTAGCCAAAATGTTTATATAAATAAAAAATTTAAATAAAGATATGGAGAAAGTAGATAGACCAAGCAATACAATCAAATCAATATGGTAAGATATGTTTTTATATTTCGTCTTTAATCTTTATGATCAAAAGACGACTTCAAAATGAGTGAAGAAATGTTATTTTCAAATTTTACAAAAAATGACAGAAATGGAAAAGAAGGGAGAGAGAACAAGAAGACAGTCTCCCCTTTTTTTTCTTACCCCCCCCCCCGTCCCACGTCTATTTTTGTAAAATATGAAAATAACATTGCTTCACTCACTTCTGATGAAGTCTTTTGATAATAAAGACGAAACAAAGATTTCATCATATAATTGGTTTGATCCTCTTGTTTGGTCTGTATGCTTTATCTTTTCATCTCTACATTTTTATCAAAACTTTTTTCACACACACACACACATATATATATATATATATATATATAGGTGTGATGGAGCCTGTTCATCATAAGATGAAGCAGTTCTCTGTTCTTTGGAAACATCAACATGAATTTATTCTTCTCCACTCAAGTGTGTGAATTAGGGTTTGTAAAAGAAAATGGAAGCAGAAATAAAATCTGTCGACTTTGTACTCTGGGAAGCATTTGAGAAGTAGATATTTCTAAAGGGAGGTACAGGAAGAGTAATAAGGAATAAATATAGCCCAGTTTGAATTTGTCAAAATTGAGAGGAAAAAAAAAAACAAAAAAAACTTTTGATTTTATTCCAGCAATTCCATGGGACGCATTACTTTTTAAATTTTCTATACTTTCATACACACAAGAAGCTTGTGGAGAGAAAAATATGATTTTATATTTTCTTTCCTTTCATTGAAATTAATGACATTCAAATATGGAGGAGGTGTTTTCTTTCCACTGAAAAGATAGTCACAGCTAAGGTCCAGGAATCCATTTTTCAGTCACGTATGCTATTGAAAGATATACGAGAGATTTTCAGGGAGAGCAACAACAAAATACAACTTCTTCAAGCATTAAAAAAGACACGAGAAAAGAAAAACAATTGTTTAGTATGGAGTTTGATCAATCAGGAAAAGATAACTGTAGTCAGGCTAAAGGATTGCTGACTATCCAAATGAGAAGTGTGAGTTTTAACCAGATTAATGTTTGTCTTCCAGCCATTAGCTGCCATGGATGAAAGGTTCAAGACCAACTTGATAATATTTCAGATTGGAAAAAGGAACCTTTGGATTAAATGAAGAGGAAACGAATAGCCATAACACAGAGACTGGTGAGATTTTGTGGGAATGGAAGAAGGGATATATAACAAGTATTAACAATCTTTCTATTTAAGAGGGGGGGGGAGTAGGAATAGAGTTACAAGCTCATAACGACTTCATATTTCTGAAGGTTGTGTGTAATGGACTGATTAGTGAATATTTGACATAGGAAATAGTTCAAGATACATTTACTTCACAAGAATGAGGAAAAATAAAAAAAGAATGACCAAATCAAGCAATTATTATTATTTTTTTGTTTACTCAAGTTTCACGGATTGTCTAAAATGAAACATTGCTACCTGAATACACCCCCCCCCCCACCCAGAAAGACAAGACCAAAACAGCAGCAGAAGGAAAAAATAGTGAAATGAAAACTAAGAAACATTATTCAAATCAAAGAATACAAATCTTGATTAAGTGCAATAAGGTTATATGTAATACCCATTTACTTGCCTCCCCATGAGGTCAGAGTTGGACACAAGGTCCGTTTTTAATGTGGGGAAAATCCAGCTCTCCAAAAAGAGGCACTCTTGACTGGGACAAAAATAAAAATTGCCTGAGTCTAGAAGAATTTCTCTTTCATTGACCAAAGGCAGAAAGGATGAAGTGTAGTATCAGAACAGATACTGCACTTTGCTCCTCGCCAAAGCCGCGGAAGGTTATATATAGTAACCCAGTACGCAAAAGTATTAACACATGCACCGTGTACTGTTAATAACTCATTTTCAGTCTTGACATATCTCATTTAGAAAAAATGATATAAAATCAAATGTTATATGAATAAAATCTTGGTAATAAATGAATTATAAGAACACGCTGCAACTAATATCTATGGCACCGTAACAAGTTATTATATCCATGCAGTAAATATAATTCCAAAGATGCAAACATACACATAAGAGACTGTTTGTTGATAGGCATCTCAAGTAAGCTACAGGCTAAGTCGACTAGTCGTGCCTTCATACAAGAAAAATCCTCCACCAAAGTTGTAATGAATCCTTTGGTTTGTAGATACAACAGCTGAAATTCAGTAAACACCTCCTCCTTATCGATATAGGAAAAGGGGGGGGGGATACCAAAATCTAAACCTTATGAAAGAATAAGCTTCTCAGTGTCTGATAAAAAATGACTCAACAAATTATGAATTGATTTGTCATTGGAGAACACGGAACCAAATCTTTTAGTAATTAGGAATTTAAAAAGATTTTAGTGTTTATTTTTTTATAAAAATATCACCATCCGCTGCATATTTAGAAAATCTACTCTCGCTAAGCGGACACGGCAGACCAAACAGCAAGGATGGTGATATTGAGAAGAACTTGAAGCAAGACACAGAGAAACTTATTCTTTTATAAGGTTTAGATTTTGATACGCCCCAGCCCCCTTCTTATACGGCTGAAGGAGGAGGAGGAGGTGTCTACTGAATTTGAGCTAGATATAACAATCTACAAACCAAAAGATACATTCCCACTTGGGCGAAGGATTTTTCTTGTATGAAGGCACGACTAGTAGACTTAGCCTGTAGCTTCGTCAACATGCCTATCAACAAACAACCTTTTATTTGGCAAAAGAACCACTTCTTGACCAGTAAAATCCTTAATTCCAATATATATATATATATATATATATATATATATATATATATATGAGACATAAAAAAAAGATAAATATGTTTAACGTTTCAAGCTAAATGAAAGAAAATCTGAAAATATGTATATCAAAGGTCTAAAATTCCTGAATGTACCATCCACAATACAAAGAGTCTCTTTAACAACCAAACTGACAACTCTGTGTGTGTGTAGAGAGAGATAGAGAGATAGAGGGGATATATAAAAAATCATATGAATTTAAAAGATAAAAAATCAAAATTGGTTAGGAAAAAAAAACAAAACATAAAAAATAAAAGCCATCACCAGAGGCTAACATATGATCAAATTATAAAGGCATCGAGAACATTAAGTTACAGTGTTATGAGATCAAAAACTAAGAGTGAAAAAACATGAAATAGTGGGTTATAATTCAAAAGTTTCACCATCATCATCATCATCATCATCGTCGTCATCTCTCTATATAGAATATAGTAATAATAATAATATAATCATGTTAGATAAGGTTACGTAATAATGGAACGCAGAGAATGAGGGGATTGTAGCAGAGGAGGGCAGGGCAGATTTGGGTGGAAAAATCAGAAAAAAAAAAAATGCAAAAACGTTCATTCAAAGCTCTATATGGATACTGAAAACTATATTGCAATAGTCATTAATATATATGCAGTAGTTATTTAGTTATTGTGGCAAGATGACAGAGGCACCACGTCAGTTTGGGATGGAAGGGAACAGACTCACATTCTTCAAAACGAGGGGAGGGGAGAATTCATATATTATTATTATAATTATTATTTTGAGAACAGAAATATTTCAAAATAAAAAAAAAAATTAATAAATAAAAGGCAAAAAGGGATCAAATTTTTAAGCTCATTCTGCAAGGATGGAACCAACCTATAAGTCACAAGGGCAGAGCCAGATACTCGGACATAAAATCTTATTAGAATCAAATAAATTCTTATACCATGTATATATTTTTTTCCTTCTTTTTCCTCACAAGTCTTCTTTCTTTCACTCACAGCCAAATAGAAAGAATCGGTATATATATATTTCATTTTTTGCTTTTATAATAATTTTCTCTTCAATTTTTTTTTTTTTTTTTTTCCAATTATTATTATTACCTTCATCGTCACTTTTTTTTTCTTCCGTGATATTCACTTTTATTTGCTTTCATTTTTTTTTCTTTTTAATTTTCTTTCAAAATAGGATTAAACATTTTTTTTTTTCAAGCACATATTCTCTCGAATTGATTCATGGGAAATAAAGAGCACAAGTCAAAAATAAAAAAAAAAGTTCAATGTCTGTTTTTGCAGTAGGAGTGGCGATGTTTGTTTGTCGTATTGACTCAGAGTCCCTGCAAAATCCTTTTCTATTGTAAAAGTTTAATCATCACAGCAAGTGAAGGTGCAGATTGGCCACATATAAGCTTTTATTTTATTTTTTAAAATCAAAAAATTTCTTTTTTTTTAAATCTTCAGCTGCTTATTTTCATAAGAAACTGTATTAAGTCAAGACCACGAAAAATCAAACACACAAAACTAATTGACAGTTAATTTGGTACGAATCACACACTTGGCCAGACACTGTCATGATCTTTTTTGAGAAAATATCCAACCCAACGGACAAAGTATTTTTTTTTTTTACTCAACATGTAACAATAGATTGTTAGAATATACAACTCAGAAAAAAGACATTGCAAGCAGGAATAAAAATAAAATTAAAAATAAAATATTTTGTTTATGGTCTAGCAAACTTTTAAAAATAAAAATGAAAACCAGATGAAAGAGAAAGATACAAAAAAATAGAAAATTACTTTTTGGCTTTAAAAAAAAAGAAAAAAAAAGAAGATATGCAAACAATATAAAAAAATCGTCCAATTGTTAGGATTTAAAATGGGTGATTTCGGAAGTGGTTAAAAATGTGATACGTAATGCTAAACACGGCAAATGAGTTCTTGAGTGTATTTGTTGTAAAATGTGGGGAGTGCGGGGAGAGAGAGAGAGAGAACTTGTGTGAGGGCAGAAAATTAGCGTAAATTGTATCCGTCCTTTACTCAAGTAAACTATCGTGCACAAAATGGATTTACAACACACACACACAGTTGTACTTCTAGGATTAGAGATAATCCCTCTATTGAGATTAGACATAGCCTCGGCCATTAGAGGTTCATGTACTTTAGCAAGATATTTAAAAGTATTTTAGCAATGTAAGAGAATTTTCTTTTATGTTTTTGGGATGATTTTAATTTTAATGGATGGGATGGAATTAAAAAAAACAAACAAATAGTCTATTTAGAGTATTTACATGCTTCGGACAGTTTTCCTCATCTTTTTTGTTATGTCCCCAACGTTTTTCGGCTGTTGTGCTTGTCGGCCCGAAACAGGCTGGAGAGCACAACGGCTGAAACATGCTGTGAAACTGGCGACAACAAAGATGAGAAAAATAATCGAGACCATGGAAATAGTTTAAATAAAGAAATTCCTCATCTCATATTTATCGTAAAAAAGAAAGAAAAAAAAAAGGGGGCTTTCCTAGCAGAAAACTTGTTAGAGATGAAAACGTTGGCGGTTAAAAAAAAAAAAAGTAAAAAAAAAAAAAAAGTAAAAATGGATATAAAGATGATTGCAAAAAACAAAAAAAACAAACAAAAAAAAAACCCCAAAAGAAAACATCTGCTAAATATGAATAAAGCCAAGGCTGAGTGTAGAATGAGAAAAGGCAACGGGACTTGGTAGCAACAATATGAGACAGAGCGATCAGCATCAAACAGTGTGCGACACGAGATTTCTGTGCTAGGAATAAAGAGTTGAACAGAAAATGTTGACAAATAGAAACATTTCTATTGCAAAGCCCATCTAATATCACACGCACACACACACAGATTCTTTTAAAAACGTTTTTGTATACCTACGTTTTTCTGAATACAAAATATACATGGCCATAAGAGAATGTGTAGAGAAGTAGAAAATCTATATAAAGTGAATGAAATATATAAAAAATGTATACATTTTCTGCAGTTTTCTTTTTGTCTATCTTTTAGCAATGCAATATTCATCTAATCAGGAGGTTTAAATTTTCAGTTTTTATTTACTAAATATTTAGATTAAAAATTTTTTAATTTTTTTTTATTTTACAAATTTCTTTAAAAATGCAAACAGCACCAAAATATTACTTGTGTGAAAAAAGAACAATATGTTCAGTATTGATTGAATATATTCCTTATAATTTGTCATATATATATAATATAAACAAATTTTTTTTTTTTTGGAAGAAAAAATTAACCTGAGTGCTCAATTACCGGAGTAAGAGCCTAATATATTTATTTAATAAGATATTTAAATATTGGATTATGTCGTACTAATAGTTATCGATGACATATCAACTTTGCCTCTGAAAATTCAAAGGCAAAGTTGATGCATCATCAATAAGTACTAAATCACAAAACCATTAGTATCACATTATTCAATATGTAAATATCTTATTATATATATATATATATATATATATATATATATATATGATAGTTTTTATTTACACAGGCATGTACAAAATCTGCGACACTGGCATGTCGATGTTATCGATCAACAGTTACTATAAACTGAGATCTCATCAGGCAGAGTTAGAATCCGATCTTAACCTCAGATCATATTTGATCTGAGGTTAAGATCGGATTCTAACTCTGCCTGATGAGATCTCAGTTTATAGTAACTGTTGATCGATAACATCGACATGCCAGTGTCGCAGATTTTGTACATGCCTGTGTAAATAAAAACTACCATATATAAAGCTCTATTTTGATATTGAGCACTTTCTATAAACCCGGTTGAAATTCTCTGGATTACCACCCTGTGGATATTTTTTACCTGGATTATTACCATTATATATATATATATATATATATATATATATATATATATATATATATATATCTATATATATATATATATATATAATAAGTTTGTTGGAGGTCAAGTTTGTATGGTCTTAGCATCTTCTCAACTAGGAAGTTGGGTTTCTCTCTTAATAAACTGGTTATAACCCCCAACAATAAAAGAATGTAAGATAAAAGAAGTAGAAAAATGAATACAGTTTTTTACTCTTGGTCTTTTTGAAGTCTAATATCCTGTGTAAGACCAGCATTTCGTCATTATTTGCCCCAAAACGTAGCATCGGCTGTCTCATTACCAGGACAAACTACTGTGATTCATGCTTTCTTCTTCATTATATATAATTTAGGATGAATAAACACAGAGTGCTTAATTACATGTGTAAGAGCAATATTTATTAATTTTAGGTGATACTATACAAAAACAAAGTGATTAGACATAAAATCACTTGGCTTTGAGCCCAATATGCAATTAAACCTGGAGATGAGAAATTTTGCTATCGTCCTCTCATCATTCAACCAGCTAATCCCGATTCCAGACAGAATTGCATATCGGATTTGAAACCAAGTGGTTTTATATGGCTAGTCACTTTGTTTTTGTATAGCATCACCTAATATATATATATATATATATATATATATATATATATGATTGTGAAAATATGTTTTAGCATATACTTTCAATACTTTATATTTACCAACCTCTTCCAAGTTAAGCTCGATGATTGTCAACCAGTAACAACAGAGCATATATAAGTAGCAAACTTCATTTATATTCCAAAAGTCAAGATTTTTTTGATTTTTTTTTACAAAACATTTCCAAAACAGATACGTTTAGTGCAAATTATTTAGGAATCGATTTGTAAAATAATTTGCACTAAAATGTATCCATTTTGAAAATGTTTTGTAAGAAAAATCAAAAAATCTTGGCTTTTGGAATATAAATGAACTTTGATTACTTAACATGTTATGGATTAATAATTATCTGACATATTTTCATTTAATGAAACAAAGTATTTAATGGGAAGATAGTTTTTACATCATATAAACATTTATATTAATATTATATTAATCAAACATGAGGTAATCATTGGATAAAATTGCATCACTCTGACAGAATTTGAACTGTAACCCTGAAAGGACAACCTGGAATAACCAGGATGCACTTTAGACAACTCAGTTATGGTAGACAGCTAAATCAAAGGAAAAACGATGTCATGTCCATATATATGATTAATAGGATATAAATATGATATAAATATGATTAATAGGATATAAACGCATGGAAAATCTGTGTTCCTGTTAAATACTTTTAAAATGTTTCATTAAATAAAAATATACACATATAAGAGAGAGATTGAGATCTAAGTTTGAAGAAGATATTTACAGAATCAACAAAGCATGGTGACTGACAGTTTCTTGCCTTGTGTTCATCAAACTTCAAGGCAGTCAACCTCACTGTTGACTCTGTCGTCAAACTTAGATCCATATACACTATCGCTGATATTGAGAAATACCCCATTAAAAATAAAGCAATTAACATGATGATATTAATATATCCATAATATATATTTTTTTGTTAATATGACATTTAATTCAATAATTATATAGACTACATTTTGATCAATGAGAAGCTATCCTCAGTGAGCGGAAATTTGAAAAATGCAAATGTTATATTTGAAAGAAATTTTTGAAACAACGTAAAAACTGTGAAGAAGTGGACATGCATGTTTTTTCTTTTATTATTTCAGAGATTTCTTTTAAACGCTAACATTTGTATCTTTTTACAATTTCAGCAGACTCCAATTAACTAACTCTGCCCTAATAATGTTCCTTCATTGACCAAAACGTAGGCTATATGACCTATCAAATTGTAATATTTTGTTTTCTTTTTCTTTTATTCATAAACTGTCAGATATTTAATCCAATCTTTTCAAATATATATAAAATTCTGGTGATGTTTTGCTCATAGGAGTTAATCCAATGAATCCATACTGTGTTTATATAATAGTTCTCAATACCAAGCAGAGCTATATATATATATATTTAATATAAATTTTTATTTATACAAACATTTTGGCTACATATGTGCACACATGTTTCAGCTATAGCCTTATCAGGATGAAAATAAAAAGAGGCTTTTAGGAAACATGAGAAGCGAAAACGTTTATATAACTAAAAGTTTATAATATATATATATACGTATGAAACACAGAAAAGAAAAAATTAAACACAGGAACAGGAAGAAATAAGATGCACACGGGAGATTTGACCGTTTTCGTTCTCTCTTTCTCTCTCTCTCTCTCTTTCTCTATTATTAGAGTTGTATAAAATTATATAAGAAGTTCTATTTTCCTATCATAACTGGATATGTGTCTTCTTAAATAATACTAAGTTGTGATGTTTAGTGATGCTATGAGAGGTGCTGAAGAAGAGACTTTTTGGAATCATCTAAAGTATAATACAAAATAAAATATTCCAAATCGTTTTAGAAACGATAGTACGGCAAATTTTATTGTGTTTGACTTCTTTAAACTGATATAAAAAATGTGCTAATTTTATTTATCTCAACATATTTATATATATATATATATTTTTTGATTTTATTCCATTAGTTGCGACAAAACAAGTTTTGTTTCATTGGTGCAAATAGCGACCAACTCATCGGGCTGGCGATGGAATTCAAATGGCATAAGTTTTAACTTTGTAACAAGTTAATTATATATATATATATATATATATATATATATATGAGAGATAGATTTAGTAATGCTATAGTCAAAGCTAAACTAATCATTAGTTTCACTTGACAATAATCCTGACTCAGCCAATTAACTAAATAAAAATCTGTATCAATCATTTCAATAAATTTGAAGTATCACAAAAGTAAAAGTTATGTTCAAATTTATTTTATTTACTGCAACTCATCTGTTTTTTTTTTTGCTAGGCTCTCGATTATCAGAATAATATTGATTGCAACTAACATGGTTTCTATCTTAAATAATTTAATGTCATTTGTTTTTCATTTTTAAAAGGCTCTGCCTCGTTAAGATGTGAAGATTTTGTATCCTCAAGTACAAATTTGCTTCCATCTGTGCACAAAAGTTTGTTCAAGCCAATATATGCACATAGAAGGAAGAAAGAAAGAAACAAACAATTCCATACAGATTAAACAGATATGAGTATTAACACATTGAAAGGCCTCGCTAGAATTAAAAATATATATGTGTATGTATAAATGAAAAGAAACAAGACTTTCCTATGCACAAAATTTGATCATTGTGAAAAGATAATTTCTGCACCAATAGCTCATCCTCAAAGCTCTGTGACAAATCTTTGTTTATGTTTTTATTAGCGATGTAACCATGATCTCCTCAGAATTGCATTGAGCAGCAAATACAGTGAACTTGTCATCGAGTTAACATTGGAATTTATTCCCGACAGTATATTATGTATCACGCTGCTTTTTTTTGTTGACACTCGTGTTTGCGTAGCTAATACAATTAAATAAATGAGTAATTTAATCCACGGAGCTGAGAATAAACAAAGAAAACCACAAAGTGAAAAATGAGACTTGTGGATTAGATAAGACTGGATTAAACATTCAACAGTTTAAGATTATATGAAGAAAAATATATTTAAATTATTGCATTTAATTAATGACCCATATATAGTTTATGTTTCAATTGATGATATCTTCCTCATGGTACAGTTAATTGAACAGAGCCAAAATGTTGAAACTGAAAGGCGTGGAGATGCAAGTTTTTACATTTTTTCCTCAAAAATTTCCTGAAGAAATAACATTTATATTTTTCACAATTTCAGCATACTTCAATTAACTGTCCTCCAAGGAAGGTCTTATTGACGGAAACTTAGGCTATATGAAATATTAAGTAAATGTAATAATTTAACTATTTCGTTTTTCTTTCATAATATATATATATATATATATATCATTAAAAAAAAATGTGTAAAAATAGACAATCATATCTAATAGAATCACATACTACGAAAGGCAACTGAGGGCTGACTACAACAACAGCCAGGCAACAGTTTTATATAAAAAAGAAAATAAATTTCGGACATTTGAGGAGATCAAAATTAAAAAAAGAAAAAGAACTTAAGCAGACCTAAATTCAAATGCAATTATATATGTATATATATATATATGTATGACATAAAATGAAAGATTAGATTTGAGTAGATGTTCAGCCTAGGCCTTTTTTAAGCTGGTTAGAAATTTTCATTTGAATTTTGTATAGGTAAAAAGTGTCTATATAAATAGGAGGCAACAGATAATATCTTAAAACATAGCAAACAAAAAAAAAACACCAGGATTCTTAGCCTTATATTTACTAGTAAACCAGCTGCCAGCCACGCATCTAAAATTTATATGTTATTAGATTTCAATATTTTTCAAGTTGATTGCCATAGATAAAGAACTAAAGTACAAGATTTTAATAAATAAATTTTTTTTTTCTCGTACTTATGAAGCGGATTCAGTTTGAAATAAATGCCCTGTATAAATCAACTTCTATTACAATTTTGTGATAAAGTTTAAAAATCATGAAAAAGCAAAACAATTTCTCTATTATATATACAGGGTGGGCTAAAATAAGGGTCCTATTTTTTAAAATTCATAACTTTTTTATTTATTGATTTTTTAAATTTTTTTTTTTAGAATAAGTAAAGGACCCCTTCCGAAGCAAGCATGAGTCGTATTAGCCCTAAGGAACGTACCCTCATTTAGAAAACATTATTTTTGCTTAAAAAACTCAAAACAGTGTAAAAAACAATACTTTAGTTTTTGTAAGTTTTAAGAAGTGTTTTTCGGCTAAAATTTGTTTTGTTTATTTCAAAAAATCTCGGAAGGGTCAGTCTACACACACATAAAGTTTGGTGAGTTTAACTTTTATTTTGTGGAAGTTATTCAAATTCAAGTTATTCAAATTTAAAGATAGGACCCTTATTTTGGCCCACCCTGTATATATATATATATATAAACTAAAAAAAGTCATGAAATAAAAATTATTTTAGCATTTTCGTGTTCACTTTTCTCTGTTATTAACATGAAACAGTATCAATCAGAAATGTCACTGTTAAACTTTTAATAATTGTTTTTTTTTTTGGGGGGGGGGGGGTGTAGGTGGCAGCTAGATACTGTAGTCATTCTTCTGTTTTTGTTTCTTGTATATTTTTTTTATTTTCACATTTCTGCTTCAGTTTACTAGTCTTAAAAGCCACGCAGTTTAATTGAGCCGACAGCCAAGCCGTTGCTTTGCCCAAGGTTGAATTACCCATCGCAGGTAATGAGGAAGGTTTCATAAACTTTATACACTCTCTATCTTCCCCTCATTCAAAGCTCTGTCCACTTTTTCCGTAGGTTTTGGGTTTTCATTTTAAGTCCCTGCACAAGAACTACTGACAAATTTACTTACTTTTGAAATCTTTGAAGGCAACTCAATGGCAGATAGTTTATCTATATACATATACATTCGTATGTATGCGTGTGTGTGCATGTAAAAATACAGACATGTAAATATATATATATGTATGTATATGATTCATATAATGATAAAATTCAGCTGAATGTATAGAAAATTAAAAGGAAAAGTGAAACAACTGCAAAAGATAGAAGACGGATTCAAACCCAAAACAAATTTGAATAAAACTTTAACACTTTATCAAAAACTTTATCAAATGAAATATTAATCACACAAATATGTTTTTGATTTGAATTTGTTTTCTATATTTTTCTTGTTTTACTTTCCCCTTTATTTTTCTATACATATATATGTACATACATACATACATACATACATAAACACATATATATTAACATTTTTATGGATTAACAAATTCATCATTTTATTTAACAAATTGTTCTTAAATTTAATACATTGCATTTAATGGGAAGATCAATTTTTTTAAACGTATTAATATTAACTGACCTGCCTCTTAAATACAACGTATCAAAATTAAGAACGATTCATTAAATAAAACATATGTAAATAATATAAAATAAGCATACATCTGTAAATATATATGCACCCATATACATATCTAAACACACACATACACATATATACTTGCACACAAAACCGTCCAAATAAATGTGCATATATGAACACACATTTATAAATTTGTATATCATTCAGTTTATTTTGGTTGAATATAAAAAAAAAAAAAAGTTAATTTGTCTATTTGTATAAATATGAAAAAAAACAAAAAAAAACTGTCACCATGAAATATTTATTAAACTAAATTAAAAATATATTATTTGACAGTTTTTATTAATTAAATATACTATTTATTAACTCATGTTACCAAAATAATTTTTAAAAAATGTTTAAAAATTACTAAGCCCTGGTTGACACCGGATCACGTCTTACAAAATAAAGTTTGCTATTAACAAAAGAAAGAAAGAAAAAAAAAAAGAAAACGGTTTTTAGACTAAACTAAACTTGTTTGGCATCAATTTTTTTTATGCTTTCTGCTTTTAAGTGTAAAAATGTAAATAAAAACTAAAAATCTTCATAAAAATATAAAAGAAAAGACTCTGTTTGTTGTTGTTGTTGTTGTTGTTTGAGCTACAAGATATTAGAAAATTTGGAAGGAGTAAAACATATGTCTGTTTTATAATAGCACCTTGGATCTACCTTAGGGCATGGTTGTATACATGAAGCCATGAAGGAATATAAAAAGAAAAAAAAAAGAAGAAGTGTGAGGAAAAGAAGAAACTTCTTTGTGTGTATGTGTGCATATATATATATATATATATATATATATATATATATATATATATATATAATTGAATGTGAGATTTATATATATATATATATAGTTTTGCATACTCATACCCACAAAGCAGCCCACATATACAAAGCCAGCCCTCAACAGGTAATCCTAGACTTGAGTTTGCATGCAGATGACTTGGATTACAGATCCTGGGTTGTGATGTATCTTACTGAAGAGCCCAAAGGAGGGCGAAACTCGAATCTAGAATTTCCTGTTGATGGCTGGCTTAGTGTGTTAGCTGCTTTGTGTGTCTGACTGTGGAAAAACAATTTTATATATATATATATATATATATATATATATATATATACACACATCCCCAAGGTAAGAATAATGTAGAATAATTGAAAATATACACTTTGTTTTGTTGTTTATACAAAGTAGTTGGAGAAGGGACAACAAGAGTTTAATAATTCACCAACGATGGTCACACTCATTAGATTTAAAGAAATGAAATATAGGCCATAGTGAAATATAAAGAGAGGGATAGACGGTGAGAGAAAGGAGGAATGATCACCTCCCTCGCAGCCGTCCTCCATTAGCCAGTATGCCAGTTAAAAATGTTTTGTTCAGTCCGTCAAATGCAAATGGACATTTCAGTCGCCAGAGAACGTTGGGTACAGATATTGATATTGCCGGCCGGTTTTGGTTGGACTCAACGGGTACGATGTGTAAATGCCTCCACTAGCAGCGGCCGCTGCAGCTGCAGCGGCTGAGTTGATAAAGCTGTTATGGTTCGCGTAGTGGGGGTGGATTTGAGTATGGATGGTGGCTGTTGGTAGACTGGCAGAATGAAGTATGGGGTGTATGTGTGCGGGCAGTGGGTGGTTGGCATACTGCACATGGCGGGGACTTTGGTGCGCTGGGGGCGGTGCCAATGCACTGAACTGCCCGACTCCAGAGATTGTCACTTGAGGTTGTTGGTGTGCAGGAACGATAAAATGGTGGACAGGACTTCCTTGGACAGTTGCAGGGGCTGCAGGTTGACGGTAATCCCTGGAAATAAACAAAAACAAACAGAACAATTGTTAAGAGTTTAATCCATAAACATCGCAAACAATAATGCTGACAACAAGAACCAAAACAATAGCTATAACAACAACCAACCTTAAGCTTATGGAAGCAATTTAAAAAAAGAAAGAAAAGAAAAGGAAAAGGAAGAAAAGAAGAAAGCAAAGAATTGAAGAAATAAATAAAAGACACCCATTCTAAGATTTGAATCAAATGGGAAACATAGAAAGAGATTTGAAGAAAAAAAAAACAGAAATCAAATGATAAGGTGTGCGGGGGTTGGGGGTTGGGGGAGAATGATTATAATTGTTTCAAATGATAAAATGGATTCATAACCACTGAATTCTACTCACAAGTCATGCAAAACAGAAAAAGGGAGTAAAAAAATCACAATAAATCAAAAATTATTAAACAAAACATTAAAATAAATACACATAAAAATAATATAAATTCTAAGAATAACACTAAAAATACATGTAACAAACGTATCAATACAATGTTTTTATAGATATAAGTTAAAATTAGATTAAATATCCAATATTTTATAAATATTAGCAAAAAGAAAAAAATATTTCAATGAATACATCTTCTTCAAAGGCTCGTTCAGCCTACATTTCGGTCAATGAGAAATATTTATATTTTTCAATTTCATAAATTTGCCTCATTCTATTTAAACTGTGACCTGAGGAAAGTCATTGAACGAAATGTAGATTATATAAGCCTTTAAAGAAAATGTGATCATTGGAATATTTTTTTTTCTTTTAATAATATTTATATAACAAAATGCCTAAAAGTAACAATATGGACGACAGATTTAGTTGTTGCAAAATATTCTCTATATATGTTTTTGCCTTTAAGTAACACATTTGTTTTTTAATACAAAAAATTAAAATGGATGAATTAAGACAAATTAAGCAAGTTTAGGATAAAAAATACCCCCCCTTCCCCCCCCCCCCAAAGTGGGATAATTCGTTTGAAGTAGATATGATACGCTGCCACATAAGATCAAAATAACAACAACGAAAGATAGAATGCATATATCGTTGGATTGCTCTTTGCTTTTGCTATCCGTAACCATGCTACACGTGCATGTCATCATCTTTCACTTGTCACCATTTTCTTTCGTTTGACCGAGAAGATGTTATCACAATAATGACTGTTAAAAGCTTTTGTTTCCTGGCACTTTTTCTTTTGACGTGAGTCAAAGTTAAAAAAAAAAAATTCGCAGTTTTTTTTCTTCCCAACTTTGCACTAAATGGAGGGTGGTGGTTCTCCTTACAAGTGCCATAAATACACGTCCGTAACACTCAACGGTTGACTGGAAGAGGTTGATCGTTGCCAGCCAACTCTCGCTATGATATCACCCTCACGAGATCGTTTTCGCCCTTTCTTGCATACACCAATACAAACTTGTTTATTAAAAATCTAAATACTAGAAAATATGTTTCTATTTCATGCGATAAGCAAGAAAACAGTTCAACCAGGGGTTTTTACCCCGCCTAATAAACCGGTATTGTCCGGGACTTCGGGTCTGGATTTACGCCGGTCTATCGGTTGTCCGTCCTGTGCAGTTCTAGGAGGTGCACCCTCCCAAGCTTTGCCTTCTCACCCTTTGAGAGGGGGTTAGTTTATTGCTAATCGCCTGAGGCACCCCTACCGGGGAGTGCCGACAGGGCTGCCCAGGCAATTTTTAAATGGCTAGAGTGCTCAAATTCTCGAGCGCTGGTTTTTTTCCCCATTTTCCCAACCTTGTGGGAGGAAGATAAATAGAAGCAAGAAAACAGTTCCTTTCATCCCTGAGACAAAGGCAAATATTGCATTTGCTGCAATAGATTTTGGAAAAATCATCAGAGAAATGCAACGTTAAGCTTTGTCAGTACTTAGATGGGTGACCATTTCAGAATATCAGGTGTTGTATATCAAAACCCGGTCCTTGTTACCGTGCAAGCTGAGGGCCGGCTACCAATCTGCAACTATAACAGTCTTGGGCCATTCATTGTGACCTGCACAAACCAGTTCGATTTCATATCCGGGCAATGTTGGTGATTTTTTAAAATTTAAGCTGGTCAGTTACGAATTGGTCAAATCTCCTCTAATCATGCCAGGAATAGCTTTACTAGACTTATGTCCATATTCCAGAAAGAGCTTCGCACATGCTGGAAAACAAAATTCCACCATTTATCACGATCTTGGGCCAGTCTTTTAAATGTCAGGAGCTGCATGCCAGTTTCAATCCTTATCTGGTCGGCCCATCTCTTTGGTGCTCGACCTCTTGATCTTTCTTGAATAAAATCTTCTTGATATGATTTCTTTACATAGTTGGAGTCTAGTAGCTGGGAAACATGAGCAAACTTACAAATGCATCATGGGTAAATTTTGACTTTTGAAATGTGGTTAAAATGAAGTGGCTGCTTTTTTTGTTTGTTTCTAGCGAATATGCTAAACTGCAAGTTAAAAAGCTAGAGTGGGACTTATCAATGAAATAAATGGTTTCCAACAACTTAAACTATGTTCCATATTGTTAACTTTTAATTATGTTTTATAATTAAATTCAGTGAAATCAATGTTGTATACAAAAATGTAATGGAAAGTGATTTTTCAAAATTTGTGTGATTAGCGGAGTGATAATGATAGCTTGAAATGCTGATACTCAGAGTTTTAAGAGAACAATCAAAAACATAGAATTGTATCTATTGGCATGTGGTACATAACGAATAATGCAGATAAAAATAGTTCATCTAACCTCATTGAAGATGTTTTTGATGAGATTATCTTTTTCAGTTGGGATTGATTCACGGGGAGGCGGAGAAAGTAGAATAGGAATCCTGCAGTGTTTGATCAATTGCGTTTCAGGCTAATCATATGGAGTAATAAATATCAATATAAAAACAATTATACTATATCTATCTATCTATGCGAGATCCGAACACCGTTTCGTAAGATCACTCTATTTACAGTTAAAGTTACTCTATATTTACTAACTAATTGACGATGGCCGTTTGGATATGATCACCGACTACGAATCAGTGGCGATTTGTGTTCGGAGTTCGCGCCTACCGACCGTCGGGAATTAGTTCCTAGACTGAAGATTGCGTTAGCATGAAACATCGATGTCTCTAGGTATTTTAATAATTAATATTTATTTATAAAAATATTATTGTATATATATATATATATATATATATATATATAAAGTCAGGTTCATTTTACATTCTAATGACAATGTTTTTATTTTTCATCTTTATTTTTATTTTTTCACATTTCCCAAAAAACGTAACATTTCTGTGAGATGTATTTTTTACGGTCTGTTTCATTTGCTGTGAGCCAAACAACATTTTTATGTCAATATCGTCTCTGCAACACTACAAAATCATCAGAAAAATATCTATCTATATATGTATCTATATATTTTAAACCTCCATGCTTGGAAGCTGTATTAGAGGCATGATGTTTCTATTCAATTACTGATATTTCACGGACTTCTGGCTCTGGATTGTATTGAATCATTTCATTACACAATATCACATTCAAATTGAATTTTTAATACCCACATTGTTACAATGACTTTTACATTATGGACACTTTTCCTGAACTATTTCTGCTTTATGCATATCTTAAAAAAAACTTTTTCGTTGCAAATTTTCAATTTAAGGCTTACCAATAATTTGTATTCTATTGGTTTTTCCTTTTTGAGAAGAGCAATTCTTCGAAAATCCATGGATTAAAGCTCAATTTATTAAATTCCTTACTTGAACACTTGGTGATTTAATAAACTTGTAAATTATCAAATTTTATTTTTTTCATCATTTCAATATTTCCTATATATATATATATATATATATATATATATATGATACTTAGAAGGCAATACAATGCAGAGGTGTGACGGATAGACACAAGTTGGAGCAAATAAGACATATAATGGTCGAACAAATCAAATAGTTTCATCCTTAATACAATGTATATATATATATATATATATATATATATATATATATATATATATATATATATATATATATATATTTATTTATTATTTTTTTTTTTCATAAAAATTATTTAATTTGTTCCACCATTATATGTCTTATTTGCTCCAACTTGTGTCTATCCATCACACCTCTGCATTGTATTGCCTTCTAAGTATCACATTTCTATATACTAATAAACAATGCAAACTATATATATATATGTTTAATATAATTTTGTTATTTATACAAACATTTTGGCTACATATGTGCAGATATGTTTTGGTTACAACCTTGTTTAATCTAAGCCTTGTTAGAACAAAAATGTACCCAAAAATGTTTGTGTAAGTAAAAATTTATACAAAATATATATATTTGTCATTGAACACTATTATATAAACACAATAAGGTTTCACACGATTAGCAAAATTGTTATTAGTAAAGCTGAAATATGTTTTTTGACTTAAATTGATAGTGCCAATGTTTACACTAATTGGTTTCTTCACTAGGCATTTAGATGTTAAGCTCTGGAGAAACGAATAGGTTCAAATGTTCACACTGTCAATCACAATTGCAAGTGATCTGGTGATTGGTTGAATCTCAGCATGAAAACACTTGGCACAACTAGCCATATTAGGATTCATGATCAGCGAAACAGCTGTCTGTCTCTTTCTCTATATATATCTGAAATTTGTATATTTCGGCAACATCCTTTCATTAAGGTATGTTTGATTAAAGACAATCGATAGACTGTGCAGGTTAAAACTTTTATTACGATGCTTGCAAGGTGTTTTTAATCCGATTCCTTCAATGAAGCTATGTTTTAAACTGTTTTTAAACCATCAGATAACATTAAACAATATATTCGTCATCTTTTTAATGCTATTCACACATCTCACATACGACGAAACAGACGTCTGTGGTTGCCCTATTGTTGTTGAAAACACTGGTTTGCATGTAAAGCACAATTTTGAACAGTTTTAGTCTATTTTTGAAAGAACAAACATCAATTTACTTGTTCGCAACGGTACCTCTCCACTCTCGCTAATGTTTGTATATTTTTGTATTTGGAAAAATATTTAAACAAAGACGTTTTATTATCATTATTTAAGCAACCGTGCCTTAATATAAAATGGATACGCTAAACACTCTCTAACCCATGTTCCTGCTGTTGGTACACGACAGTGATAAAATAACAATTGCAATCCGAGCGCCTTGATATGCAACTTGAACTTGAACACCCAATTAAAAGACATTACACAGACAACTATCCTTGCACAATGACCAACTGATCCATTTGAAGCACAGGTATACATCATCGTATATATGCAATATACCATATATAATGCGCCAAGTGCAAATAATTTTACATCTGTGTTGCAATCAGACTGCATCACATCTGCATTAAAGAACAGAGCTTACAGACACAGAATCTCTATTATATTCAATTAAAAAAGCTTTAAAGAACAAATGCTACTGAACTATATATACACACATATCATATATTAATCCAGGTAGGTTTACATCCACAGGGTAAAATCCAGTGAATCTTTACTGAAAAGTGCTCAATAATAAATAGAGCCATTTTACCTAATATATATATATATATATAGGGTGGGCCAAAATAAGGGTCCTATCTTTAAATTTGAATAACTTGAATTTGAATAACTTCCACAAAATAAAAGTTAAACTCACCAAACTTTATGTGTGTGTAGACTGACCCTTCCGAGATTTTTTGAAATAAACAAAACAAATTTTAGCCGAAAAACACTTCTTAAAACTTACAAAAACTAAAGTATTGTTTTTTACACTGTTTTGAGTTTTTTAAGCAAAAATAATGTTTTCTAAATGAGGGTACGTTCCTTAGGGCTAATACGGCTCATGCTTGCTTCGGAAGGGGTCCTTTACTTATTCTAAAAAAAAAAAAAAAAAAAAAAAAAAAAATCAATAAATAAAAAAGTTATGAATTTTTAAAAATAGGACCCTTATTTTTGCCCACCCTGTATATATAATATTATTTTAATAATAAATATTTAATTATTATCCACATGTGTATACGTTTCATCTTTACACAATCATCAGTGTGGAGAAAACTGTTCAAACCGGTCGCATGATTCGAACCATCTTTAACTCAAATCCGAGCGCTCTAACCGATGAGGCCAAATTCAAAGCGTTATGTGACAAGTAGATAACTAAACTCTATTTATGCCAATTCAGGCAGGCAAATATATATATTTATTTGTCTCCCTGCAAAATAGCCACCATTTTCTGGGGACACAGACATAAGCAGAGGCTGAAGAGAGTCTGGCATGTGAGACCAACTATAGGTCCCCTTTGTTTGTTTGGATTTGAAACCAATGGTACCGATGTTGTTCTGGCCTTCTGTAATACATATATAAATAAATATTACGCACTTATTTTGGAATTTTTCTTAATAATCGAGCACTCTGCTGGAGTTCTCCACTACTAACCTTATATATATATACAGGGTGGGCAAAAATAAGGGTCCTATTTTTAAAAATTCATAACTTTTTTATTTATTGATTTAAAAAAATTTTTTTTTTAGAATAAGTAAAGGACCCCTTCCGAAGCAAGCATGAGCCGTATTAGCCCTAAGGAACGTACCCTCATTTAGAAAACATTATTTTTGCTTAAAAAACTCAAAACAGTGTAAAAAACAATACTTTAGTTTTTGTAAGTTTTAAGAAGTGTTTTTCGGCTAAAATTTGTTTTGTTTATTTCAAAAAATCTCGGAAGGGTCAGTCTACACACACATAAAGTTTGGTGAGTTTAACTTTTATTTTGTGGAAGTTATTCAAATTCAAGTTATTCAAATTTAAAGATAGGACCCTTATTTTGGCCCACCCTGTATATATATATATATATATATATATATATATATATATATAAAGAGGTGTACTAAAAGCGAACTTTTAGGAAAGGTAAAACCCTATTGTGAAGAGTATACAGCTCAATATCCTCAATTTGCCCTGCGTTTCTTTCCCTACAACTTTTATTTCATTTTTTCAAATTTTAAATCTTGGCCATTGCCAACTTATCTATCCCAGCGACTTCCTCTGATGATAAGATTTTGATCTTTGAAAAGCCTGGCTTAAGGAAAATTTAACTTGAATAAATTGCCTTTTTGCGGAATATACCTTGCTTTGAACTTTTGAATTGAATTTTGATTTGGCTTTTGCTTTCTCTAATTCCTTTCCATTCTCCTTCATATATATATATATATATATATATATAAGCAAGGTTCCAATAACATTCGTTAAACCCTCTAGATTGTCAGATATTTACTGTCAGCTGTATTTAGGCATGCATAGAACTTAATTTCTCCTGTATCATAATTTCAGATGGCCTTAGGGATAGAGCGAAAGTGTGTGGAGTCTTGGTTGACTCTGTGAACCGAGTTTGCGCCCTGTGACTGTCTGAAATTATCACTTCTCTACACTGACGAGAGCGAAAGCTTGAAACGCCGGCATATGTAGATAAAAATAATTTAATATTTATTTATAAATATTGTTATATATATATATATATATATATATATATATATATATATATATATATATTGGTTGGGTTTCGATTCCGGCTTGCATGTCGAGCCGCACTAATGAGTTATGATATAGCGAAACAGTCTGTCTGTGGATAATTATATATGCCCTCTCTTCATAGGTTGAGCACTGTGGTAAACTAAATTGCCAACTACCATTAGCGATAATGCAAATCTCTTTGTAAAATGAAGAGAGGGCTTCTTTTTATTATCATTAAGAATACTAACAAAGTTATTATAAATCAATTTTTGCAATAAAATTGCATCATTTTTGTCAAGTTGCTATTTTCACGTGTTCAATATTGTGCTAAAATATTTAAAAAGAATTTATATTTCTGACATATCTGGCCAAGAAACTGATAAAAACATTTCCGTTTAAGATGTTTTCCCTGTATTTATGAGCTAATCAGCAATCTAGATAAAGTCAAATAAGTTTTACTTCCTAGTCAACATAGACATTTTCAATGAAGACCTTAAAAATTATGAAAAATTTTAATAACCTCTTGCATATATTAACATTTACTGTGATAAAGACATTTTTATAAACCACTATATTCATATTCTATATCATTGGACATTTTGTATATAAAAAAGTCTTCTTTAAAGGAAGGCAACAGAAATAAAGACCACTGTTTGATATGAAGGACACATTTAAAATGTATCTTTTTATTTTTCAATCCTTTGATGTCACCATCAAAATTCTCAACCTTCTAATTTGAATTTGCCTAAAAAAAATGCTTAACTTTCTTAACTTGAGTTTGCCTTACACAAATCTGTTATTTGATAGATTATTTAAAGTTTAACAAGTAAATAAAACCTAACAGACTGTGATATTCATGTTATCATTTTTAACTATTAATTATGATTTTGATATTTCATGATATTTCCAGATTTGGACTCAACAGCTAAAATTTCCAGACATATTTTAAGGAAATACTTCAAGACTAAATTTAGATCATCATGTAATGATGCTATACAAACAAAAACAGGCCGACATCTTCAATATGAAAAAAGATATTCGTGGAAGCCCGAGTCCTTTCTAAATATGGAAATTTTACTTAAATGCTAAATATTCAATGATTCAACTTGCAGGTGACAATCATGTTTCAACTTTATCTAAGTGAACGAATATGATGAAAATCTAAAGTTAGATGACAAGTGAAAAGTAAAAGTTTCTTTCAATCAAATTAGTCTTCTTTAAAAACACTATTGTAAAACGGGCTGTACTTTATGTGGCCACTAATAAAAAAGATCAGAAAAGTGAATCAAATGATATGGTCAACTGCCGATTATGGTATTTGCTGCTACAATTATCTCCCTACTACCATTTATGGTAGTGTTTGCTATGTCATTTAGCAAAGTGATTCTTGTATACAGTGCGATGAACGTACATTTGATTCTGTGATATGTCATAGAAAGTACTGTAAGCTCCTTTTTGAATGGCAAAGCACACCATACCATTTTTTAAGTTTGACAGCACAATATTTTATGCGCATGTCACCATTCAACAGAGGAATGATATCAAAATGGTCCTGCACCAAAGTGTTAATCAAATTTTTATTTGTTCATTTTTAAGAAAATCCTTTTGATGCAATAAAAAATTCAATAATCAAAATAAAAATTCAAGTGCAAAACTCTTGCATGGAGTTTACTTTTAAAGTTAAGCACACATTCTCATATTTGCAAAATCCATTTTTAGTCAACCAGAAAGTGTTTTTAAGGTTCATCATGGTAAAGTTTTTGAGAATTCATGTCTAACTGTTTTGTATTTTAGACAAATTGGTTGGTTGTTGGGTTCTTATGCATGTTAATCCTGATTAAGTTATTTTATGTTGCAACTGCTAACATTTTGTATGTGAATGGTTAATAGATGAATTTGTTTTGTAGGCATATATTTTATAAATAGTCTGTAAAAAATAAATTATATTTAACTTATAGATAGGACCCTGACAGGTATTATCACTCGGGGTGAGAATGGACCCGTGTGTAATGGCAATTAAGGGGTCACTCCACTTTCCACATCTCCAAAATTGGAGCCTCACCACCGGATGCAGTTTCTTGTCACATCCAAGACGTTTTAGACAATGTTGCTTTGTTAAAATTTGTTAAAATTTTTCTCCCAGTTAACTACACTTTAAGCTTTTTCTTTATTTTAACATTTAACTGATTTTTTTATGATTTCTTTTTTAAAAGGGAAAAGGGGCTCCATTTATCCTTGGATGAGTCCATCAAAAAGTATATTACGTTCCCACTGTGTAAAGTGCAACGCAATTACTGCGCACAATCGTGAGCAAAATTCTTTGAAGAAGCTGATCTGTGACCACCCGTCAAAGGCGACACTCTATGCCTAACACCCTAAACGAATAAATTCAACAGAGGACCAATAACACCAGAAGTTTCCACAGCCTCTGGTTGAAAGAAAAATCTGTCGTTTAATGATGAGTGTGTTTGGATCTTACGAGCCTCGATAGTGCATACAACGGATTTAAGATCTTTGCAAAGGTTTAGCATCCCAAAGAAGGAATTTTCCTCTCTTGAATGGAAAAAAGATAATGCCGCCTGGGCACATTCACTCTCATGTTGGGAAATCCTTCCGGAGTAAGACCATGTAAATAGTGTTATTCAAGGCCGTATGACTTGGAAAACGATCAGATGATAATCTATTAAGAACACATTTTGTTATTCATGTTCGTAAATAGCCTTTCAAAGCAAAATTATACAATCCCAATGAAATACAGATAAACTTATTTTTAATGCTTTTAGCACTTAAAAAATTAATGACCACAAAATATTTAGGTATTAAAAAAATAAAATTTCTGAAACTGCCAATAGATTCATCAGAACAATTCAGTGCAATTGTTTGTGTGTATACATACATACACACACACACACACACATATATGTGCACACAATAGATTTCACAAATTACAAATATCACAAAAGAAAATATTCAAAAAATAATTCATTCAATCTCAATAACAATTGTTTTCTTTTTTAAAATTTGAGAGAAAAAACAAAGAGAAAATAGGAGAGAAGAAAAATGTGGCATTTTTCACTCTCTCTCAAAGAATGAAGGAAAAAAAGACACAGGCTGACAGACAGATAGATAGATAGAGAAAAATAGGAAAAAAGAAAAGAAAAAGGATAAAGGCTGTGTTGAATGATGCCCTTTAAGAAATGGTTACTCTTGAAGAACTAAAACAAATTAAAAAAAAAAAGAACGAAAAAGTTTTTTAAAAAAAATAGAAAAAAAAAAAAGGAAAAGGAATTGTAACAGAGATCATGAAAAGTTAACTTGCCTAGTAAATGTCTGGTTGATGCTAAGAATATTTCTGCCGATCCACTAATAAGAGTCAAACTACATCCGCTGAAAGTGCTGATAATGCCTATTAGAAATTGGAAAACAAGGTTTAATAAAAGGTGCATTTTTCGAATCAAAGGCAGAATTATCCGCAGACTCTGCGCTGGTTGGCAGCACAGGACAGCAACGTGATCACAGGCATATGGAAGGAGGCTACATCGCAAACACTACACGGAAAGCTGGAAATCCATGAGGGAGGGGCGATTCGCAAAAAAAACAAATGGAGTCAAAACATAGCACAACCTTGAAGCAATTTTTTGATAACAGATGTAGATAGTAAAAAAAAAAAGAAAAAAAAAACAGCAGCAGCAGCAATTGGCATTTAAATAAGGCAACACGACTCGCTGATAGAAATTCAACATTCACAAAATTACGAACACAGTTAAATACGCGAGTTTAATTAAAAGATACCAAAACATGCTACACAGAATAACGTTTCATATTTTCAGGTCTTTTCGACGATGAAGCTTTTCTACTATTCATGACAATTACAAAAAAAGCAGCTCTCTATCGTGCTCTCTCCGCTAATACACACAGGAGATTCTCCGATTCAATCAAAATATTCTTCTCACATTGACACAGCAAACGTGACATCACACCACATAATATAGAGACGCAAAGCAATCTAAGACAGCACCACACACCTTAACATTCCTCAAATAGATTCCACAACGATTGTTTTTTTAACGGGCAATATTGAATACATAAAACACAGAATAGTAAATCATTTCACATTTGCCTCTCGTAAAATTCTGAAGCGAACAGTGTTTATGTTTGTTCATCAAGTTGTTTAATATTTCATTTTTAAAAGAGATCTCTCTTTCGTTTTAATTTAAAAAATGTTTCTTTTTTTACTTCTATTCGCCCCAAACAAGGCATTTCGCCACCGACACATAATAGGCTACTATGATAAGGGCCAGATTCATAAGGGGACAACCTGGGTCTTCTCTGTTTGTTCATTAACGCAAACATGGGTTTGAGAGATAGACTCCTCCACGCTAGTTAGCTATATATATATATATATATATATATATATATATATATATATTCCATGGTACTTGGCTAAGTATATTTCATTTTTATCAAAGAGAAAACAATAATATTGTGGGGTCAGTGTTTGTGCTTGACATCCATAAAAAGGAAATACATTTTACTTCATTTATAACTTGAAAATTATAGAAATTAAAAAATAGAAATGTTAATAAAGAGTTCAGGGCTTGGAGCAGGAGTGTTTCTTGATTTCTAAGAAATGCCGGGTGTGCCTCAAAAGGGTTAAAGAATATAACTTTATCGAAATTTATTTTAATTAATCTCACTGTATTTATACTTTTTCTCACCCAATCAATCTGGAGTACATCTTTCAGCCTCACTCCAAAAATTTGATATAACATGTAAAGGATATAAAATGAAAATATTTTATGGGCTGTGGGGACAAGAGGACATTGGATTGCTCATCTAATCCCGGACAATGTCAGGTCTTCCTGCTAGTATTTCATACTATTAGATGTGTACATCATTCGACTTTGACATAATTGTTTCATTCCTCTTTCGGCTCTCTAGACACAAAAGTCACACTATAAAGCATCAGGTTCCTAGACTGGCATGTTTGTACTCACCAGAAAAACAAGGTAAATTTCTTCAAATATATATATATATTTAAATTATATACATTTTGAATCTTTACTTAAATGTAATTTTGCTAATAAAAGTGTTTTTTTGGAAATGCGCGTATATATGAGGAGACATGGTTGAATATTTATTTCCGGAGCGGGATTCAAGTATTTGAAATTATAATTAACATGTTTTGAACTTTTGAAATCTATACAATTAATATATTTGATTTGCTGGCTGTATATATTATGTTTGACAGTTGAAAAACATGCTTTTTCTACCAATATCACTGCTCAGCCTTTTCGTCATCACGCGAGTTGCATACCTCATGTTGCATATAACTTCTCTTTATGTACATAACTTTCTGGCTCCTGGCTCCAGGAAAGGCGCCCTTATAACCCAGCTACCCTAATAATCTGAAAGGTGCCGACCTACAAAGAGACAATTAAAACCAAAGTAACCGTTATTGATTGACAGAGGCTAATACATATGGAATAGAAGAAGATTAATCTTTCGCTTCCAGATTTTAAAACACTGGCAGAATTTTGTTTTAATTTTTCTGATGTGAAGACAAAATGGCAGTGAAATTCCAACAAGGATTTCATTGCCCAGCAACACAGACAACATTAGTTGCAAAAATACAAAGAGAGGAAAAAGAGCATAAATATAACCAAATCAACATTTGGAATGAATATTTGTAGAAATTCTAAAGTTAAATGAACAAAAGAAAATTACATTTCACAGTATATATATATATATATATATATATATATATATATTGTGTCTCTTTGAACATCACTTAGTTCAATCAGTAATCTTGTTTCAACTTTTTATAAAAAAATGTGTTTAGACATATATACATACACATACATATATAAAATTAATCTAATATACAAAATTAAGTTGGTCAGACTTTCAAAGTCGGACCTAAATAGCAATGCATCTGACATATCTTTATTTGACTCTGACTAGCTACTTTGCCTTCATCTTCCTTTTACCATGTTCGTTGCAAGAAAATAATGTATTTTGCTTCAGTTTCTTAAAAAAAATAGTTATTCTAGCTAGAAAGACTGTTACAATGGGGAAAAATTTAAATAAAGACCTAAAAGCTGCATCATGATTTTTCTTTCTAACACTAACTTAAATAATGTAAGGAAGATAACTCATATTTTCAGGTATAGGTACAGTTAGTATATATATATATATATATATATATATATATATATATATATATATATATATTAAAATAAATTTTATTTATTTTACACCACCATTGTTATAGTTTAAAATAAAAAAAAATATAATACTATTACGAAACAATGGTTTAAAAAATATGTCTAAATACCCTTTCTTATATATATAAATATATTTATAATTACCTATAGGATAAAAGAATGCATTCCCTCTTATTTGTATTTAAATAATAATAGAATGAGGAGTTGCTAATTAATAAACGTTTTCATTTACAATTAAAAAAAAAAAAAATATTAAAGAAAAGGTAACAAAACACGTCTTAATGGTTTGTTGCATTTCATTTTAAGATACGACAAAACTTTGGCCCAAAACATAAACATTTAAATGTATACACCAACATTTCGAATGTAATTAAATCTGTTACAATTCTACTGTTACAAAAGTACATTTTCCAAAGTTTGTTAAAACTACAATTTTGCGCCATTTTCCTCAATTAATTGACTGAAATCTCTTAAAAACAGAAAGGTAAAATATCGCTTTCATCATTATCCAATTATAATTTGATAAAATATTTTACATTTCGTTTGAAATAGAAGGAAATATGCCTTTTAAATAGAGTGAGATTATTTACTCTAGTGAGTTAAGCAAATTGTTTCTCACTTTCCTGAATGCCTGCTTTTTTAGAGAATCAAAAGCGCAATAATTCTAATGCAGAAAATACTCAAATAAAATGTATTTTTGACTGTGATGGATTCACCATGAAGTATACAGATCTTATATATAAAAAAATAAAGTGAGATTTTCCCCGTTTCCTTGATTGGTATGGCTTCCTAAACAAAAGCTGCATAACGGAATCTGCTTCATATTAGATTTAGTCTAATTATTGGTACATGCTTTCGGAAAGGAAAAAAAAATCATTAATTACTATGCTGACTAGCAACCGAACGGCTAATAAAACAACAAATAACAAAACTTCATTTTCTGATTACAAAATAAAAAATCTTCAAGGACATTCTTACAATATACATAGCAAAACAGACCATACAATTCTTTGTTTAAACTAAGTATAACAAAACAGTATGCACTATTTTTCAATTTTGTTGACCAAACATGAGTGATTAGCTTTCCAGTATACTTACTGCCGTGTTTGCATACACATTTGTAGAGGGATGCACGATAATAAAATACATTTCAAAAGTCATGTGTATAGAAATACATACCATATTTATTACTAACTATTATATATCCCCCCAAGTTAAATGTCGGAAAAAAAAAGCATTCAGCATATCACGGGATAAAATAGCAGTTCAAGTGTAGTTGCCGAGAGAGAAAGTGGCAGACCAAACAGGTCCATTGTCATAGGAACGGAGATGACTGTAATCAGGCAGCCAACACACCCATACGTATGTACGTTATGACATGACACAATATTTAAAAATTTTATTTCTATTTACTTTTTTTATTTTTATTTTACATCTAATTTATTTATATCTTATTTATTAATGGAGGCTAGGGCTGTTTTTTTTTGGCACAAAATATCTGCTTACTCTTGTAATAAAACACTGATATTATTATAAATATTACTTAAAAGAAAAAAAAACTACTATAAAATAGTACCTTACTCCCAGTGTTTATGTATAGTATAGACACAATTATTTAAAACTCCCCACAACCCAAAATAAAAAACATCATTGCCTCTATGCACATACATTGCTGCGATGATGCTCTTTCTTAGTTATGAAATAATATGAACGTTAAAATGTTCATTTTTGTTTACATTTTTAATAATTATGGAAGAAAATAATAAATACTTATGTAGATTCTATTAAAATTCATTTAACACCTCTTATAGAGGGTTAAGAACTGGGTGCAGAAGTTTCATGGATCCTAGAAGTTTTATGGGTGATGCTGGTGCGTGAGTCCCGCATGTATATATATATATCTCAATAATAAGTAATAATATATATTTTTATATATGAGGTATACTTAGAGGATTATTATCCAACAGAATGAATAGGTCACAAAAATAAACATAAGTAAAAGCAAATAATAATTTGAACAAAAAGATTAATCTAGAGTCATGAGCTGATTTAATATTTCGTCCAGAGATGGTTTGGTTTGGTAGTTTTGTTTTACGGCATATCAACCCTTTTTGGGTTATTTAATGCCGAATCTGGTCTTGTTTTCTTCTCTTTTTTGTTTCTTTCCCCTTTTAATATCTGTTTCTATTTAACCCATAGTTGGGACCCTAACAGGTACTACCACTCCGGGTCAGGGTGGACCTGGGAGCAATGGTAATTAAGAGGAGGCTCCACATTCCCCAAAGTCCGTAAGCCGGATCTCACCATCGGATGTAGTTTAAGGTCATATCCAGGACCGGGAGTAGGGTAGGAAAAATAAAAAAAAAAAATAAAAAAGGGGAGGGAGAAAGGGAGAGGGGCTGTTGTTTTTGTTTTTGGTTTTGTAGAACATAATTAAGTTTTACAAACAAAAAAAAAACAAAAAAAAAACAAAAAAACGTCAATGTAGGTGAATTTCGTCTCAGGGAGCCACAGGGCAGCCTGATCTGGTATCACCAGCGTCCAGAGATGATCTTTATCAAGTATACATGATGAATTAACAGAGTCAATATTTATATCTTGGTGCCGTGGTGGGACTGAGAAATCCAGAATGAAAGGTAGTAGGATAGAAGAGAGTGTTTGAGTGGGAGAAGAGTGTGTGGGAGTGGGGAGGCATTGGGTACTTCTTCATGAAAATGTAGATTAGTTACAGGTGGTTTGGTAGTTTTGTTTTACGGCATATCAACCCTTTTTGGGTTATTTAATGCCGAATCTGGTCATTATAGTAAAAGTTTTTATGCTTCAAGTTCTTTATATCTTCAAATGTTTAATCATCGTTTTTGGTTTGGTAGTTTTGTTTTACGGCACATCAACCCTTTTTGGGTTATTTAATGCCGAATCTGGTCATTATAGTAAAAGATTTATGCTTCAAGTTCTAAAAATAAAATAAAAAAGGGGAGGGAGAAAGGGAGAGGGGCTGTTGTTTTTGTTTTTGGTTTTGTAGAACATAATTAAGTTTTACAAAAAAAAAAAAAAGAAGAAAAACAAAAAACGTCAATGTAGGTGAATTTCGTCTCAGGGAGCCACAGGGCAGCCTGATCTGGTATCACCAGAGATTAGTTACAGACTTCTGTAGTGATTGATAGGAATGGGGACATAGAGTGAGTAGTCACTTAGTTTTATAGATCTCTTATGATTGTGAATTCTTTTGTTGAGGAGAGGTATTGCTACTGTAGAAATTGTTATAGTCATTACATGGAATTGTGTATATGCCTGCTTTTGTTGTAGGGATGGTGCCAGTGTTTTCTCCCACCCTAACACTCTCTCCTACTCTGCTACCGTGAATTCAGGATTTCTTACTCCCACCATGGCACCAATGTGCAAATATTGACTCTGTAAATTCATCATGCATTCTTGATAAAGCTTGTTTTGAGGCGAAATATTGAATCAAATCACGACTCTATCCAAATTAGTCTATCTTTTTGCTTATTTCCATTCTTGTTATACATATAATCATCGACAGACAGCTGTTTCATTGTATCACAGCTTTTCAATGCGGCTAGTTAAGCAAGCACCCTAAACTGAGATTCGAAAGCCAACCGTTTTGTCAGCAGTCGTGACTTTTTACCTCTACGCTATCACCTTCACTATGAAGTAACCAAAATTATAATGCTTTATGCTTACAATTGCATTATCGACTGCCGAGAGTGGTCAATTATTTTTAGGAAGAGCTATGCGTTACACTCAGTGGCAGCTGTACAACATTAATCTCTTCATCAATAAGTAATAAATCTAGTTTATTTTAACACTTATTGTTGTAAAACTCTATTTGAAAGGATATCAAGCTTCTGGTGTCTGTTATCTTTAATTGATTTTAACACACACACACATACATATATATATGTAGAGGGGAGTTTGAATTACCTACTAGACACTATCCTCGAGTGTCTTTGGTCTCTCTGTACAAGGGTTTGTCAGGACAACCTGACATGAGGATACTTACCCCTACAAGTAAACCCTGACCAAATATTCAAAATTACATAGTATCCGCAGCACAAATAAGATCCCCTCAGCATGGCTATACACTTGCTCATACGAGGAATAGTGCATCTTCTAGTGATGTTACCTCAAGTAACACCACGTAGCTGGATACTCCACCAGACTAGATGAATTCTTGTCCTGGAATCCGGTAAGACCAACAAACCACAAGAAAGATATACTATGACATACTTAACTGGTCAGTTGGGGAGAGAAGAAATTTATTATTCTTAACTTTTTTACTAACTCAATGTTTCAGAAATAAAGGAGAATTTTAATAGAATATTCGGGTAGCTATGTATCTCATATAGAGATCAAGTGTTAGCCCCAGGAAGGGGCCCCTTGATTTCTGAGAACTTTGACTGAAGTAAAATGAAACATTAAGGGAGATTATATATATATATATATATATATATATAAGTTTTATGAAATGATGTGAATCTGTCCTTTATAACATTGAAATGATATAAAATTACATAAAAAAATAAATATTGAATATAGCATAGCTCTGGCCTTACACTATTGAGCTATTATAATTACTTTGTTATAAAATTTATATTTGAATGGAAAAGGTTCTAAATATAAATAAAAAAAATACACACACACATACATATATATATATAAAATTTCTGATGATCCTGATTTGCCAAAATCTGGATAATAAAATCTAATCATTTATTTTCATTCTTCATATTAAAAAAAAATTATATTTGTTACATTTTTCAAACAAATAAATCAAGTATTGAAAAAATAGAAAAATAAATGTATTTCCCCTTAAACCATGAACTATCTACATGATACGCATCAAAATTAGCTTTATTGTTGTTATATCAAGAAATGACTAACATTTCTCACTTTTTATATGATAATTCTAGTCAGATATCAAATATATATATTGAATTATCTCCCTTAGTGTTACATACTATTTATAATATATATATATATATATATATATATATATATATATATATATAGTCTAAAGAAGCTCTGAGTCATTAAAAAAAAAAAAAAAATGTAAAATGCAGTTTAAATCCCCAGACAAACTAACTAAATCCAAGATATTGCAGACTGAACATTCGTTGGAAAATTAATAAATGAAAAAATATAAGTAGAAAAAAAAAAAAAAAAAAATGGGTGGGGGTTAATTATCTAAGAGTAAAACAAAAACAGGAGACCTTATGCGTCTAATATTAACACGGGTATCATCAGCTGTTTACCATGTAACTGTTTCGGAGATTTAAAAACAGGACAGTTATAATATTCATGGCTCTCCAATGGTACTGATTATACGACCATTTCCCCAATAATCAAGTGTCGAAATAATTCAGCTTAAAATATCACTAATATATACATAAATAAATAATAATAATGATAAAATAATAATAATAATATATTACCCTTAAGACTACCGTATGATATAGTAATTTGCATATCAAATAACATTAATTAAAACAATAAAAAAATATATAAAAATAAAAATACTAATACTATCTAAACACTACATCCAAGAACCATTCTGCAATATGGTAGCTAGCAATAGAATTATATAGGAATTAAAGTTGCATTAAAAAATAAATAAAAAATAAAGCATATCTATACATTGAAACAGAGACATGTATAATCATGTTTATATATATTCGGTTTATATAAAGGAAAAAAATGTAAAATATTTTTTGTTTCAAAACGAATGCATATATTTCTATGAAGTACTCCGAGCCGAGAAGAAAAATAAAATAAACATCAACGTCATAATAATATACCGGGCTTACGTTTGTTGTTTTTGTTTTAATGCATGGATGAACGTAAGAATGTTTTTGTAAGATTAAAATCAAAGAACATTTTAAAAACCAATACTGCTGCTGCTGCTGTTGTTGTTGTTGAATGAAAGTTAAACATAGACAATCGACAGCGGTGCAATCTGTGGAAAATAGGGAGAAGAGGACATGCAATATGAGAGAGAGAGGGAGAGAGAGAGAGAGAGAGAAAGAGATAGATAGAGAGGCATTAGATCTGCAGCCATTTTTGGTGGGTTCAGTGGTAACTGGAACTCGAGGAGGATATGTTCATGTTGAATGTAGTGCGAGTTTTGCGTCCATCTCAAACTATGCGAGTCTGAAAAATAAGGGGAATTTAGAAAAGATTACAGGCTCAGTCCTCGTGAATAGAAGCCAATGACATTGAGCTTTATGACGGAGATGTGGGTAAATGGAGATAAGTGACCTGCTAGAAAGTCAGAACTGTTACGAAATAGCGGTTGTTTGGTTCCAACTAACCAACAGATCAGAGAGAGATGAATATGAGAGAGAAAGAGAAAGGCAGAAATCTGTACACACTTACATAGATACACAGAGATGCACAAGTGAATAACACGAAAGAGAGAGAGAGAGAGAGAGAGAGAGAGAGAGAGAGAGAGAGAGAGAGAGATAATTCCACAATTTTATAATATAAAAAGATTAAGGCAATAATAGAATATTCATCATAAGCTTTTGGTTGGGTTCCAAGAAAACTTAAAAATATTTAATTACCAAATGCTAATTGATAAAAAATAAATAAAAATAAAATAAAAACACAACATAAAAACTCCAAAACAAACAATATATAGGTACAAATAATAAACAAAAACATTTATCTGAAAATACTGACCTAATCCAATTAAATCAAATAATTAAAAAAAAATTTTTTTTTTTAAATTTACTAAATCTATGAAAAGTATTCTGTAATTGTCCAGAATAGGGTCCCATTTTTTTAAAAAAGGGATATACTACAAGATATCTTATCACTTCATCTTTTTTGTCTTCGGTCAGTGAAGGAGAAATCCTTCTGAACTGAGGCAATTTTAATTTTTGTCCAAATTCAGCGTGTCTTTTTTTTTTTAGGGGAGCTGGAGTTTCCCCACATTAAAACCTGACCTTGTGCCTAACTGCCCTCGTGAGAAGGTAAGTAAATAGGGGCAGTGTTGCGCCAAAATACGTCTCTTAGCTTTTACAGTCAACACTAGTGAATGTTACAATGTCTCGCGCCAGTTTACGAATCAATTTAAATTTTTTTAAATTCAAATAAAAAGTGCTTTTTGAATTAACAATCACACAAAATGGCATCTGTTTAACAAATAATGGTGTCAGGCCAAAATTCACATCATAGCTTTTATTGCCATAAAAACAATATTTCTCGAAGAAGCCGTTATTCAACAAAAAGGCAAAACATAACTAAACAATTAAATTGATTTGTAAATAGACGAGAAAGAGATATTGCAACAGTTGCTACTGTTGACTGTATAAAAGCTAAGAGACGTATTTAGGCCTGACACCGTCATTTGTAAAATGAGAGATCTTGTATCATCTCATATCAAAATCAGACTCTATTCTGGACAATTGGTGAGTATTCTATACCAATGACATTAAACAATTTCAATAATTGAGAATAAAGTTTGATTTCATTTAATATAATCAGGTTTTACTCAGGTGTTAAGAATAATACACTTGCAATTTATAAAATTATACAAACATAACAATATGGTGTTTGCTTTCAACAATTCAAGAGGCATTTAATTAATTTACCATGTTTTTTTAAACGATGAAACCAGCCGATAAGATTGACTCACTTCTTATAATATTTTGATATTAAGCTTAAAATAAATATAAACAGTTATAAGAGAGAGAGAAAATTGCATTGTTTTAACAATCATGCTTTTATTATTTATTAGGTGTATCGAAACAGCGTTACCCGGGAGTATTTTTATTTTTATTTTAACTGTTTAAAACATTTTTTTTAATACTAAATGATTATTTTTTTTTAAATAGGATTTTGAAAGTTAAATTTAATTATCATGGTATTGTTTAGAACTTAAATTATTAATTGGACCAAAGTCTTATATAACTATAACTAATTTTGAACAAAGTGGTACAGCCATGTCACACGATCATTAGGTCTCGCCATAACAATCCTGCAAGAAACTGTACAGGGGGGGGGAGAAGGAGGGCAGACAAAGAAAGAGGTGGGAAGACAATATCTGAGAGTGGACATGGCTGGCGCTGAGTAACATGCTCAGGAAAGCAGAAAATTGGGATGGCTGGAGAAAACTGGTTCCCAGGTCATCTTTGGCGTCGCAACGGTCATCCAGACCAAGGGACAAATGAGAGAATGCTTTAATCTCTATAAAAATTATTAGATGCAAATAGTTTTCAAAACTTTCAATCTTTGAATATATAAGGATTTGCTAAGAATTTTAAAGCCAGTTTAAATTAATTTCTATTCAACAATTTAAATACTTCCAAATTCCTTTTCAATTTCGAAGGGTAACAAAGTAATTCTTTTTTTTTTTTTTTTACTATTAAGAAAGATTAAAACAGTTGACTTTTTTAGACAGAAATCAAAATGCATTCTGAAGGATTTAATTTCGTAATTAAGGATTTTTTACATTTCATTTTATGCTATTGCAGTTTCAATAAATAATCAGTTAATACTAAATAAGAAACAATAATTCAATGTGTAATCATCAAAGTCACATTAATGCGAGAAACACACATACACACATAATGCAAGATAAACACATACACACATAATGCAAGATAAACACATACACACATATAGATAATATGAAGCAATGAGTTGTATGCAGCATAAATCAAGAGCTATTTTCGTTTTTGTTCCTCTCACTTTAACATTGTTTGAGTAAGATAATGTTAACCAATTGTACATGGCATGCATCTAACATTTGTTATTGTTATACCATGTTATTGGCAAATATAATAACGTTCTATTATTTATTAAAAAAATTACTTAGCCTGGCCCAGACGATTGCTAATAATGAGTAAATAATTTATTAGAGTAAACAATAAAAGCTTTAAATATATTTCTGGAAAATCTTCAATAATTTGGTGAATAATGGGAAATAAACAATTCCCCTGCTATCCAACCACAATGATGTCAGTTGCCGTGCAACTGACAAGGCTGGACTACTTGCCCAGCATTTCGCCTTAAACTCCACAAATCACTCTCTTCCAAATTTCCTATTGCGGACTGAAGCCACATTTGATGACCTAACCATCACCCCATCTCATGTCCGGGACATCATAAAAAAACCTTGCCACCTTCAAAGCATGATCTTATACCAGTAATAGCAATAAAGAAATACTCTGCTGAGCTGGCCCCTGTCCTTTCCAAACTCTACAACAAATACCTTGCCGAATCTCACTTCCCTGATAACTGGCAAATTGCCTCTGTGGTACTAGTCTTCATAAATTCTGGAGATAGAACTGACCCTCAAAATTATCGCCCCATCTGTCTACTCCCGCTCTTCGCTAAGATCTTTGAATCCTTAATCAATCTAGGGATAGTCTGTCACCTCGTTAATTCTAAACTTCTTTCTTATCATCAGTATGGATTTAGGCAAGCCCGTTCTACTGCGTATATCCTAATGGTCATCTCTGAACGCATATACCATACACTGGACAAGGCAGGTGAAGCTAGGGCAGTAGCGCTTGATATATCCAAAGCCTTTGACAAGGTCTAGCATAAAGGTCTTCCCATAAATATTACTTCATATGATATTACTGGATGAATATTTAATATAATTAGATCATTTCCTATCCAACAGAAAGATCCAGGTTGTCCTCGATGGCCGTTCATCCAAACAACATGACATAAATGCAGGTGTACCCCAGGGATCGATCCTTAGACCATTATTGTTCCCTATTTTCAAAAACGACCTTCCTGATGACATTGTGTCTGAGATGGGTATATTTGCTGACGACATCACACTCTGCTTTCGTAATGTAGGTAAAACAGACAAGCACATATCCGAGGCAATGGCTGAATCCTTATAAAATGGCCTCCAGTCTGTAGTGAAATGAGGACATAAATGGATGGTAACATTTAATGCTACTTAGACGAAGCTCTTCTCCTTTAAAAATTACAAGAAATTTTTTCAACCACCGATTGTCATGGCAAATAACACCCTACCTGAGAGTCCAACGTTCAAACTCCTCGTCCTAACTTTCACAGGTAACATGAATTGGAACAAATACATAGAAGACATTGCCAAAGCTGCTGCAAAGAAAGTGGGCTCTCTCTACCGTGCTGGAAAACTTCTCACACCTAACAGTACCCTATATCTCTACAAAGCCACCATCTGCCCATGCATGGAGTATTGTTGTCACATCTGGGCTGGTGCACCATCCACTAGTCTCTTCCTTTAAGACAAGATCTAAAAAAGAGTCTCTAATCTAATAAGTCCCTCACTATCTACCAAGCTCCCGCCCCTGTCCCATCACCGCCATGTTGCATCCTTATGCTTGTTTTACAAGTACTTCAATGGAATGTGCTCCGATTAACTTTCCCCCTAGATGTAAATACACTCAACCAACCCAACAATTAGCTAAATCGCATCCATTTACTGTGGAGGTCTCCTGATGCCAGAGAGCCTTCTACTCCAATAGCGTCTTTCCTTGAGTTGCCAGCCTTTGGAACTCCCTTCCTGCTTCCTGTTTCCCCAATTGTACAGACATGTAGAAATTTAAAACTAAAGTGAACAAGCATCTCGCTGCACAGCATCCACTTTAGGATGACCCCCTAATTCTCAGTAGCCCTTTATGTCTACAGTGGCAATTTGCCGTGTTTAGGATGAACTAAGTTAAAAAATAAATAAATAAAAAACAATATATATAATTATTACATAATAATAACAATAATTATATAACATATAAAATTATCTTGTCAAATAGGATCTACTAAATCATTTTCAGGTAAGGACACTTAAAATCAAAACTGAAATGAAGTTGTTTTATTTTTTCCCAATTCGCCACAGTTACATATGCTAAGGGCAAGGGAGATAAATGTGTTTTCTTGTTTTCCAGCAACGAGTTTCAATTAAACTTTTCATTAATTACGTTTGACATGGATTTGGTGCAATAATGGTCCGATATTTTTTTCTTGTTTTACTCATTATCACATAATAATACCAATAATTATTTAACATAGCAGGCAGGATTAGGACCACTACGTACAGCGAAACAACTTCATTGCCTACGACAACTTGCGCATGACAAGGCCAGATGGTCTGGGACTAGCATGGAGGACTGATTGCAGCTACGGGATGTCATTTGACTACCGTAGCCGCAGAACACAGTTTTTAATAAAATAATAATAAATATAAAGTTAGCTTATCAAATGGGAGGTGACAGTGCCTAAGTGGTTAATGACACAGACTGACGAGCTGGGTGTGCCAAGTTCGAATCCAGTTCGTTCAACAGAAACACGTTCACTTAGAATGTTGACAACCTTCACGTGGTCCCTCCTGTAAGTACCAGATGTTTTTCTAGAAACAATTGTAACTAACAAGATATCGGGGAAACCAATGCCAACAATAGAATCATCTGATTCATATAATATGAATGAATAGAAGGATTCTTGCCAAATAGCATTTAAACTGACAAATCAAACTTTGCTTCTGACTAGCCAATTTTTATTTGTTATTGTTGTACCATGTTATTGGCAATATAGTAACATACTCCAATATAATTTATTCTTAAAAATTACTTACTCTGGCCGAGATGTCTACTAATATAAAATATTTTTAAATAATCACCTAAAAATAAAAAAAATCAGTGAAGGGTGATAACTCATTTTAAACTAAAAAGTATACTAGGAGTTGTCTACTGTAAGTTTAAAAATGTGCAAACAAATAAAATTGAAAACTAAAATACCTTCACTGGATACCGGGTAACACCGGGTAGATAGAGGTTGTTAATAAAGTTGAATCACTTTTAGACGATGGATTATTATTTTAAATTCCGACTATTTCTCTTTCGCAAATGCTATTTCACTTATAAACATCACAAGCACATGGTTGAATTAAAAGTTCCATTTTAGAAAGATGGTTACTTCGATGTGCGATAGTGCCGACTAACTGGAAGAAGAAGAAGCCTTGAGTTTCTCGATAAGAGCATAGATAAAAGAACAAAGTGTTGAAATCAACAAGTTGCACTTACCTATGTACTTCGACTTGTGAGCCTGTATTGAGAAAGACGGGTTGGCCAATGTGTACACTGGGTTGAGCTGGAGAGAGTTGAGAGGAGACGTTTGCTGGGTTGGCGAGGCTATTCATAGGCGGCCGCTGTTTGTTGCTGAGGACCGTGGTTACAAGTGTGCCAGTGGGCTGAGGTCCACCAATCATGTTCCGGTGCAAAGAATGACCTTGAAGAGTCCGTGACTGGTGGTTCTGGCTGAGGCGCACAGTCGGGGAAACATACGCTAGCTTACTGTGCATCGAGGGTGCAGCTGTTACCTCCACGTCGAGTGGAGGCAGCTTCACCTCATGCTTGGTTGGGGTCCGGTTCAGACGCAGCCTGTCACTACTGGATGATGCTGATGCACATGACAAAAAAGATGAGGACAGCAAAGAGGCTTCCTGCTTGGGAATGTGAGTCACGAAAGGAGACGTCTTGGTTATCTGTTCACGGTATTTAGGTTGCCGACACTGATCGTGGATTGTGACATTTGGTGGAATGAAGTGGGGATTTATTGGTGCAGTGGCCGCTGCAGCAACTGCCCCATTTCCACCTACTCCCCTGGCCGAGGCTGCAGAGGCCATCAGGTGTTGGTTCTGGTGAGGGGGCACCATTTGCATCTTGACATAACTCCCACTGCTGCTTCCGCCTCCGTTTCCAGATCCACCATGACCATCATGAATCAGTGTGGACACACCTAATGCAGCTCCCGTTGCACAACTGACCATGGAAGAAGCTGAGACTGCAGCCAGTCCCTTCACGCTGCCAATGCTGCTGGAAGAGGATGAGGAAGATGAGGATGATGTTGAAGAGGATGGGATTTCATGTTTGATTGGGGTGAATGTGATTGGTTTGCGGGCACTGTGACCTACACCACCACCAGCTGCCACTACTGAGCCATGTTCAAGGTCAGGACTGTCAGGAACAGTTACACAGCTTACCACATTCTTTCGCACACGTGGGGAATCTAAAAGAACAAGGGGAAAGAAAAAAAGACAAACATTCAGATCAGATATGAAATTGCTCGCAGTATTTTCTGTATCTTTTAATCGTTGTCAGATTTTATAACAAATGGTTTAGAAAAACTGAGGCGGTTAAGATTTAGATCGATTTTAACATCAGAAGGCATACAAAGAAAAGTGGCTAAACTAAGAAAAGATTTCAATTAGAAAAATTTGTTAGAATCCTTAGGTCTAACTACTTTACCACAGAGAAGAATGAAAAGGGAGTGATTAAAAATAATTAATGGAATATTTGTCCCTATTTACTTGCACCCTCCCGAGGACACAACTGGTCACAAGGTTGGTTTTTAATGTGGGAAAAATCCAGTTCCCCAAAAAGGGGCACTCTGGATTAAGACAAAAATAAAAATTGCTTCAGTCTAGAAGTATTTCTCATTCACTGACCGAGGATAGAAAAGATGAAGTGTAGTATGAGACAGATACTACACTTTGCTCCCAGCCAAATATTTGTACGTTTGGGGATGATAAATTTTCATTATTATTTACAATTTTTCGAACAGATATCCTCATCTTGATTATTGTTATCACAACATTTCCCGAAACGACATTTGTTAGTGTGCAGATTATCTTGAGCATTCAGAGTTCAATCCTGAGCAAAAGCAGCAAGACGATTTAACTAAAAAAAATATCAACTGGGGAATGGAATGCGAACAGTGTACCCGGGTGTAAACTGTTCAAATGAAGGGCTGGATTAAAAATTCCATAATGGTCTATAAGTTCGACAAACACCATCTGAACAAGGCCGAACTAACAAACTTTCCTTCAATAACTCTCTTCCCGGTTGGTAATTATGGCAGAAGTCCCAAAAGCGTGTCTGTACCACATTACTCTCTGACACCAACTGTGTAATCCCAAGGTTTCTATAAAGGGTTGGGTTAAAAATTCCCTGACACTCCCAGAGTTTGACACAAAGCATCTAACGAAGGTTAGAGGACAAAACAGTTGAAATGTTGTGGTAATAACAACCATGATGAGGAAATCAGATCGCAAATTGTAAATAATAATATCAGACAATTGAGGCGACTAGGACGTTGGTTAAAGCGTGCAGGTTTACTTGAGGATCCGAGTTCGATCCTGGGAAAGGGCTGCAAGTCAATTTAACAAGTTAATTGAAAGTGTATCACCGAGAGAATGGAATGCAAACACTGTATCCCTGGGGCTCCTATAAAGGGTTGGGTTAAAAATCCCACGACAAACCCAGAGTTTTACACAAGGCACCTGAAGAACGGCAGATAGCAAAAGAGTGGAAATGCTATAACAAAAACCCAGATAAGGTAAACCAATCTGCCCGATACCAACAAATTCCTTCAAGGTTAGTAATTATGGCAAAAGTACAAAAAAGGTCTCTGTATCACATTAGTGTTTGACATCAACGGTTACCAAAGTCTGATTACATCTACCAAACCCTTTCTCCTAACATGTGACCCAGCTCAACCAATCAGAGTTTCTGGTATGTCTCAGACCCCTTATGCTGATTCTGCTTTATAACAACAAGATTAATAATTCAATAGAGTGAAAGTATTTAAAAGAAAAGCCAAAAGCAGAAATATATTTTGAAATATTTTTAAAACAGGTTTTGTTACGTACTTGAAGATTCTCCTGATTTTCGACTGTGATTGCACTTGTTCATTATTTCTGGAATTAGAATAAAATACTTTAATATGGAGAAAAAAGGGGAATGTAGAAGAAACCCTTGTGCACCACCAAAAACATTCAATGAAAAAAAGGGTAATATCTTTATTATTGATTGGAAAAAAATAGGTTTTAGTAGGGTTTCATTACTCACAAACAACTTATTTTTACTTAAAACCATGTTTTAGTAAAAATTAAAAAAAAATAACATTTAAGATTAAAGAGAGTTAAGTTGATCAGAGAAAGAAACATGGTTGACATATAAATAAATCATGAAAGGAGATAATTCCAAGTTTTACCATTTATTTTCTTTGGTAAAAAAAAAAAAATAAGCATAAAATTTTCTAGTGTTAGCAAGTTGTAATCACCTTTGGGTAATCAAAAGCCAAGAAAAGCATTATTTTATTAGGGGTGGGACGTAATGGGTGAAAATTTCAGATTCATGCGAGTAGTATTTTTTGTGTTCATTTATACATAAATAACACTAAACAATCAAACATTTTGAAAATCTTGCAAAATTCAGGTGCAGGCCACTAGTTTTTGGCTATTTTACATTCATCAAAACCCTTTCACAGCCTGAAAATCGTCCTAAATTAAAATGCTATATCATGTTTAACCATCTATATCCATTCATAGCTTTTGAGGCTCCAAGGAGGATGTTTTAGGACCTGTAATGTCGCATGAAACCACTTTTTCACCGAAAAATGATGGATTTTGAGGCCCTAACGGCTATTTTTGGCCTGCACCTTCTGAATTTTGCAAAATTTTCAAAATGTTTGATTGTTTAGTGTTATTTATGTATAAATGAACACAAAAAAATATTACTCGCATGAATCTGAAATTTTCACTCATTACGTCCCACCCTTAATTTTATCATGTTTTACCATTTAGTTATTATCTCCCTTTTATTTATCACTTCAAATCGGCTTATTTTGCCCTGTGTTTGCATAGCAAGATTAAACTTGCTTTTTTACCCATAGCTTAAGAGGGGTGGGAGAGGTTCATGCCTGCTTAGCAACTTCCAAGTAAGTGATTATTCCTTTTATGGATGACTTTGAAAGAGAATGCGATGATACTATTCTGCAGTTCCAAAAAATAAACTAATAACCGATGAGATGCCCAAAGAAAATAAGTCTAATCTGACTTTGCTAAATAAAAACAAAATTGGCTTAAATAACTAAAAACGGTTAAAAATGCATTTGCTCTTTTGAATCGTGAAAAAGTCTATTCCAATTTATTTCGAAATTGAAGCAATGTTTCAAACTGACAATTTGAATATATTAATGGCTCAAATTCTGAAAGAATGACATCAAAAAGATGAATTCATCCAGACGGATTGTATTATGTTACAGGAAACTCGTCACACATCATTTTTATTTTACACATTATAGTTGGGCAGGAGTTTGAAAAGAAAATGATAATTGAAAAAGAAAATTCTATGTAATATAAATCGAAAAATGTTCGTGACAAAAAACACATGCATACACATTAGTGAGTGTCAGCTGTAGTTTTAAGCCGTAGTATGAAAAAAAAATGGACTCAATTATTGCAAGAAATGTATCATGTTGCATAAATAAGTTGAACGCAAACCTCCAAAACATAAATTAGAACATTCAGAATGGAACAATAATTTTAAATAAAGACATTCTCCAACAGTGAGTGGATTTTTATGAAAAATTGTCTGAGGATAACAACAGAAATGATTGTGTGATAGACAACTCCACGTCTAAAGAACTTCATCCAATATTAACAAGTAAAATAATGCAATAAAAAACCTTAAAATGGATAAAAGCCCAGAAATTGACAATATTTATTCCGAACATTTAAGAATGGTTGATGAGCCTCTATTCAAGCCACCATCTTTTCAATGCAATTCTATAAACTTAATAGATTTCACATAAGTTTAAAGAGGCAACACATCATATTTAGAAATCGCAATATTTTGAAGGTTTATGTGTATTTGGTGTTACTGTCTAAAAGGAATGGTGGTAAGGTGCAGAAAAGGAGGTAAACCACTGAGAAGATGGCGTGATAACGTATGTTCCTGGAGTTCCAGATCAATCAGTCAGCTCAACAAAGTAGTGAAAGAAGTTAATAAAATGATAGATCACATTCTGCAGGATGCGGAGAAAGCGTTTGATGACAATGATGAAAACAAAATGTGACTTGGCAAGAAAAGGATTGAGAGAATTTCTGATATGATCTATTGTTAATCATGATCTTCATCTTGGTTGTTTGTATCTTCACACCATTTTGGCTATTGAACTTTCCAGCTTTCTTCAACTGCCTTTCATAATCAGTAATCTTCTGGGAATTTCACACAGAACCCTCTTCAACCCAGTAAGGTAGACTGCATTTATTCCATGTTCCATGCCTTTTTTTTATATCTTGTATCAGTTATTTTCTTTTTTTTATCTGATGTTACTTCGCCAGTTCACGTCTAACTAGGTAGAAGTCACTCTAGAATATCTCTTAATCAATACCTCTATCCACCCATAAAGGTTGTGAGTTCAATCCCTGGTAAAGTAACTTAAGAAAAAACTAGATATCTAAATTGAATACAGAATAAGAGCGCTCAATACCAGTGGATTAAATAAAGGGTTCAGTTTGAAATTTAACCAGGATGTGACATGAAACTACGCCCCACGGTGAGGCCCCTATTTAGGAGTTTTAGAGAATTCAGCGTCACCCTATAGTAGCCTGCTACACCCTGAATCACTGACTCAGATTGGTAATATCTTTGAGGGTTCCATCTATGGATTACATAGAATCTGTCCTGTCTAAGATATTGAATCTGGTCATACACTTATACATCATTATTAAACAAGTTAAAACAAACATCATGAATAAATATTAGAAGATATTAAGAACTTGAAACATAAAAAAAACGTAAAAAAAAAAGAAGCCCATTATTATCGGAATATAACATTTCGCCTTTGTCTCATAAATAGAACAGGCCCTACATCCAGTGGTGAGGCCCCAATTTGGAGTTTTCAGTTGCCGTTACTCCCAGGTCCACTCCTCGGCCTTTTGGGCAAGATCAAAGTGTAGTATCTGTTCCGATGTATACTGCACTCCAGAGACTGGTATTGTCTTGGCAGTCGGGGCTTGATTTGAGTCGGTCCTGAGCAGTTCTAGGAGGTCCACCCTCCCAGGCTTTGTCTCCCCTCTTTGGGGAGGAGTAAGTTTATTGCTTACTGCCTGAGGCGCCCCTACCGGGGAATGCAGACGGGGCTGCCCAGGCAATTTTTAATGGCCAGAGTGCTCACTTTCTCGGGCACTAGCTTTTAAAACCCCACTTTCCCGACCCGACCTTGGGTCACATCTTACCTTGTGGGAGTAAGATAAAACTGGCTTTGAGCCTAACCTCCTGGAGAGGAGGTAAATAAATGCTCCCAGGTCCACTCTGAATAATAGTACCTGTCAAGGTTCAATCTATGAGTTAAATAGAATCTGTCCTGCATATGAGATGAAACCACATTTGGTTGTATACATATACATCATCATTAAACTAGTTAAAACAAACACCGGGAATAAATATTTGAAGATATTAAGAACTTGAGGAAAAAAATCCCAAAAAGACTTTTTTACCAAAATGACTGGATTCGGCATTAAATTACCCAGAAAGGGTTTATGTATCATAAAACGAACAGTTTGAAATTACTAACTGCAAAAATAAGCATGCGAGGAAGGTTGGAGAGTACAATGGCCACCACCTTGTGAAAATGGAAACAATCAAAATGATGAAAGCAGTTCAAAACATGTCGATATGAAAAGGAGAATTCTTTGATTAAAATGTAGGCGACGCCACTGACCGAAAGCAGATGATCCTGATCTTGAGCTGCTGTTTCCACTGTCAACGCTACTGCTATTCTGAGAATAGGAATGGTTTCCATGGCCACCACCACCACCATGGCTGCCGTTGCTGCTATTGCTATGGTTACCATGCTGCTGATATTGCCGATGATGACCGTTGCTGCTGCTGTGGTGATGCTGGTGGTGATGCTGGTGATGGTGATTGGTACTTGTATGGACATCGCGTACCCTAAAAGACACAAAAACAAAATGAGGTTATTTGGGGCTTTGAAGAACTGTGAAAAACAATTTGCAATCCAGAGACAAAACAGGATATTGTTTCAATGTTATTATATTATTATTATTGACCTCCTTCTGTGATGAGAGACAATGGATACCCCTGAAAAGTGAGCAGAAGTCCATACTGGAAAAAGAGTTGCGCAATCTCCAATCGCACTTCTTCAAACCCAACATTGTTAAGATCCAGCGGCATGTAGAAATCCAAGATAATCAGATGCAATGCTTGGATAAGCGGAGAAAGATTTGTGTTATTTCGGAGTTTTCTTTCTTCTGGACTAGTTGCTCTTCCACGGCTTGAGGGTCTTGCCTACCCTACTACTTTATTCATAGTTCAAAGGAAAAATGATGAATGCATGCCAAAGATATTAAAGAAAGTAGACCAGACAGAACCTGAACAGTGCATGACAAGTACACAGTCTGCACCGATAACCGTTACACCACTTTCACAATATCGAAGCAGAATCAATCCATTGTCTTTCTACTCTAATAGTTTCTTTCCTAAAACCGTTTACCTTTGGAATTCCCTCCCTGCTTCCTGTTTCTCAGACTGTACCAATATGCAGAAATTTAAATTTAATGTTAACAAACATCTTGTTGCACAACTCCCCACTTAGGATGTCTCCTATAAATCTGGCCCCTAATTCACAGTAGGACCTTACATCTCTGTGGCAATATGACCCCTTGTTTAAGGTGAACAAAAGTAGAAAAAAAATATAGAGAAAAAGACTGCAAGAGCTGTTAACTAACTCTGCCAGAAAAATAAAAGAACTAAAAGAATTTTAAAAAGTTTTGACTGTAATTCAATTTCCAACCGAATTTCATGCAACCCACTTTCTCTCTGCCTTTCTCTCAAAAAGTTTTGACTGTCATTCAATTTCCAACCGAATTTCGTGCAACCCACTTTCTCTCTGCCTTTCTCTCAAAAAGTTTTGACTGTAATTCAATTTCCAACTGAATTTCGTGCAACCCACTTTCTCTCTGCCTTTCTCTCCAAAAGTTTTGACGGTCATTCAATTTCCAACCGAATTTCGTGCAACCCACTTTCTCTCTGCCTTTCTCTTCAAAAGTTTTGACTGTCATTCAATTTCCAACCGAATTTCGTGCAACCCACTTTCTCTCTGCCTTTCTCTCTCCAATCCAAATCGCTTCCCCTCTTTCCAGCTGTCCTCTTCATTTATATCACCTGAAATCCACATATGTAAATCAGAGACCACCATAAACACATGCACCTATGAAGAGAAACCCTTTTTTAATCTGCATACGACATGCAAAGCACCTCATTCTTTTTCCTAATGGTGAGTGTTCCTCTTTATTGTCACAAGAGCATAGAAGGATTCTAGGTGTCAAAATACCCTTTAGCCATCATTTACAGGACAATGTTTCTGATAGTTGTTCGATTTTATAGAATTCAAAGAAAAATGAGTAACAGAGTTTTGCGTTGAGTTGACGTGAACCCTCCACAACTACTTATAAATCGTTCAGTTTACATTCTCAGTTACGAGACCCCCGATTCCACTCCATGAGCAAAAAGAAACATTGTTTGATTAGCGTTGAGCAAATAAAGATATTAAGTTTTTAGAGTAAAATAAAGTAAATCTTTGTATTTACATGAATCTGACAGGTGATAATTTAAATCAGTATTTTCAATTCAATAAAATTTTTTCTGTTATCTTGAACATTTCCACTTTGTAATGGCTGCCAAATGTTTTGTCCCACATTTCGACCAATGTAAGAGCAAAAATAATGTCCCTTATTCGATTTTTGCAGATTTAAATAAAAAAAAAACAACTTTTGCTTGATGGTCACTTGATAATTAATCGTGCATTATATTTCTGAAGAAGTCGTCGTTCAACCTTAGAACTTTGTCTTTTAAATCTTTCTATCAGAGATATAGCCATACAAACTTCCAATAACCTTAGTATCACTAGATAATTGGCATTGCATGTCATGGCACAGCAATCATCGTATTAAAACACAATTTCTTCAGTAATATTCTATATTGGGTATGTCATTATTATGAGGTATAATTTGTTACATAAAAAGGAAAAAATTCAATTCCATTTTATAAATAAAAAATTGTAATTCGTTTGATTTTATTATTTGTTAATTAATATTTTTAAAATAAAAATGAAAATAAAAAGAAATTCAATTCATTTTTTTATTAAACAATGCTTAATTTTATTATTTGTTAATATTTTCAAAATAAAAATGAAAATAAAAAGAAATTCAATTAATTTTTTAATAAACAATGCTTAATTTTATTATTTGTAAATATTTTCAAAATAAAAATGAAAATAAAAAAATAAGAAATTCAATTCCTTTATTTAATAAACACTGTTTGATTTTATTATTTGTTACCGCAAAAATCAGAACAGACGCCAAAATAATGCGGCATATTATTTTTGCCCTCTTTCTCTTGTAGTTTTTGAGATCACTAAATATTGAATCTATTTAATCTGGTAGTTTCTCTTGTAGTTTTTGAGATCACTAAATATTGAATCTATTTAATCTGGTAGTTTCTCTTGTAGTTTTTGAGATCACTAAATATTGAATCTATTTAATCTGGTAGTTTCTCTTGTAGTTTTTGAGATCACTAAATATTGAATCTATTTAATCTGGTAGTTTCTCTTGTAGTTTTTGAGATCACTAAATATTGAATCTATTTAATCTGGTAGTTTCTCTTGTAGTTTTTGAGATCACTAAATATTGGAGCTATTTAATCTGGTAGTTTCTCTTGTAGTTTTTGAGATCACTAAATATTGAATCTATTTAATCTGGTAGTTTCTCTTGTAGTTTTTGAGATCACTAAATATTTAATCTATTTAATCTGGTAGTTTCTCTTGTAGTTTTTGAGATCACTAAATATTGAATCTATTTAATCTGGTAGTTTCTCTTGTAGTTTTTGAGATCACTAAATATTGAATCTATTTAATCTGGTAGTTTCTCTTGTAGTTTTTGAGATCACTAAATATTGAATCTATTTAATCTGGTAGTTTCTCTTGTAGTTTTTGAGATCACTAAATATTGGAGCTATTTAATCTGGTAGTTTCTCTTGTAGTTTTTGAGATCACTAAATATTGAATCTATTTAATCTGGTAGTTTCTCTTGTAGTTTTTGAGATCACTAAATATTTAATCTATTTAATCTGGTAGTTTCTCTTGTAGTTTTTGAGATCACTAAATATTGAATCTATTTAATCTGGTAGTTTCTCTTGTAGTTTTTGAGATCACTAAATATTGGAGCTATTTAATCTGGTAGTTTCTCTTGTAGTTTTTGAGATCACTAAATATTGAATCTATTTAATCTGGTAGTTTCTCTTGTAGTTTTTGAGATCACTAAATATTTAATCTATTTAATCTGGTAGTTTCTTTTGTAGTTTTTGAGATCACTAAATATTGAATCTATTTAATCTGGTAGTTTCTCTTGTAGTTTTTGAGATCACTAAATATTTAATCTATTTAATCTGGTAGTTTCTCTTGTAGTTTTTGAGATCACTAAATATTGAATCTATTTAATCTGGTAGTTTCTCTTGTAGTTTTTGAGATCACTAAATATTTAATCTATTTAATCTGGTAGTTTCTCTTGTAGTTTTTGAGATCACTAAATATTGAATCTATTTAATCTGGTAGTTTCTCTTGTAGTTTTTGAGATCACTAAATATTGAATCTATTTAATCTGGTAGTTTCTCTTGTAGTTTTTGAGATCACTAAATATTGAATCTATTTAATCTGGTAGTTTCTCTTGTAGTTTTTGAGATCACTAAATATTGAATCTATTTAATCTGGTAGTTTCTCTTGTAGTTTTTGAGATCACTAAATATTGAATCTATTTAATCTGGTAGTTTCTCTTGTAGTTTTTGAGATCACTAAATATTGGAGCTATTTAATCTGGTAGTTTCTCTTGTAGTTTTTGAGATCACTAAATATTGAATCTATTTAATCTGGTAGTTTCTCTTGTAGTTTTTGAGCTCACTAAATATTTAATCTATTTAATCTGGTAGTTTCTCTTGTAGTTTTTGAGATCACTAAATATTGAATCTATTTAATCTGGTAGTTTCTCTTGTAGTTTTTGAGATCACTAAATATTGGAGCTATTTAATCTGGTAGTTTCTCTTGTAGTTTTTGAGATCACTAAATATTGAATCTATTTAATCTGGTAGTTTCTCTTGTAGTTTTTGAGATCACTAAATATTGAATCTATTTAATCTGGTAGTTTCTTTTGTAGTTTTTGAGATCACTAAATATTGAATCTATTTAATCTGGTAGTTTCTCTTGTAGTTTTTGAGATCACTAAATATTTAATCTATTTAATCTGGTAGTTTCTCTTGTAGTTTTTGAGATCACTAAATATTGAATCTATTTAATCTGGTAGTTTCTCTTGTAGTTTTTGAGATCACTAAATATTGAATCTATTTAATCTGGTAGTTTCTCTTGTAGTTTTTGAGATCACTAAATATTGAATCTATTTAATCTGGTAGTTTCTTTTGTAGTTTTTGAGATCACTAAATATTGAATCTATTTAATCTGGTAGTTTCTCTTGTAGTTTTTGAGATCACTAAATATTGGATCTATTTAATCTGGTAGTTTCTTTTGTAGTTTTTAAGATCACTAAATATTGAATCTATTTAATCTGGTAGTTTCTCTTGTAGTTTTTGAGATCACTAAATATTGAATCTATTTAATCTGGTAGTTTCTCTTGTAGTTTTTGAGATCACTAAATATTGAATCTATTTAATCTGGTAGTTTCTCTTGTAGTTTTTGAGATCACTAAATATTGGATCTATTTAATCTGGTAGTTTCTCTTGTAGTTTTTGAGATCACTAAATATTGAATCTATTTAATCTGGTAGTTTCTCTTGTAGTTTTTGAGATCACTAAATATTGAATCTATTTAATCTGGTAGTTTCTTTTGTAGTTTTTGAGATCACTAAATATTGAATCTATTTAATCTGGTAGTTTCTCTTGTAGTTTTTGAGATCACTAAATATTGGATCTATTTAATCTGGTAGTTTCTTTTGTAGTTTTTGAGATCACTAAATATTGAATCTATTTAATCTGGTAGTTTCTCTTGTAGTTTTTGAGATCACTAAATATTGAATCTATTTAATCTGGTAGTTTCTCTTGTAGTTTTTGAGATCATTAAATATTGAATCTATTTAATCTGGTAGTTTCTCTTGTAGTTTTTGAGATCACTAAATATTGAATCTATTTAATCTGGTAGTTTCTCTTGTAGTTTTTGAGATCACTAAATATTGAATCTATTTAATCTGGTAGTTTCTCTTGTAGTTTTTGAGATCACTAAATATTGAATCTATTTAATCTGGTAGTTTCTCTTGTAGTTTTTGAGATCACTAAATATTGAATCTATTTAATCTGGTAGTTTCTCTTGTAGTTTTTGAGATCACTAAATATTGAATCTATTTAATCTGGTAGTTTCTCTTGTAGTTTTTGAGATCACTAAATATTGAATCTATTTAATCTGGTAGTTTCTCTTGTAGTTTTTGAGATCACTAAATATTGAATCTATTTAATCTGGTAGTTTCTTTTGTAGTTTTTGAGATCACTAAATATTGAATCTATTTAATCTTGTAGTTTCTCTTGTAGTTTTTGAGATCACTAAATATTGAATCTATTTAATCTGGTAGTTTCTCTTGTAGTTTTTGAGATCACTAAATATTGAATCTATTTAATCTGGTAGTTTCTCTTGTAGTTTTTGAGATCACTAAATATTGAATCTATTTAATCTGGTAGTTTCTCTTGTAGTTTTTGAGATCACTAAATATTGAATCTATTTAATCTGGTAGTTTCTCTTGTAGTTTTTGAGATCACTAAATATTGAATCTATTTAATCTGGTAGTTTCTCTTGTAGTTTTTGAGATCACTAAATATTGAATCTATTTAATCTGGTAGTTTCTTTTGTAGTTTTTGAGATCACTAAATATTGAATCTATTTAATCTGGTAGTTTCTCTTGTAGTTTTTGAGATCACTAAATATTGAATCTATTTAATCTGGTAGTTTCTCTTGTAGTTTTTGAGATCACTAAATATTGGACCTTTTTAATCTGGTAGTTTCTCTTGTAGTTTTTGAGATCACTAAATATTGAATCTATTTAATCTGGTAATTTCTCTTGTAGTTTTTCAGATCACTAAATATTGAATCTATTTAATCTGGTAGTTTCTCTTGTAGTTTTTCAGATCACTAAATATTGGACCTATTTAATCTGGTAGTTTCTTTTGTAGTTTTTGAGATCACTAAATATTGAATCTATTTAATCTAAGAAATAATTTTGTAAAAATCGAGATAGAGAATTTTGAGAGAGCTTCAAAAAGTGAAGATGGCGACTTACTTTTTAACTGTTTCTTTCAGATGGGTTTTGGACTCTTCGTCATCTTCACTGTCAGAGCTGATCGTGATCACACTGACAGCTGGACTGGGGGTGTCGGCTATGACAATGGTCTGGCGATGGTCCCCTCCACCCCGTGCTGAATGACTGTGGTGGTGGTGGTTGCCGCTTCCTTTACTGCTATGCGGAACAATCTGAGGCTCATTGCTCCAGCCAGATAGACGGAGAATCTCTTCTTTATGCAGACTGTCTAGCCGCGGGGGTGTGTTTTCTTTGACACGCTTTTTCACGGGGGAGAGTTGGGTTGATGTGCACGTCTCTTTACTTGTCCTGTGGGCAAAGAAATAAACAAAAATTCAATGTGTTAGACATTAAATGAAATTTACCAATAGTCAAAGTTGCTTCCATGTAAATTTTGCCCCTGGAGGTTTTTGCTCCTGAAGGGTTGTGTTATGTTTAGGCTAATTTGATCTAATAATTATTGCTTCCATTAGTATTAATTTTCACGTATCACAAGACAGCATTATGTTAAGGATTTTTTCACTCGTTTGAAGCATGCATTTTCTGTTATACATTTAAAATTTACTTCTAGAGCACTCGGACACAAGACAGAAAATTTTCTAATTTCCAATGAATTTTAAATGGTTATAACACAATGACTAAGTGAGTTACCAAAATAGATTTGGTACTATTAATTATGTTTTTCAAAAATCTATATGTCTACATTATTTTAGACATAATGAAAATCAAATTTTGGTTGGGGGTGCCTTTCAGCGTGAATTCTGTCAAAAGTCGACATGCACGCAACCCGCAAAAGTCGATATACATACAACCTACCAAAATAATAAAGCTGTCTCATTCTTGAGGTTGTATAGGAAATTTAATGGGTGTCATATGATTTTGTGACTGTTCAATATATGAGTGCTTGTGTAAAGTTGGTACCCCACCCCCCAAAAAAAAGAAAGGCAGATGTTGTCAAAACTTAAATGGCAACATAATCGTAATAGAATTCAGCACTGAAAGGACAGAGAAAACTACCCACTTTCTGAAAATCGACTAGTTTATACAATTTTATTGCATTCTTTTGTTACATTAAGCGATACAAAGAAGCAGTAGGCATCTTTGGTGAAATGTGTCTTGTTGAAGAGATTTAAATTGTGAAATGCTCCAAAGACCATTAGATTAGTCAAAATTGACACATCCATTTACATTTGAGAAATAAAAAAAAAACAAATTACTAATTTATTTTTGTATATCAAATTTTGCAATACTAATATTTTATTTGCATATGCAAATTAAGAATCAAATTTATATTTTAAAAGTGATTTGTATTTCTATAATTCTGAAAACCCTACATGAAAAAGTATCCAATTCAAACGATTTCTAATCTCTTCCCTATATTAATAAATTAAATTGTGTGACAACTTCTTGCGAGTCTGTATGTGTGTGGGTGTGGGTCTCCCAACTATGTGAAATACACATCATTTAATGTTCAAATTTGTCTCTATTTTCTTGCCTCCCCACAAGGGCAAAGTTAGATACAAGGTTGGTTTTTAATGTGGGGAAAATCCAGCTATCCAAAAAGGGGCGCTCTGTATTGAGACAAAAATAAAAATTGCTTCAGTCTAGAAGACCGAGGACAGAAAAGATGAAATGTAGTATCCGAACTGATACTACACTTTACTCCTAGCCAAAAGGTTGAGGAAATTATTTCAATTAAGATATGTATATACAAATAATCAATCAAATAAATCGAAAAATTGTGGCTAACACAAAATTCATCAAATTTCATCATTCAAACTCCTCGCCTAACCTTCACAGGTAACATGAATTGGAACAAATACATTGAAGACATTGCCAAGGCTGCAGCAAAAAAGGTGGGCTCCTTCTAACATGTTAGTAAACTCCTCACACCTGACATTATCCTGTATCTCTACAAAGCCACCATCCGCCCATGCATGGAGTATTGTTGCCACATCTGGGCTGGTGCATCATCTACTAGTCTCTCCCTCCTTGACAAGGTCCAAAAAAGAGTCACCAAACTAATAGGTCCCTCACTGTCAACCAAGCTCCAGTCCCTGTCCCATTGCCACAATGTAGCATCCTTGTGCTTGTTTTACAAATACTTCAATGGATTGTGCTCTGATGAATTGGCTACTCTGGTGCCCCCTCGACGTAAATTCACTAGACCAACTCGACAATCAGCTAAATTCCATCCATTCACTGTGGAGGTCCCCAGATGCCAGAGAGCTTTCTACTCCAATAGCTTCTGTCCTCGTGCTGCTGGCCTCTGGAACTCCCTCCCTGCCCATTGTTTCCCCGACGGTAATGACATGCAGAAATTTAAAACTAATGTAAACAGACATCTCGCTGCGCAGCTCCCAATTTAGGTTGACCCCCCCAAACCTTCTCCCTTTTTTCTCAGTAGCCCCTTACGTCTACAGTGGCAGCCTGCTTTGTTTGGGGTGAACTATGTTAAAAAAAATAAAAATATATTTTAGTTTTTCTTGCATCAAGCCGTAATATCTACATTGAACCATTTAAAAACGCATGGACAATTCTTTTGTGACAAATAAAATTATGGGGGAGAAAATGTCGTCAAGATGATGCCTACCTGTTTTTAGTTTGACGTTTGCTTGAATGTGATTGAGGAGCTTGTCTGGGAGGCGGTACTCCAAATGTGCTTGGCACCACACTGGCAAGGTTCCACTGTTGGTTGGCTGAAGCCTGCAATGAACAGTACTAAAACGATTTAGATGGAGGCCAGCGATAATTAGGCCATTCCAATTTAACAAAAAAATATTTACAATTCCAACCATCAAAAATGCAAACAAAGTTACGATGAAACAAAAATGATTTCATCGTAACTGGATTAATTTTATAACACAAACCTACAAATGAAATTGAAAAAGTACTTTATTAAAATAAAAAGCAAGAAAAGAAATGACTGTGTGGACTTTTCTGCTAAGATATTCATTAATTTATTGGAGTGTTTGCTCGAGAAATATACAGTACATGCTACTTGTTAATATTTTAATCTAATATTTATAATAAAATTAGGGGAAAAAAGTAATTATTAACAGAAATTGCTAACATGAAAATAAGACACCAATAATTTAAGAGTTAAATCCATTTTAAGAAAATTGAATAAGACTTAGATAAGATTTTTTTTTCTTATTTTAGATGATAAAATTTTTTATTGAAAGTTTCAAATGAAAAAAAATTAATAATAAAACAAAAACATTAGATGAAGCAATTTATCAAGAATTTGGCATGTCTAAGTTATATAAAGCTTAATGGAAAGCAGTTATTTCAAGTGGACGTAATAAAAATATCTTTGACACGATCCGCCTAGAGTGAAAAGAAACAAATGATGTTTCATGATGCAGTCTGTTGTATCATCATCAGCAAAGAAAACAGCAAGGAACAAAATATTTTTCTTTTATGACCAAATGCAATTCTATTTTTATTTTTGCAAACTTCAAAAGTAGACTATAAAATTGGCACAGAGTTCATTCTGTAATTGGCATGCAATTTGTTAATAGGATTTTGATCCATGTTTTCTTCAAATTAAACAAAAAGAAAAAGAAAGTCATCATGTTCAGTTTTGAAACAAAGCCTATTTTTTACATGAAGGAAAACAGCCAACAAGATAACCAACGTGATCGCAATTTAGTTTAACGATTCAATGTACAACAAACACAATAACACTCTATTGAATAAATATGTTGCACTGAAACAACCTTTACTCAATAAAAAAAAACATTAATTGATAACAATGTTTGGAAAGTAATTACATTTTATCAGAGAAATCAGATAAAAAAATCCAATGTAAGTTAAATTAATTTAAATATTATTCAGCATAATAGTAATCACGTTCATTTTCAACTACTGCCTCCAAACGAGAAAGCAGATTTTTGATTTTATGTTTAAAGAAATCAGTACCCTTGCTTCCAGTTGGAAAGACCACTTTCAGGTTCTTTCTTTCTGAATGTTCTGCCACTTATGAAATATTCTAGTGATTGAAACAAATGAAAATCTGTACGAATTAAAACGTGTTAATCATGATCAACCATTTTTTCCGATTCTTGCAGAATGTGATCTATCATTTTATTAACTGTCTCTAAGATTCCCTGTCTATCTCATGACTTTGTTTAGCTGACTGATTGAAGTTGAAGAACATACTTTATAACGCCATGTTCTGTGGTTTACTCCCTTTTCTCCACCCTTCTACCATTCCTTCGGCAAAAATACCAAATGCTCATAAACCTTCAAAATACTGTGATTTCTAAATATTATATATTACCTCGTTAAACTTACGTGGAATCTATTCAGTTTGTAGAATTGCTTTGAAAGAGTGGTGTATTGCCTTGAATAGAGACTTACTGCCCATTCCCAAAATGTTCATTTTTCTGACCCATGCTAATATTAATAATAATAAAAATATATTTGCTATGAATAATGACTTCAGATGTGGCAGAGTTGTCTATCATGCAATCATTTATAGTGTTATCCTCATACAATCTTTTATAAAAATTTGTCCAGTGTTGGAGAATGTTTTCTTTATTTGAAATTATTGTTCCATTAGTATCCTGAATGTCCACACTTATATTTCAGGGTTTTGCGTTGAACTTTTTTAACACGGCCCAACACATTTCTTGCCGTGGTAAATATTTTAACTTTTCAATACGTGTAGAATTTGGTATATTCGGACTACTGTTCTCATTTTGGGTGTTTTTATCACAACGTTTCGGCCGATGTAACCTCCGACCTTCTTCAGGTGTACCTTGTCAAACTCGGAAATCTGAACGGAATTTCAAACGGAACCCTTTATTAAATCCACGGAGGCAGCATGCTCTCGTTCCATCTGCCATGACTGGGAAGAAGTCTTCAGTAATTCGCAATTCTTCGTATCGCCCGCACTGATGATTGAACTTTCAAATGACCGTCATTTAGAACTGAATTTTACTTAGTACTATATCCACTGTGTCACGGGTCAGTTCTAAGTGACATTCATCTGAAGGTTTAAGGTTCAATCCTCAGTGTGAGCGATACGAAGAATTGCGAATTACTGAAGAATTCTGTTGTGCAATTGACCAACTTTGCAATTAAAATCACTCATTGTAAATATGTGATCCTTTTTGGGAATATCATCTATAATAAATTGTATTTGATGATATATCTTAATAACTTCTTCGTCAGAGTGTGTGGATGTTAGGAAATAGCATTGTATAAATATTAGCTTTGGGTTCATCTTCCTCATTCGCAGAGTCAAAATTTATCGGATATTGGTGAAAAGCTGTTCGTCCAATCACGTTTGTAAATGGCCCTGTAGCAACATAACTACTTTTTCAGACTCCATGACGAATAGATTGCCTTTTAATACCTTCACAGGATTAAACTTCAGAATGCACTATAAACAAAGTACTGTTAGATAAAAAAAATGCTAAACTAATTCTAGACGCAGTTTCCTATGATTTGACTATGGTTGGGTAATTATAAAAAATGTATATACTTTGCAAATATCCTGATACTTAGCAATTGTTTTATTGATGGACAGTATAATTGTGCAAGGTCTCCAAAAAGTAAAATTTCTTTTATATTATCTCAACAGAGTTTTACAAAGGAATATTTCTCTAACTTTAAATAAAGCACTAATATTTACTAACTTTCACTAAAGATTTCAGAAAAAACAAAAACAAAAAAAACAACTTTGTTTATAACTGAAAAAAAAAAAAGAAGTAATGTTGGCAATACTATTTGTAAAATATATCGCAAACATACAACAGGCCACACCTTCAGTGGCATAGTATATTTGGATTCATTATGGGTTTGGGTGTTTCAAGAATAGACCTCTTCACTCAGACGACTCCACCCTTATTAATCAAATACTAACCTGTGACTAATAAGTAAGCGACAAACATGTACGTTAACATTGTGGAAATCAAATAGCTAATAAGTGGTTTCTTTTTAGCTTCATGTTTAAGCAATCAAATTCAATAATGGCATACCCTCGGCCACACTAATAAAAAGGTACCTTAGCATTATAAAAAATATCATGAAAATATTAAATTAAACTTGATACTTCCTAATGATTTAATTGAGGAAAAATAATTTAATTTACTTAAGTGACAAAGTGAATAGTGAGCGTTTGACTGCCCCAATATTTTGACGGAAACCATATCCATATTCTTTTTCTTCATGTTGTCAATGAAAAAAGAAAAATTTAGACTATTTTTTTTCATGTGATTACACATCAACACTCTAAAAAATTTTTTTTGTAAATCTATTTATTAATTTAAAAAAAATATGTAGACTTTAGAACAGGGGTGGGCAACCTCCCGCCCGCGGGCCGAATGTGGCCCGCGAAGGCTTAGCGTCCGGCTCGCCACCCTGCTTTGCTTTATTATTGCAATCCGGCCCACGGACCTCCCAGTAAAACTCATATCATTTTGTGACATAGACATAAAAGTAGGTTTCAATTAAGATTTACAGTGGGATGAATATGTATGAATATCAGCAAGCGATGATGCATGTATATTACATTTTTCTTTAACTATTAATTTCAAATCCTTGGCCTGAGATAAAAATAGAAAAAGAGAAAGAGAGAGGCAAAGAAGAAAACGAGAGACGAGGAAAGGGCATAAAACAGAGAACCTATGTGAGGTGTGTCCAAACGAATGCTGGATCAACTTGCTACTTCCCCCGTCATTATTTTTTATGATTCCAAAATGACTCTTCGTCGGCGCCTTTTATAACATCATATACAGAAGTCTCTTGAGAAAAAATATCAGATTTGTAGAGTGTTCAATGCAATTTTTCTACAATTTATTCATGTAAACAAAATATAGTAATTCTGAGATTTTGTTTTTCACTCCGGTCCGCGATCTCCTTCCAAAAGTCCCATCTAGCCCTCACTCTGAAAAGGTTGCCCGCCCCTGCTTTAGAATGATAGTACACTTGGCTATATAAATTTAACGTAAAATGATCACCCAGTCCTTTACTACATCGTGTAGGAAAGAACAAGTAACCATTTTTTTTGTATTTCCAAAATGGCAGCCATTTGGTTTAATGTTTATTTTACATGCTGGCATGTGTTGAACTATGTTTTTTGTTTTGTATGAAAACAAAAATCTCCGTCCCAAAACTAAAACAAAATAATTCTACCTTTTCTAAATTCTGAAATTAAGTAAACAAAAAAAAAAAAAAAATAAAAATAAGTAGCAGCAGCTTGAGCAATCGACTTTCAAGGTCATTGTCAAAGGCAAAATCAAGTGGAACCTACTGACTAAAATGACAGACATAGACAGTTGGAGAGATGTGATGATCAACATTAAGAGTCCTTTAAGAATATTTAAATTTTCTGCTTATGTTAGTAAAAATAGCTTTTTTAATTAATATTAAACCTAAAAGCAATACAAGATAGAAAAAAAAACTGCATGTGACTAAACACACGAAAATGCCATTTCACAAGAACAGAGTTCTCAGTCTTTTATCAGACAAAACACAATAAAACTATTTTAAACGAGAATTTATCAAAATTAGTTATCACAATTGAAAGCTTTGTACATATGTATTTAATCCTCCATAATTCAACAGTGAAAGTTTTTTGTTTGTTTATTCCCAGCCCCATGGACTAAATTAACTGTTTTATTTTTAATGGTATTACCTATGCAAACAGAAGTGTCAACAAAAAAGCAGCATGATAACTTAATATAATAATGGGTTGGCATATTGACCGTTTACAGGCAATTCAATGCTAAACACAATATCTATTGTGGGCTTTCTATCAAAGCTAAACACAATATCTATTGTGTGCTTTCTATTAATGCTAAACACAATATCTATTGTTGGCTTTCTATTAATGCTAAACACAATATCTATTGTGGGCTTTCTATTAATGCTAAACACAATATCTATTGTGGGCTTTCTATCAATGCTAAACACAATATCTATGATGGGCTTTCTATCAATGCTAAACACAATATCTATTGTTGGCTTTCTATTAATGCTAAACACAATATCTATTGTGGGCTTTCTATTAAAGCTAAACACAATATCTATTATTGGCTTTCTATTAATGCTAAACACAATATCTATTGTTGGCTTTCTATTAATGCTAAACACAATATCTATTGTGGGCTTTCTATTAGTGCTAAACACAATATCTATTGTGGGCTTTCTATTAATGCTAAACACAATATCTATTGTTGGCTTTCTATTAATGCTAAACACAATATCTATTGTTGGTTTTCTATTAATGCTAAACACAGTATCTATTGTAGGCTTTCCATTAATGCTAAACACAATATCTATTATTTTACTGATAGCAGGGAGGAAGTGAATAAGAGTAAGATTCTCAATTCAGCCTACAAGGGCGAGAAATCTCACTATCGTGTTTTCATCAGTCAATTAGCTAATGACTGCTGTAGTTGGACTAAGTATGCACAAATAACTCAATGACCAATGAAAGCAGACACAGATTATGACAAATAAAACATTAATATATATATATATATATATATATATATATATATATATGTATTACATCAGGAGTAAGTTGTATAGCAGCTGTGTCAGGAGCATCATATATGGCAGTGAATGCTCGGCCCTCGCCCAGTCCTCTCTCACCCGTCTGCAGCACAATGACATATCCATGATCAGGTGGATCTGCAATGTGAAATTTGACCAAACCCTGCACATCAGATCAAAGGATTTGCCGAAAGCACTGCACTTGCCCAGCATGGAGGTTATCCTAAGAATGAATCGATTATGCTGATATGGTCACATGGAACGTTCATTCTCCTGGATAAACTATTGCAGAAGCATGAATGTCCTAAATCGCAGCAAGGTTGACCGGCCAAGGATAACATGGAAGCAAGTGATTGGACAAGACTGCGCAGATTGCTGACCTGTTGAACTATGAGAAGTGGAGAGTGAGCTTGCGTAATGCCATTAAACGTCTGACCCCTGAACAAAAGAAAAAGTGACATTAAATGAATAGAAGATATATATTTTTGTAAGTAAGATCAGTGGGAAGAAACCCAGCAGAGTGCTCGATTATATATAATTGCTTCCATTTCAATGTCTATGCTTAAAAAGAAAATAACTTCATTCAAGATTGAATGCTAAAGTCCTAATAAATATGATAGAAACAAAGAAGAAACTACGCAAAATAAATCTATGTGAGAAAAAGACAATTGGAAAACTTAAACAAAGATGAATGTTAGTGATAATAAAAAAAATGGAAAGATACATGCAAATTCTAGAATGCAAAAATATGACTAAAGACACTGTAGTAATTGTATCCGAGAAGAAAAACTACTCAAATTTAGTCTTAGAGTATTCTATTTTGAAAGGGAGCTAACTGTTGATGTTAACCATCAATTAAGCCGGATAACAATAATAATAATAATAATAATAATAATAATAATAGAGCATCCAGATAAAAATGCCCCGATAGAAAAGATTAATTATATGAATGTAAAAAACAATCAGTATATGAAAGTTGGACAGATCAATAATTAAATAATGATTTATGGTTAGTTATGAACAATAGTTAGAACGGAGAGAGAAAAAAAAACTAATTCGATCAGAGTTACAAAAAAAAAAAAAAAAAAAAAAAAAAAATGAAAAAATGTATTATTTGCATTAATCGAACTACCATTCTCATCTTGATTGTTATATTCACGTTTCGGAAACGTAAACTCAGACAATTTCAGGTGCGTCTTTTCAAACTTGGGAACATTCTATTAGAATTTGGTTATCTTTATCTGGAACTTGGGAACTTGTACAGAATTTCCAACTGAAACCTATTTTTAATCCACCAAATTTTGTCCGGGTGCTCAAGTTCAACTAGAAGGTTCCCAAGCTAAAAAACGATGCACCTGAAGAAGATTGTAGGTTCCATAGGTCAGAATATTGTGAATATAACAAGAAAAATGAGAATAATAGCCTGAATAATCCAAATTATTAATCCTCATCTAAAATAAAATTCCAAAACATAAAAAAAATAAAAATAAAAATAAAAATAAAAATAAAAGCAAACCCTAGATTTATTTTATTTCCAGAAACAAAATAAAGCATCACAATATGCATTTGGTTTAGTATTTGAGCAAATAAAAAAGAAAAAGAAATAAAAAAGAAAAAGAAATAAAATAAAAAAAGAAAAGAAAAGCCTGCTGGAATTTTGTGTGTGTTTCCAAGAGGTAGGTGCTTTAAAAGGGCACCGTAAATGCATGCAAGATTATCAGTCTATTTGATACAGCAGGGGTGGGTGGGGGGAAGGAAAGGTGAGTAAGAGGAGGAGGGAAACAACCTGAATCCATAGAAAAAAAAAACAAAACTACCATAAACAGGAGGAAAACAAAAGTGGGCATTTTAATCAGACAAAAATGGAAGAAAAGACACTTTACTTTAGTAGCAGCCGGAGACAGGTTTATTCATATCCATTCATTTTCATATTAATAAAATTGTAAGACCGCTTCTTGTGTTTCTCGCAACTACAGGACTTACACATCATTATTTCTTTTATTTACTATTAATCGACTATTTTACTATTAATCGATTATTAATATTAATCAATTATTTTACTATTAATCCATCATTACTATTAATCGATTATTTTACTATTAATCGATTATTATTATTAATCAATTATTTTACTATTAATCGATCATTACTATTAATCGATTATTTTACTATTAATCGATTATTATTATTAATCAATTATTTTACTATTAATCGATTAATAGTAATATTCGATTATTTTACTATTAATCGATTAATAGTAATATTCGATTATCACTATTAGTCGATTATTACTATTAATCAATTAATAGTAATAATTGATTATTTTACTATTAATCGATTATTACTATTAATCAATTAATAGTAATATTCGATTATCACTATTAATCGATTATTACTATTAATCAATTAATAGTAATAATTGATTATTTTACTATTAATCGATTATTACTATTAATCAATTATTTGGTACTTGTTCAGATATTGACCCTAATTTCCGTGACTGCCCGGCAGCAGCAAGCCGACAGCTAACGAAAGCGTCCGAGACCTGCCGAGTCGGCAGACGACAACAATGTAAGACGATGAATATACGAAAAAGAAATGCATATATTTTTATACAAAAAATGAAATAAATGAACAAACCCATAGCTGAAATAAATAAACTTTTTTTTTTATTATTATTTTTTAACCATTTTTTAAGAACTTTTGTAGAAACGCTAACTTTTTCAAAACCATTTTTTTTTTAACTAAAATAAACTGTTTTTTAAAACTTTAAAACGCGAAAATAATAGAAACTGTTTTTGTTTTGTAACTTTTGTAAACCATTTTTTTTTTTTGCAATTACGCATTGTTTTTTTTTCATTATTTTAGCTTTTTTTGGAGGGTTTTTTTCCTTTTTTTGCATTAGGCATTTGTTTCCTTCATTACATTCTTTTCCTGGCGGGGTAAGGGCGTGTTTTTCGTTTTTGGAGGTGGGGCTTAGCGAAATACAGGCAGAAGAGGAGGATGGGGCTGTTGCCGAGGATGTCGAAGGAGGCGGAGCATATCCTGAGACCACAGGTATATCATCTTCAAAATTGTTGCAATTTCTAGTTTTGACCGCGAAAAAAAAACGTCCCCGATCGCAACGAAATCCAAGCCCGGCATTCCTGGGTGGGGCATCTCCAGGCATATTTCTCCGTCACATTCTTTCGCGGTACTAGCCGGCAAAGTCGGCCGCCGCCGCAACATCGCATAACTTTTGCCAGCAGAGCTTTCTGCTGGCAAAAGTTAATGCACTGCTCCGGAGAGGCAATTGTACGACACAGCATTTCGAAATTCATTTTCTACAAGTGCCAAGCGTCTCTCCTTCAAATCAATATCGTCTGCCAGCCTCGTTTTCGATTTCGGCAGGTCTCGGACGCTTCCGTTAGCTGTCGGCTTGCTGCTGCCGGGCAGTCACGGAAATTAGGGTCAATATCTGAACAAGTACCAATTATTGTACTATTAATCGATTAATAGTAATAATCGATTATTTTACTATTAATCGATTATTTTACTATTTATCAATTATTACTATTAATCGATTATTTATTGAAATAAAAACTGCAAGCGTGTAAAGAACTACAACAAATTTTTTTTGAAAATCCTATTTACAAAAAAATAAAAAAATGAAATTAGGCGAGGTTAAAAACCTGAATCCATAGAAAAAAGATAAAAACAACAAAGAGAGACAGCAAATGCTTAATTAGTATTCACTTCCCTTCTCCAGAGAATAAGTGTGCGGCCAGTTTCACCCTCTCTCTGCATTTGTCACATAATCAACACTTCAATTCTCTCCATGGGCTTGCATGTTGATTTGGTATTTTTGTGCATTAATAAAACTATCAGACAAATTGTCGTGCGCATGTGTGTATTTCTTGCCTATACGTAACTTTGATAAATATACGTTATGTTTTTATTTTTTTTATTTACAATTAATTGACTAGTTATTGAAATCAAAAATAAAAAATTAAATTAAAATGAAATTTAAAAAGATCTTATTTTAAACAAATTATAAGCATGACTATATTTGAAATTATTTTTCTCTAAGCTCTGCAACCGGGCAACGCCGAGTAGATACAGCTAGTTAGTAATAAAAAAAGAAAAGAAAAAAAAAAGAAAAAAAAAAAAGAAAAAAAAAAGAAAAAAAAAGAAAAAGAAAAAGAAAAAAAAGAAAAAGAAAAAAAGAAAGCACTCCTTGTGAAGATTGGCAAAACTCTGTCTAAGACGCAGTCAAGAAAAACGCATGCACGTACACTTCCGGAAGATATTGAAACAAAGAAAAGGAAAAGATAACAAATGCCATAAATGAACTTTGCCAAGACCAAGGAAACAAGCACACTGAGATCCTGCTGAAGGCCCTACCATAAAGGGTTGAGAGAATCTGTGGTGGAGGCCAGTGTGAAGAGGACATAAGGGTAGAGGCTCCTCAGTCCCGCTGGCAATACGGCTACTTTGTTGAGCAGTAAAGGCCAAGGATGGAAACCGGCAGTCTACAATTGCAGTAAAGATCCAAAAAAGGTGAACAAAAAACAAATTAACCCTCAATGTAAACCACAGGAAATCTTATTCAACTAAATGATTAAAATAGGGTCGCAAAAAAAAAAAAAACGAAATAAATAAAAAGACGCTAACTAATGTGTATAGTCAGGAATAGTTTGCCAAAGAATTTAGCGTTAACCTAAAACAGAAATATACTTTATTAGTTTTTAGTGAAATACATGTTTCGGACAGTTTACCTCATCTTGATTGTTGACATTTTTACCTCTCGGCTCTTCTACTCTCCAGCTTTTTTTCAGGTGGCCTTTGTCATAATATATATATATATATATATATATCTAGGAAATATTGAAATGATTAAAAAAGTAAAGTTTCATACTTTACAAGTTTATTATAATCATCAGGTGTTTAAACAAGGAATATAATAAAATAAACCTTTAATCCATGGATTTTCAAAGAATTACTCTTATCCTCAGAAGGAAAAAACAACAAATTGCTAATTATTTGTAAGTATTAATTTGAAAATTTGCAACAAACTTTTAAGATATGCTTAATGCAAAAATAGTTTAAAGAGCGTTTCAGTAATGAACAGAAAGTTATTGCCTCAATGCAGTTATTGAAAAAGTCCAATTTGAATATGGTATTAGGTAGTGGAAGCTGGTGGGCACCTGATAATTATAATCAACTTGTAAAGCATCTAACTACTTTTTTCATCATTTCAATATTTCCTATAACAATGCTCTATCTCCAATATTGAGCATCTTCCTATCACGATAAGGATCTAATATAACACAATTATCTTTATATTATTCAAATATATATATATATATATATATATATATATATATATATATTACTGCTAGTCAGACTGTTAAATACTGTATTGTGTCTATATATTTCTTTCAGTATTTATTTCACCAGTGCTCATATACTTATGGCAAGCAAAGTACAGAAAGATTTGTTTTTAGTCTAAGAGATCTCATCAGGTTTAACTATGAGTAACATTTTACAATCATTCTTTATGAGAGAGAGAGAGAGAGAGAGAGAGAGAGAGAGAGAGAGAGAGAGAGAGAGAGAGAGAGAGAGAGGATAATTTGCTGCGGTGTACAAGACAAATAAGGAACATCAACAAAATGGGTCAAAGACCACTTAAATACCACTACAATATGAACAATTTTTTTTTTTCATTCCTGTTGATGACGAAAAACACTAAAACTGCAGTACAATTTGAAAAGGTTTAAGATTCTTTGTCGAAACTCCAGAACTTTTTTCATGTTCTGGAATTATTTTATAAACAAGAAAAACAGTAATTTCGTGTTTGGCAAAATTCATTTAAATGTTGAAGCTAAAAGAAGTCATTGACTAAATTCTAAAAGATGACAAAACTTCAAATAAATTGTTTCAAAAGTTCAACTGATAAAGGCCGACAAGATTGCCCTTCAGTCATAGAAAATTAATTAAGTACAAAGTAGATTACGTTTTTTTTTCTTCTATTTTGCAAAAGGTGAATTTACTAAAATAGTGGCTGTTAGTTTGAAACCGACAAACATTAAAGACTGATTTTTTTTAAATCATCAAAATAAAAAGAGATTTGAATAATCATCAAAATATTGATTAGTTGATTGTAAACACAGCATCTCATCCGGTGTCAAGATAAAGATATGTTCAAATAGTAGGAATAAAAAATGATTAATCTGAAATAAAAGCTGAATGAATCCATCAGTTGTATAAAGGGGCAGATTAATTGAATAGTGTAAATGATGAGGAGGAAAAGCTATAATGAATGAATGAATGAAGAGAGGGTAAATGAATTGATGAATAGGAGAGAGAGAGAGGGGGGGGGGGTGAAGAGAGAATGAATGAATTTATGAATAATAGAGAGAGAGAGAAAGAAAGAGAGAGGATGAATGAGAGAGAGAGAGAGAAAGAGAGGATGAATGAAAGAGAGAGAGAGAGGATGAATGAGAGAGAGAGAGAGAGGATAAATGAGAGAGAGAGAGAGGGGATAAATGAGAGAGAGAGGATAAATGAGAGAGAGGGAGAGAGAATGAATGAGAGAGAGGGAGAGAGGATGAATGAGAGAGAGAGAGAGGATGAATGAGAGAGAGAGAGGATGAATGAGAGAGAGAGAGAGCAGATGAATGAGAGAGAGAGAGGATAAATGAGAGAGAGGATGAATGAGAGAGAGAGAGGATGAATGAGAGAGAGAGAGAGAGAGAGAGGATGAATGAGAAAGAGAGAGAGACAGGATGAATGAGAGAGAGAGAAAGAGAGAGACAGAGAGAGGATGAGAGAGACAGAGGATGAGAGAGATCAATACATAGAAATCTTAAATGTTAATCCCCAATTTGACAGGAAATACATCTCAAATATTCTCTAAGGCGAGTCCTCAGTGAAGTGCTGGCTTCATCGATTGTTTTGGGCTTTTCAACATCATACACGCTCAACCAGTAACCCAGCCTACTGTGACCATAAACAAGATCCCACCTTGAAAACAGCATGCTACACAAATAACTGACTAAATGTTACTAAGTGACACTTTTGGACTTTTATGTCTATGATTGGGAAACCAAAGCGTAGTGGTTGGGAGAGGGGGTTGGTCACTTGTGGTGATCATGCTCTGCATGTGCTCCATTTTATCACGGCTTACACGTGTACGTTGCTCAAGTTTCCTTTACTAGACAAGTGGGCACAACACATGAATGCAATATCCTGTATATGTCCTGCACAAAATTCTGCCATTCCTCTTTGATGTAAAAAAATGTAGCAAGAAAAGAATAAAGTAATTCTTTTCCTTTTATGGAAGAGATTTGAAGCGAAATAAGATTTATAGTTAAAATGATAGTGAAAATACAAATACTAATGTAAGGTTCTGCTAGATAGGAGCACTGAAAGTCAGATCTATACCTTATCACCATTGAAAGTTAAACAAAATTAGGATTGAGGAAAAGAGGATGTTAAGAAAATCTATTGCTTCCTTCTTCGTAGCAGCCCTGGAAACACGTTAACAAAGATAAAGATTTTGCGGAGAAATGCACCAAAGAGTAAACAGCAATCGACTACATTTGCAGATGGCACCTTATTTATCACTTAAGAGCAACCATACAAAAGTGCAATGTAACACTGAGTATTAACCTAGGGTGCATCACTACTTACAGGGGTCAAAAGGCATCTACCACTAGACTCTCCCTATTAGACAGGATCCAAAAAAGAGTCCACAATCTAATAGATCCTGCACTGTCAACCAAGCTCCAACCCTTGTCCCATTGCCGCAATGTTGCATCCCTGTGCTTGTTTTACAAGCACTTTAATGAAATGTGTTCTGAGCACTTGTGTCCCCTCGACATAATTACCCCCAACAACCAGCAAAACCCCACCCCTTAACTGTAGAAGTCCCCAGATGCTGGAAAGCTTTCTACTCTAATCTCTAATAGTTTCTTTCCCTCGAACTGCTAGACTTTGGAATTCTCTCCCTGTTTCCCTGCCTGTACTAACATGCAGAAATTTAAATCTAATGCAAACAGACATCTTGCTGCTCAACTCCCTACTTGGAGTGTCCATGTAGGCATGGTCCCCAGTGGCAATGCGCCTTGTTTGGGGTGAAAAATGAAGGAGGAGAAAAGGAATCAGCTCATAAACCTGATGTCATTGATGAGTATCATTAACAATTCAAACAAATCTAAATTTAAAGAAAAAAAAAGGATTTTATTTAATGATTTCTGTAGAACAGTTACAATATAGTATTAGGTAAATTCATATATATATTGTTTGGAATGTATTAAAGAGTTACAATAAATGGGAGGTAATTAAGACAGTGTTTAATACCTCAGCTTGTTTCAGCTTTTTGTAGTTGAAAGAGAAAGGCAAAAGTGATAAGTAAAATAAAAATAAGAAAATCTAACAAAAGAGTTAGATTTTACTTTAAATTCCACCATTTTTTTTTCTTTAGTAGTTTTATTATTGTTGTTGTTCCCAATCTTTTAAATAATATATACTGTGTACTTACTACTATTTTTTATATAATTAAATAAACTGACTGCATATTATTAGATATGGATAACTGTGGTATGTATGGGACAATTGATTTCACTTTACATATAAAAAAGAAAAAAAAAACAACATCTTTCACATGATAAAATAAAAAAGATGGAATATTAAAATCCCAACTTGAAACATAATCAGTAATTGGCCACGGGGAGTAGAACCTCATGTAACACATTCAAGATCGAATCATTTCAGTTTTGGAGGCTTATGTCTATAATGCATATATCAGAAAGAAGCTTAATATTAACAGATCCATCAATGACATTGTTTGAAAAAAGATAACATGGTTTAGACATGTTTCCCAGCTACCAGACTCCAGCTATGTAAGGAAATCATATAAAGAAGATTTCATTGAAAAAAAATCAAGAGGCGGCCACCAAAAAGATGGGCCGATCAGATAAGGGTTGATACTGGTATGCCATTTCTGACAGCTGAAAAATTGGCCCAAAACCGTGCCAAGCGACACAATTTTGTTCTCAAGCATGTATTATAGCTCTCTAGAGTACGCACATCAGTCAAGTAAGTCAAAATGTCTATAACATAAAACACAGAGTCAAAGTTTTTAAAGGATTTGGCTGTCTCAAGTTGTCGACAATCTTTTTTTGTTGCTGAAAGATAATAATCAAGCTCAGTGTACAAAACTGAAATATTCAACTTCAGAATTTACTGCAAACATAAAAAAATGATCCTGTTGTCTTTAGTGAACGATTCTGATAAATTGGAGAGAGAAAAATGAATAAATAAAAGACAAGAGAAAATGGGAATAAATACAAAATATATAGAAAACATGGATCAAAACCAATTCTTTTTTTAATTAGTCATAATGAAATTTGGTCATAAGAGAAAAACATTTTGTTTCAAAAAACTACCATTTCCAAAGGAGGCTAAAAAAATCAATAGTTCTTAAAGAAAATGCCAGAGGACATATGACAAAGATAAAACTAAAAGTTTTATGAAATACCTTCAAAACATTTCCATAATAATCTAATAGCACACTTGTACCTGATATTATCTTTAAAATAGACATTTAGAAATTTCTATGATAAGACAGATCTTTAAAAACAAATATTTATGACTGATCTTAAGACTTCAATTTTATGAGTAAAACAGATCTAAAGAAATTCATATGAATTTACCAAAAGGGTAGATTGAATAAGCAGTGTCACATTATTAAGCTTGTATTGGTATACATCTACAATAAGTAAATACGGTTGTTTAGAAATATATGATTCCCAAGTTTATACAACTAAATTCTTTGTTATGAAATTTATTTTAACTTGTTACTTTAATTCATTCATTAGAAAATATTTTAAGCATTCGGTTTTGAAACTAAAAAATTATGCAGCAATTTTTTCATTTCAACTTTTTAATCATGACAATAACACAAATAGCAATTTTTTTTCGTATTCCAGACAAATTAAATAAACAATAATGCAAATTGACACTTTAAGTGTATTGAAATGCTGAGAAATCACATGGAGGACCTTATTGTGAGCACATACCAAAGGGACAACTGCGGGTGGACCTTGGTCAAGGTCCTCTCCTCCCAATACTATAGAGCGCCGCCAATTGTCTGTGACAGCTTGTGTAGCCAAAGTATCAGGAATCACAGCAGCAGCAGTCTGTTGTTGCATAGAACGCTGAGAAGTCAGAGCTGGTATCTGTTGTGGCCAGGAACTCACAACCACTTGTCGATTACCATGCCAGGAATTCACAGGAGGATTCTAATGAAAGGGAAAATACAAATAACTCGAATAAATGAAGGTCTCTACATAACATCAGGTTACAATAGTTAAAACTAAAAATTTTTTTTTACTACTTCAAAAAAAACACAAAAATGATTATTTTTAAATTCACACATGCGGTTTGAGGTTTTTAAACCTCAAACCGCATGTATGAAGTTCTTAGAATTTAATTTACAAAAACATTTACTTATTTATAAAACATAAAATTATTAGTTTAATAATAATAGCACTGTTTTTCAATGCACCCCCCCACCCCAGAACACAACCGGTTCAAAATATTATTCTATCTACACATTTATTGGTTTATAAGATTCATATAAGGATAAAATTCAACAGAATGTATAGAAAAATAAATGAAAAACTGGAAAAAACACAAAATATAGAAGACAGATTCAAATAAAATAAAGAAATATTCACAACATACACTGCAGATGATTCACTGAAACAGCAGTAATTGCCAATTCCAAGCACACAATCAGACCGCCCACTAGATTTTTTTCAAATTACACCAATTTTAAACAAAAACAATCATTAAAGAAAATACTATAATTCTGGACACAAGGTGATGTAAACCATACTACTCCTAACTGTACCCCTTTTCTTTCGCCTTTCATCCACATTTCGAACCAAATAGAATAAGAATTTTAAAGATTTTTCTTTTTGCTTTCTCCCCCTTCCACAAACTAAATATACTAAATATGATTTATATTCCCCACACTCTCAACATAGGATAATTTATGTCCTCCCACCTCTCCTTTTCAAGATGAGCTACCACTGTCTAAAAGACTAATCATTAACATGTCTGTTTCCTCTGACTACTGTCTCTCCACATTCTACTCAACCCTCTCCTGCTCCTCTTTCTCATGACTATTACCTATCTCCCTCTCTTCCTTCCTCCTTATATCCATCTCTTGTACAAAACTAATCAAAAATAGAATTTCTAGTCAGATTCATTGATATTGGCATCGAAGGTTTCTGCCCATATTTTGTAAACTATTGTAACAAAACTATTTAATATACAAGAATATTATTATTGGGAGTAAAATAACTTAAGAAATGATTAAAAAAGGCAGCATCTTATGTTCAACCAAAACTCACATTATTCATGCTGCAAAAACATTTATTATATTTAGCTTAATAAAATTAATTATCTAATCACATAATTGAATGTGAGCTAATCTTAACTAGCAGGGCCATGGAAATTAAACAGTTAATTCAAGAAAAATAGGTCATAATTTTATGACTTATTACATATTGTATGACTCTTTTACTTACATCTTTTAAAAACCCGAAAGACAATATAATACAAATTTAATCGCTAAATAAAGGAAAATGCACTGCGTAGATTATTTTCCAAATTTATGTTATCCATTCATGTCCCTCTTTCTCTTACTGTCAACTCACGTGACTCTTTCTCTCTCAACTGATATAACACTCTCATTGTCTCTTTGTCGTCCCTGTCTGACATGTTTCGTCCCTCCCTCCTCACATGCATGTATTTACGTCTACTGTATACTGAACAGCTGATTGTAACAATATTTTGCTGGCATACCAAGACACATTAATATATAGATGGTGGCAGTAATGCATATAAGTATATAGATGAGAAACAAATCTTTAAAAAACGATGATGTACACTATTTTGATATAGTGGCATCATCATCATCGGTTTAACATCCATTTTATATGATGGCATGCATTGGACAGCTTTAAAAAATTGACTTCCAAAGTAACCTATCCCTGGCCAGGTCTTTATTTATCCCTCTTTTTCTCAAATCCATCCATATCACTTCTTTCCATGTTTTCTTTGGCCTTCTTTTTGAACTGAATATGCTACCTCAACTGTTCTACATCGATTAACCCAAGAACTCTCATCCATTCTTTAATAATGGTTAGCAAGCAAGTCTTGAAAGCGATTATTACTGTAATTAGTTCAATAAGTTGTCTCAGGTTTTCGAAATAACAATATAATTTCTAAAATTTGGAAATAACAACATCAAATATTTTATTTGAAAATTATAAAAAAATTGAATAATTTTTCTATAATAGATGAAAAAATATTGAAAGTTTTACTTACTGCCATGAAGACTTGTCCTCGTCCTCTGTCTATTACTGGAGTGAGATGCTGAGTAGTCACAGCCTAAAAACAAAATTAAGATGATACATTAGATTATATATATATATTATATATATATATATATTACTTTACGATCACCACTAATCAAGGGTAAGAAACACTCAAGAACAATAGTTAATTGGATGAAACGATTATCAGCTGAAATTGATCAATGCAATATATATATTTATATATATATATATATATATATATATATATATATATATATAAGAAACAGGAAAATAAAGATATGATGTATACCTTTAAAACAAAACCTATCATGAAAAATTGATACTCTGTATAGGAGATAGAGCAATTATATAATTATAATATATTCCCCTTTATCAACGTATCTGTTTGCTCTCCTCTGACGATAAGATATCATTCTTTGAAAAGCCATGGCTTAAGGAAAGAATAATAGAATTTCTTTTATTTAAACCAATTGTTTTGAACTGATGACTCAATAGATATTTTATTTTGCACAATTTTTATTCTCATCTTTTACTTGTATATATACATATATAGTAAATTGTGTTTTTTAATAGATCATTACCAATGATTTCATGCTCTTAGTGATCGTCAGATGACCTAAAAACATGATCTAAATCGTGATCCTATGATTGCTTTGTTTACTTTGACCCATTTTAAAATCCGATACTCACAGCTATCAGTATATATATATATATATATATATATATATAAAGCTTACATTGTTGAACATAACAGAATTCTACTGCTTGATTATACATTTTTTTTATTATTTTCAATTTTCTAATGATCTTTTTTGTGTCAAAATCAAAGAAAATTAATGCATGTTCCATATCTATCACAAACGTTTCTGATTCTTCGTTGAATCGTTTTCAGGTGACAGAAACAAATCAACAAAAAAGCTAGAGAAAAGAGAATTCAAATTTTTTTTTATTTTGACAAAAAAAAGAAAAGAAAAGATAATTAGAAAAATTTAAAGATTAAAAAAAGGTATAAGAGAATTCTGTCATGTTTAACAATGTTTGCTTAAATGAAAGAGTGCTACCTAAATACACACAATATATATATATATATATATATATATATATATATATGTTAGTCTGTTTGAATTTAGTGTGCAAATCACATAAACTGCTATAAGTTGAATTTTGTTTGAAAACATTTTTTTTGCCGAATTGTTTATCGATCAATTTAGAGATGTTAAAACAAAGCTAGATTCCAATTTTTAAGTAGGTTACACATTTTTTATTAAAATTATTTATTTCAAAAACTGTTGTCTGAAGTTATTATGCAAAATTAGAAAATCACTTTTCACTTCAATAACAAGGTAATAAAATCAACAACACTTAGAATAGAACCAATATGAGACAAACATGGTATGCCTTTGAAACATTTACATTTTAATATATTGACCCTTCTTAATAACAGCCAGCAATCAAATTTTTTAAAGCAAATGTTCTTTTTCATTACTATTACTTAAACAAAAACAATTAAAAATAATGGCTGCTTCATTCATTGTAAGTCAATGAAGAGTTTTCATTACCTGCGACATAATTTGAGGCTGTAACTGCAGAGTTTGGTGGGCCTGTGTAACCATGGGCACAACATTTGGATATCGATTAGGAGAGTTGAGACCTGCAAAAATAAAAAAAACTACATGAAGTACAAGCAAGAGAAAATCCTTTTTTGATAAAAAGAATTGATTTCATTGAATCGTTTAGAAAGAGGTACGCATATGCATGCTGTGAATGCCAGCACTTTGAAAAGATAACAAAATAATTATGATGACCCTGAACAAGTTTAATTTTTCAAGTCTCCATTTTTTTTTTATTTAGTAATTAGCAAGACTTTTATTTTTTCTATAAATTATTTTTTTACTGAAGAGAAAAAATAAATCAACTTTTCTTAGAATATTTGTGTTTGAGAGTTAATTTGGCATTCGATATAGATGTACATTGTGTTTATTTATTTATTTATTTTTTAAATGACCAATATTTTAAGATAAACCTCTTCTTCAAAGGAAAATTAAGAATAGTGATTGGAGTTTGTTTTTGTTTATGTATCTGTTGTTATTGGATATGTTATTTCAAATCAATATTTTTTAAATGGTGACACTGTATGTAATTGTTGGTTAAGATATCATTGCCACTCACTCATACATAACTAACACACACAACAACAAATAGATTATTTTTATAAGTTTCCCATCTATGACAACATTCTGACAATCTTTTCAACCAACATTTTTTTTATAAGTTAATCCAATTCAATCTTAAAACATTCTATGCTATTGTTGTTCTTGATCTGATCTGGCAACGTGTCCTAAAATATATATATTACTCTTTTTCACAAAAAATCCCCCCCCCCCCCCCCCCCCCAAAAAAAAAAAAAAAAAAAAAAAATCTGCCTTCATCTTAGACTTCCAGATGAAGGAGAAATGTTGGTATATAAGAATGAATCATTTCCTTACCTTGTATAGGTGCTGGCACCACAAGCGATGGCAACAGAGGCTGACGGAATGGATCATGTCGGCTAAACTGTGTCGTACTTCTTTGGGAGGGCATCTGTTGATTGAGCTGCTGAGTGGCCACCTGAGGTGGGCCTGGCTGGTAAGGGAGGTAAGTCGCTCCAGATTGGCCAGAATATTGTAAATAGGGCAGCTCGGTAGCTTGGGGAGCAGTGCCACTGAAATTCTGAGAAGCTACCTGGAAAGAATAACATAAAAAAATTAACAATAAGATCATAAGATTTTAACAAACATACTGGGATACATTAAAGAATTTAGGAGAGTTTGAATTACCTACTAGACACAATTCACGAGTGTCTTCGGTCTCTCTGTACAATGGTTTGTCAGGACAACCTGACATGAGGATATTTCTCCCTACAAGGAAACCCTGACCAAATATTCAAAATAACATAGTATTTGAAGCCCAAATAAGATCCCCTCAACACGGATATACACTGGTTCGTACGAGGAATGGTGCACCTTCTCCTAGTGATGTTACCTCAAGTAACAGCACTTAGCTGGATACGCCACCAGACTAGATGAATTTTTGTCCTTGAATCTTGTAAGACCAAGAGACCTCAAGAAAGATATACTATAAAAGAATTTACTGGTAAATTGGGGAGAGGAAAATTAAGATTCTTAACCTCTTTACAAACTCAACGTTTGAGAAGTAAAGAGAACTTTAATGGAATATTCGAATATCTATGTATCTCATATAGAGATAAAGTGTTAGCCCCAAGAAGGGGCCTCTTGATTTCTGAGAACTTTGACTGAAGTGAAATGAAACAAAGAGAGAATCATTATCATTATCAATATGCTGGCTGAGAGACGGTGTGTGAACTTGAGGTTCTGTTAACCAGCAAAAATTTGATGGCCAACAAAACTTTGAATGCAAAAATATCAATGTCTACTATTAAAAGGGTTTTCAGCGCTTGTTCATAATTATCCACAACCCGTTTTTTCATAACTTTTTTACAGCCAAAATTTTTTTTTTTTCGGTCGCTAGAGAATTCCGTGTTGTTTGGAAATTTTTTTCAAATATTTTAGATTTTAGAAAGGAGGAACTGTTTCCTATATAAATTTAACGTAAACTGATCACCCACTTTTTGATCATGTTGCATATTGTTGTTTATTCAACTTTTTTACGAACTAAATTTTTTCTGTGTACAATTACTTATCATGCCGCTAGAGAATTCCGGGTTGTTTAGAAATTTTTGTGGTGGATCAGTTTACATTAAATTTATATAGGAAACGGATCCCCCATTCTAAAATCTAAATTATTTGAAAATATTTTTCCAAATAACACTGAATTCTGTTGCGACCTAAGATGTAATTGTACACCGGAAAAAGAAAAAATATTGGTCGGTAAAAAAGTTGGGAAAAATGGGTTGTGGACAATTATGAACAAGCGCCGTTTTTTTTAAATATATTTTTTTAAATGTTAGCAATTACTTATTTATTATTATCGCTTTAGCACATTTTCAGATTTTCAAGAACTTCAAATAATCATTAAGAAGAGGGGCAGCGATTTTTATGCAAGTTTATGCACTTGAAATTTTAAAAGAAGTCCTTAACAAAAATTATCCTGTTTACAAATGCTGCTTCAGAATTTTGAGCAGGGGATCATTAGGAACTGAACAGCTCTCCAACAATTTAACAAAAAGTTTTTCTAAATAATCTTTTTTCAATAATCAAGGAATTTAGTCTTCAATCGAAATAGTTATCTGAAGATTAGAAAAAAGAAATATTTTTGGATATTGATTGCATAAGAAAGTAACTTACTTGTGGTGGCAATCCATTGATTTGGTTATTGAAGGTAACAGTAATGTTACCTGTAGATGATGGAACCAAATTAGCTACAACCGATCCACTATTTTGGTTTAAATCATAAGCACTGATAGTCGTTGGTCGTCTGCATATCTCCATACTCTGCACGCTACTTTTTACTCTGTTGTAGGAGAAGAAAAAAAAAGGCAATAATGAGATAAGGATAAAAAATTAAAAAAATATTTTCAAGAAATACAAGGGTGAGTTAAAAGTTTCATGATTTTTGCCTGCGTTCTAGATTACATAACCAAAGCGTTTCAAGCTGTGAAAGGTACACGTCGTTAGTAGGTTACGCGACATGTGTATTGCTTCACTGTGTGATTTGAAAGTTGCACAGATCGATCTACAATGTAATCTAATTCAGAAAATGATACTTTATGAGTCTGAACTGGGTCATAATTGCTGTGTAAGCAACCAAAAACATTTGAAGATGCAGTTGATCCGGGTATGATAATATGATGGTTCAAGAAGTTTTGCTTGTATTTCAAGTACTCCAATGATCCGGCAAGGTCAAATATGCTTAAAACATTGAATTCCAAATGCGTCGAGCTGAAGAAGGCAAATGGCTAGTAGTACTTGGAGATGATCAGATGAGCTGGGCATGTCACAGTCCTGAGTTAATCTGTCACCGTCATGGTATCAGAAAAAGCAAATAGGTTATCAAAATAGTGCAATACTTTTGACTCACCGTAATACTTTATATTTTGAACAGAAAGACAAAATTAATGCTCAATTTTTTAATGAACAAATGACTCGAAAGACAAACTTTCAATTCAATAAATTGACATAATGAAACAGAAGGAAGTTACATCTTTGTACTTTTTTTTTTTACTTAAAATTTGAAAGGATCAAAAGTAATGAAAGAAAAATATAATCATACTAAACTACTAACAGTTGTAAGTACCTTTTTTTTTGTTTTACAATCATCCTGTCAGGAAATAACTTTTTTTTTTTAAATTTTGGTTGTTGATATTCTGTTAATGATAAATCCTTAGAATCGCAGTTCATGTCAAGTAGTTTTTATTTTAATTATTAATATTACATGATAACATTATGGGTTTCAGCCATCTTGTGTATATATGTAATAGCAATTAGTTTTATGTTTCGGTGGTTCACAAACTTATTTTTCTCAGATTTGGTTAAATTCAATTTTCACCGACCCCTGTTAAATTCTGTAATTTATTAAAATAGAAATAATTTTTAAACAAGTTATTTTAAACTTTCGGATAACTTTTCAGCTTTTATGATGGTTTGATAATTTTCAAAAAATTTAGACAAGACTTTGTAATGCTATCATGTAGTATGTTACATTTTGAATGAAACAAATAAAAACTGTTTATTTTTTTACAAAAAACAAAATTAAAAAAAAAACATCAATATTCTTAGAGTTTAAGATTATTGGAATACTCACCTCTAAAAATGGAACTATTTAAAAATTAATAAGGCACCTTTTTCATGGCAGGTTATTGTAATAAAAGTATACTATAATTTTGGAGTCTTTAATTTTGTCAATAAAAATAATGGAAAAGAAAAATCATATTTCAATAAGACTTATTTTATTTAAAAATAAGGAGATAAAAAAAAGAAACAAACAAAAATTATATTAGGGGTGGGACGTAATAGGTGAAAACTTCAGATTCATGCGAATAGTATTTTTTTATGTTCATTTATACATAAATAACACTAAACAATCAAACATTTTGAAAATTTTGCAAAATTCAGAAAGTGCAGGCCAATAGTTTTTGGCTATTTTACATTTATGAAAATCCTTTCACAGTCTGAAAATGGTCCTAAATTAAAGTACTATATCAGATTTAACCATCTATATCCATTCATAGCTTTTGAGGATGTTTTAGGACTTGCAATGTCGCATGAAACCACTTTTTCACCAAAAAATGATGGATTTTGAGTCCCGTGGAGCCCTAAAGGCTACTTTTGGCCTGCACCTTCTGAATTTTGCAAAATTTTCAAAATGTTTGATTGTTTAGTGTTATTTATGTATAAATGAACACAAAAAAAATACTACTCGCATGAATCTGAAATTTTCACCCATTACGTCCCACCCCTAATTATATAAAAGAATCCTGTCAGAAAAAAAAAAAAGTATATTTACTGATGTTTAAAAATAATTATTATTGATAATACAAGATACAATCAATATAATGAGTTGAGCATTGTATGGTCTATTTCACTTCAATATCTCGTTTGAATTGAGATGATCACTACAATAAAAAGACAATGAAACATAAGTTTTCTTACAAGTGAACAAGTTTGAACAAGCGGTTTCATATATGAATAATAAGTGAGTAGCTTACATATTACAGTGTCCATAGTCCCCAAGATGTCCCATGACCACAAATAAGTGATTGAGAGCTTCTCCCGGAGTAATCCGCCGATCCCTGTCAAGAGTCAACATTCGCTTGAGCAAGTCAATAAACTCTCGTCTATCCACCTTTTCCGCAACCAACTCCCGTCCTTCCAAGTCTTGCGGCACATTAATCTGAAAAAAAAACATAATCCGTATCATAGGATCCCAAAACAGAAGTGAAGATGGGAAACACCATTTGTCTCAATTGTACATACAAAATGCTAATTCTTTCAGTTTCATACAGGCACACTCATTTTGATATTATCATTTTTTTTTTTTTCTAATTGAGTAACATATTTTTGGGACGAGTTGCAAAATCAGATTAAGAACAGAAATAGCGTAGAATATTTTAAGATGGAATTAGATGAATTCAGAAATAATACAATCAAGAAATTAAGAGGGCATTTTTGGGAACTATTGGATGAAATATTTAACAGAATTTGATATCTATATTTATATTGAATTAATAGTGTAAATGTTCTGTGATGATTTTTTTGTTTGTTTTATTATATTTTGAAAGATTAAATTGACAAAATAGTTACAATGGAACACGCCTAAATAATAATAATAATAATAATAATAATTTATAATGCCAATAATCGTAGGAGCACTAGGAACAATCCCCAAAAACCTGGAGAAAAGACTGGGAGAAATTGGAATCAAAGGAACTATCGAAACCATACAAAGGACGGCAATGATCAAAACAGCTGCAATCTTAGGGAAAATCCTCGAATGCGGAAACTAACACACATAAGCTACAAAGGCTAACCAGTCACAAGGAATTTACAACGGAGAAAACAAAACCGCACGAAGAACACCACAACAAGAGCCAAGGAACAGAAACTGCAAAAAACAGCACTACATAATCTCCCCCACCGCACCCCAATAAATTACACCGGCCTCAGGTATCACTACACAAAAATGAACCAAAGAAACAGAAATTACAAGAAACACTATAAGCTCCTCCCTCTCCCCCCCAAAAAAAAATTAAAAAGAAATAAAAATTATTATTATTTTTTTTTAAATAAGGAAAGAGGAAAGGAAAAAAAATAAGGAATTGAAAAGAAAAAATTTAAAAATTAAAAAAAAATTAAACTTAAAAAAAAAAAAATTTTTTTAAAAGAATTAATTTAAAGAAATATTTTTTTTTTTTTTTAACTGGTGCCGGCCTAGGTTGACACCAGACAACATATTTGTAGAGGGTGGAGGAGGATGAGAAGACCGAGGAGGGACAGCACAGACCAGACCTCAACTGGAAAAGTGCAGAGAATGCTGAGACCTTGGGGAGGCTTATTGCCACCTAAATCCCAGAGAAGACCAATTGTCCTTACCAGCGAGAAATCAATGGTAAGCGACTGTTGCGATACCGCATCGTTATCGAAAAGAGGTGAAGAATACTGGAAGTCTGGGGAGACTTGTTGTCACTCAGACTCCAGGAAATACCACTGGTTGTTGTCAGTGAGCAATCACTGACGATGATCTGTGTGAGAACTCCTAGTGAGTACAAATAATAATAATAATAATAATAGAAATATCCTCTAATAGCACATCTTCTCCCGCTCCCCACAAAAAGAACACACAATGGCACCAACATTGGTTGATACTACAGAAAATGGTTGTGAAGGGTCTTGGAGGATAGAAAGACCAAGAAAAGAAAGCACCATCCAGACCTTTTTCTGTAATGACACAGAGAGTACTTGAATCTTAGAGGCTTATTATCACTAATTCCAGAGAAAACCATTCGCCATTGTCAGCGAGATTTCAATCCAAAGTGATTTGTAATGGTGATTGAAAGAAGTGAAGTACTGGAAATCTGGGGAAGACTTTTTTTCACTCAGATTCCAGGAAACACCATCTGTTCTTAGCAGTGAGCGATCACTGCTAATGACTCAGATGAGAAATAATATGCATCATCACTGATTTAACGTTTGTTTTATATGTTGACATATGTTCGACTGCTTTTAGAAATTGGCTTCCCAACTAACCTATTGTACTACTACTACTACTACTAAAGCATATGATGAATGTAGCGGACAATAATTTGATAAAGTTCGCAAAATGTATAATTTATTTTAGTAAACAGATTAAAGAAAACTGAATGTGGTAAATTAATATTCTATTAAAATTGCACAACGAATCAGTTTCTATTAAATCCAAATGATAAAGACTTAAAACCAAAAAGAAATAAAAAATCTATAGATATAAGAAGTTTAGTCAAAAGTAGATTCTATTAATAATCGAGTTTTTAAATAATGACTCATCCGTCTACTATAACATCCACTTTTGCATATATACATATGTAAAAGCTTGAGTAAATTTATTATAATTATTAAACATCTTCTAAATGAATAAATGCAATTTTTTTTTTTCATTTATCACACCTATATTATCATCGAAATGGCTCACTGTTATTTAACCCAATAATACAAGTCTTTTCAAATACTGTATATAGAGTAGAGAGAAAAGATCCAAACACATCTAGTTGTATGCCTAATTTGCAAAACTATTTTTAAACAGTTTAAAATAACTTAATGTTTGGTGTTATTCATTTTTTATTTTATTGTTCTATTTTACCCGTATATGTGCAATAGTTTTGTCAATGTTAAGAGTGATTTGATAAAAAAGGATAAATTACCAAAACCTTCCTTAAAATATCATGTTTATTAATTTCCAAGGGTGGTAATTTAAATGCAACCTATTAGTCTTTTTTAAATTACAATAGATTTTTATTAAAGATATGTAATATAAGTTATATATTTAAAAAGAATACTTAGAGCTAGATTGAGAACCGCTAGATGACGGGTAGTTTTTTACTTATATCATACAAAATAAATAAAAATACATGGACTTAGTGCAGTTTCACGTTTTTCATCGATCATCAGAAGTGTCTCATTTGGTATCAAACAATAAATCAAAGTTATCTACCCATATTTATATTTTTTTCTTAATTTATATGTTTCTTCATCTTATTTACTATTTTATTTATATATTTAAAAAAAATTTCCATCACTAATAGACAATTATTTATTATTCTACAATTTTTATTTATTTACTTTTATATATTAATTGTTAATTATTTGTTCACTAATGGATAAATGTTTTTTGTATATATAACTCGAAGAATACTTGTCTGAGCACTGTTAATATTTGCCAGACAAAATAGTTATGCACTACTTATGTTCCATTACGAAGATTAAAACAAGATATAATGATACTAAACCTTATGTCGAGAATCCTTATTCCAATTTTGATCAAAATCCATAACATGATTTTGATTCTAGAAAATGTCCACAATTTAAGGATTAAGCTTAAGGAGGCCTTAAGAAGAAATTAAATTAAGAGAACCTTGCTTAATTGGTGTCTAATGACTATCGATCAAATTCAATGCAAATCTGAAATATTTGAATTTTCAAATGTGACGTTCTGTCCATATCATGTCCCCCTAAAAACCTTTTAAAATACTCCAAAGAAACTGAAATTTGGGAAATATTTATTGATTGATATTTAATACCTATCGTTAAAATTAAAAAAAAAATCAAAGGTATCTCAATTTCCACAAAGTGCTTCCATCCACTGTTTGCATTAAACTAAATATAGCCCACATTATGCCTAGCAGCACTGTTCCAAAATTCATGACGATCAGTTAATTAGTTTAGGAGTGAATCCTATACATATAAATATATAAACATATGCCTAACTTTATGTAAATAGAGATAATAAAATATGCACTTAGCTATACCACTTTACTGCAGTTTCATGGTTTTTGACGATTATCAGAATTATGTCATGCATCATTTGGTATCATAAGGCGAGGCCAGAAGAGATCTATTCTTTTCTTTCTTTATATATTTATTAATATTTTTTCGATCACTATTAGTGATTTTTTAAATTCTTATTCTACAATTTTTATTTATTTTTATTTTATATATTAATTGTTAATTATTTGTTCACTAATGAGCAATAGATTTTTTTTGTTTTATATATAATATTGATTGTTAGTTATTTGGACAATAAGTTTTTGTTCTACAATTTTTAAAATTATTTTTTACTTAATCTAGGTTTAAATAACAAAGTAAGTATTTGTTTATGTGTCTGCATTTAGCTATAAATTCTTGTTTTCTGTTTAATAAATTAATTCGTTTTTACAGTTTATGATTTGATATTTTCCTCTAAGCATAATGCGTTTTTAACTGAGGAAAACCTTTGAACAAAACCAGTCCAATTCTCTAAGTGACTGCTCGCCTGACCCCAAAAGAAGACTAAGTCTATATTATTGGAAGCAATAGTTATCACAGGTTATAGAAGAGTTTTCCTTTCCCTAGATGCCCGAAGACTGAACGGGTGTGTCTCTGAGTGAGTTTACTGCACCCTAAGACACCAACCTGACCAGATATTCATAAGAAAATTCCATTTAATCTGAGCATCTACTGATGAAAATACTATTCTAAACTTATGCATGACAGACCAATGAAAATGATATTTCAAAGTTAAGCATGACAGACCAATGAAAATGATATTTAAAAATTAAGCATGACAGACCAATGAAAATGATATTTAACACTTATGCATGACAGACTAATGAAAATGATATTTCAAACTTAAGCGTGGTAGACAAATGAAAATGATATTTCAAACTTAAGCGTGGCAGACCAATGAAAATCATATTTAAAACTTAAGCATGACAGACTAATGAAAATGATATTTAAAATTTAAGCGTGGCAGACCAATGAAAATCATATTTAAAACTTAAGCATGACAGACCAATGAAAATCATATTTAAAACTTAAGCATGACAGACCAATGAAAATCATATTTAAAACTTAAGCATGACAGACCAATGAAAATGATATTTAAAACTTAAGCATGACAGACCAATGAAAATGATATCTCAAATTAAAGCGTGACAGACCAATGAAAATGACATTTCAAACTTAATCATGACAGACCAATGAAAATGATATTTCAAACTTAAGCGTGGCAGACCAATGAAAATCATATCTCAAATTAAAGCGTGACAGACCAATGAAATGACATTTCAAACTTGAGCGTGACAGATCAATGAAAATGATATTTCAAACTTGAGCATGACAGACCAATTAAAATGACATTTCAAACTTGAGCATGACAGACCAATGAAAATGATATTTCAAACTTAAGCATGACAGACCAATGAAAATGATATTTCAAACTTGAGCGTGACAGATCAATGAAAATGATATTTCAAACTGAAGTGTGACAAACGGACGAATAAACTGACTCTCAAAGCTATGAGGACGTAGCTAAAATAAATAAGGCAAAAGGGGCTCTCACTTTGTTTTGTCTGATCATTGACGTATTTCCAGTACACGTCATCTTACTCCAGATTGTCCTTAGCACATACTTCAGGCACACTTTGGAAGTATCTCTTCCGCACAAGTGGAGTCTTTCGTGCCCTGTGACTTTGCACGGCTCTACACTGAGTAACTTGAATTCTAACCTTGTCTAAGTTGACCATTAGTGTCTTCAAACACTTCATCTCACGCTCATATTCTTTCCAGAGTCTTTGAAATTGAACCCTTTAACTTCCTACCCCTGACAGTCTTCTTCTGTGACATGTGACTCTCTTTCAACTACTTGACAATAACTCTCAGTCCAGTTCTTGCAACTTGAAAAACAAATTTGATAATTTTGTATATCTTTTTCCTGCTTCGTAAAAACCAACAATTCTTGTTCTCAAGTCTAAACCAGTTTATTCTGCTTTTAGCATCACGTTGTCACAAATGACAGCTCAAATCCTTTAATAATTACTGTGATTTGTCAATTGAATATCCTCTATAAGATGCATAACTTCAATTCATGGCTTTAATCATAATAATGATTATCTTTATTTTATAAAATCTCAAAAACTTAAAGCTGACAAAGTATTGAATAACAAGATGGCTACTTCAACATCACAACTGGCTAAAGGAAACTACTTGAAAGTAAAATAAAACCAGAATTACAACAACTTTCAATCTTAGACAGAAACTACTAACATGTCATTTAATAATATGCCATTCAGTTGCATAGCATGTTACTTTGTGTGTGTGTGTGTGTGTGTGTGGTTCTGATCAAAACAAGGCTGGGTTACTGGTAGAGCGAGTGTTATGTTGAAAAAACCCAAAACAAGCGATGAAGCCATCAAATCACTGAAGATGCACATTGAAGCACTTCAAGATGTATTTTTCAATTAAAAATGAATCAGAATTGCATAAAATCTCATGTATAAACCAATATTTTTCAGATGAATATCGGAACTTCCAAAGTTATCGTCATTTTACACATTATAAAATGTACATTAAAGTAAAACAAAAAAAAAACTCAGAATTAGAATCAATTTATGAATGAAAAACCGTTCTCAAAGAAATATTGCAATATGTTTCAATTAAAATCAGGAATTACAAAACACAGACTATTTAATAGCAGTCAAAATTTCAAACATCTTGTTTCGGAATTTTTGAGATGAGAATTGATCATTTTTCCAAACAGATGTGGCCTAACAGTTAAAAGAATTGGTTATCAATCAGTTTTAAGTGACAGTCTTCTGGATGTTGAAAGTGCAATCTTTACTACAAGTGATCATAACTAATATCATAAAATTAACATTTTTACCCAATCATGGATGATGGAATGAGAACAATCTACCTCCGTGGATTAAATAAAGAGTTCAGTTCAAAATTCTGTATAGATTCCTGGATTTGACATGAAGATTCCAAGATTCAAATAGAAGATTCCCAAGTCTGAAAAGACGCACCTGAAAAAGTCTGCGGTTACATCAATCGAAATGCTGTTAATATAACAACCCAGACGAGAATAGTAGTCTGAATAATCTGACGAATACAGCGTTTTTGTTTATAAATTTTTCTTTTGCGTGAAATTAAGTTCTAATATTTTCTAGAATGGCATTTAAATCTAATTGTTTTCCATCCAAGAAAGTTATTTTTTAAATTTTTAATGGAGTAAGGTTTTCTTGATGAATTAATAAAATTTAGCACTAAATTTTTTGGGAATCTTATCACATTTAAAAAATGTAACGTAGAATCAATTTACCATTAGACGCAAAGTAATTTATGTCCGATTGCATCTATATTTAGATGCAGGTGTGTGAAAATGAGGTTAAAATCGGAAATGTTCATCTAAGGTTAAAGTTTCCATTAGAAGTTGGGTTAGAGGATTGTGTACAGGAAGTACGTCACAGACAGGAAGGTGCTAGTGAGACGTGGCAAATAAGCTGATCAAATTTTTTTCTTTTTCTTTCTGGAATTTGGGAGAGAGCGGTTAGTTTCGTGACAGCGCTTCCATTCCTCGATGCGGGAGAAGAACAATAAAACCCTGGAATACTTTGTTATTTTGTGCTGGCATTTAAAAAAAACAACTGTTACAACCATCGTTAGTTATCATAATAATAATAATAATAATAATAATAATAATAATAAGACAGCGAGAAAAGGGAGAGAGAGAATGCACGTGTCATCTATATAATAGGGATTCCAACTGCTCGTGTGAGAAGCTACTATCTAGATAATCTGCTGTGATAGAAAAAGCGGTCTCCATAGTGCTACATGATGTCGCTAATGTTTCTTGTCATTTTCAAACCTCCTATTTCAGAGAGTTACTTATTTCTTTATGTTTTCATTTTCAGATGAAAAATTCTGTTTTTAAAAATGAAAAAAAAAAAAAGTTTTATTTTAGTCACATAATTTTTTTTTTTTTTTAATTATTTTTTCTTCATATGTGAAAAAAAAAATCCTTTGGTTATAATTATTATTTCTTTTAAAATATAAGTTTGCCGAAAACAAAAATTTCCTCCCCAAAATTCAAGGAAACAAAAACAAGCAGCAGCAGCAAGAAGAGCTTTAAGCAAAGTAAAGTTTTGTATGGACGACTAACCAGTTTCTAGATGTAAAATTTGTTTATATTAAGAAAAAGGTACGGATTACGGATTAACCAAAAAGAAAATACATTCACTTTGAGAAACAGTAATCTACGTATGTGTGGCACGTAGATCAATGTCACTTCTAAGGATGCTTAAATTTAGATGAAATAAAAATAAAGTTCTAGTAATCCAGCTCAGTAGTTAATAAGCAGAGATTTCGTCTCTTAATCAAATGATTATAATAGGATTATCAAAAATGAACATCCAAAAGTTATCTTGAAAAAAAAAAAAAAAAAAAAAAAAAATAACTTCAAGAATGAAAAATGATTCATGAAAGATTTGAGTAAATGAGAATGGAAATAAAGTTATCTGTATCAGCTCAGATTTTATTCAATAACAAATATTACAGATTATATATATATATTATTTCAATTGACACGATACATTAGTTTGATCTTCCACCGCTATCTTAGATTTTACAGAAACTAAGTCTGCAAGGTTAAAGATACTGAATGTAAATGATTCTTTAGTAAATATTTTGAGTGTGTTACACCACTAAAACAGTAACTGAAGAATCAGTTAAATACAGTATCTTTAGCCCTGCGGACTGAGTTTCCAATGTGTGAGTATGAGTGTCTATATATATATATATATATATATATATATATCATTTATGGAAATCGCTTCAGACAAGGCACGAAGCCACTTGATGTAAATAGCTAAGAAGAACGAAAAATGATCATCACAAAGACAGAAAATGCCTATTTGCCTTATTCCTGAAAAGACCACGGCTACAAGTAGGCGGAAAACAGTCAACAAGAAGAGAGTTCCACAATCATCCAATTCTTGAAAAGAAGCTGTATTACAATGACATATGAAAACAGAAAATTGATGGAGACCACTAGGCCAACGAGCTGGAACAAAGGAAGCAGGTAATAGATCATACAATTCTGAAGAACACATACCATAATAGTATTTATAAAAAAGACTGAGATAAGCTACATCACGTCTGTGAGAGAGAGAGGGTGCAGAGAAGAAGAAAGGGTGGGGCCAATCAAATTACAGATACATTTCTGCACTTTATCAAGAACCCTCAAATGGGACAGAGATTCACCAGCCCAAATATGACAACAGTACTTCATATATGGTCTTATACCAGATTTGTAGAGATAGAGAATAGCCTCAGGTGTGAGAAAGTGTTTGGAACGATATATATATATATATATATAGTCTCGGAAGTTTCTCAACCATTAAAACTATATATAAAAAAAAAAAAATTATATAAAAAAAACACTTATAGTCTCAAGTCTTTCAGTGGAAAATCACTCATGTAAGTCAATTTATTTTTTACAGTTATTATATTAGTTAGTTTCTAACACTATTTTAAGGGATCATCAGTTGTTTACCATGAAAAACTGTTTCGGGATATATATATATATATATATACTAGCTGACGTACTTATTAATGCAAGAATTATCCACATGGAATCATAACGTAATTATAAAAAACGTTAGTTAATAGCAATCAGTTTGAAGTGAAGTCTTCTAGAGGTTGAAGGTTCAATCCTTACTGCATGTGATTACTCATAACATAAATAATTTACATTTCTGCCTGGTCATGGCTGACAGAATGAGAAGAATCTACCCCATGGATTAAATAAAGGGTTCAGTTAAAACTTTCCTACAGGTTCCTGGGTTGGGCAAAGATTTCAAAATTCGACCAGAACGTTCCTAAGTTTGAAAAGATGCAACTGAAGAAGAGAGGCGGATACATTGGTCGAAATCTTGTGAATATAACAAGCAAGATTGCATATCCATAAACAGTCGGGTTTTTATTCGAAAACTTGAAATCTTTTCTGTGTGTGTGACCCAAGTGAGTTATTTGCTATTCTTGTTCATTATTAAGATTTCAAAAAATAATTACATTTACTAAGAACAAAAAAGTAGATTGTTTTACATTTCAAATTCCTGTGATTATGCCAAAGAAATCAGTAAAACACTGATAGGTTTAGCATAAAAAAGTTTTTCTTTCAATTTCTATAGAGAGAGGATTTCACGAAACTTATTCAGTAGGATTTGATTCCGTTTAGCTAATAATATAAATATATCAATGTTTCAGGATGAGTAGAATGGATGATTGATTAGAAATTAAATGCATATTTGTATAAAAAAACAAATGTATATTTATTGGTGGATTGTCTGTTTGCGTGCCAATTTTTTTTTTTTTTTTTTTTTTTTTACTCAAGTGTATATTTTAATGTTGATGGCCACTTATTTTGCAACATACCAAACTGACCAACGTAGATCTGATAGTGATAGAATAATAAACGAAGAAAAGAAAATGATATACACATATTAATAATACAGTAATTACGAAAAGACATTCAGTAATACTTGTGTAATTATTTCTTATTTAATTAGTTGGGTTTTTTTTCTTTTGCACTTATATGACACAGTGGTTAACAACAGCTGTATGTAAACAATAGTTTTTTCCTGAGTTGTATAAATATGTTTCTGTGTGCGGGTGTGATGAGGAGTGGGGTGGTGGTGGTGGTGGTGGTAGTATTATGACACTGAAGCACAACCTTACTTATAAACATACAGACTTATAAATGTGATGTTTTGAGGTCAGTAGGTTGGTTGGCTGAAATAATCTAGACCTTAAAGATATATAACCAAGATCAATGGCGAGGAAAAAGGTCAGAATATTAATAGATGCATCCAGTTAAAGCTTAATATCATCTTATCTAAATGCATAAATGCAAAAGTTTTTTTCTATTTATCTGAACTATATATCAAAACACATTAGGTTTATTTAATTCAATTATATATTAAAATAATTTAAAATTCCTTATATATACTGATTGGAACACTCACAAAACACTTATATAGATGCTTCATTTGTATAATAATTTAAGAAACACTTCTTAATAAATTAATATTCTGCACAGTTTATTTTTTATTTGGATCTAGAATTTCGTTATATTTACGCAATAGCTTTCTGCTTATTAATAGTAGTAGTAGTAGTAGTAGTAGTAGTAGTAGTAGTAATATTAATTTAAGCGATTTAACAAAAAAAGTTTTAGATTCAAAATTATTATTTAGAAATTCGAATGATAACTACCGGTAACATTTATGCACACGTACCAACAACTGAGATAACCTTTAAGTAATTTCTTTTAAAATATATATACGGCATTGAATGCAATGAGAAAATTTTCTTTTAATAATTAAATATATACTTTATTTTAAAAAATAAATATGTTGGTTGTGGCAGTGATGATGATGATGATGATGATGATGATGACGATGATGATGATGATGATGATGATGACACCTATTACATTTGCAATAAAAAACAAAAATCCCTCAATCTCTCATGCTTTAAATTACAAAAAAAAATAAAAAATAGATTCATATTTAAAAAAAAATTGTATTAACTTTTTTTTTCTGCCTTCTAAATGAATAAACACGCAAATTTTTTCCATTTATCGAAACTATATTTATATCAAAACGCTTTATATTTAAAACTAAATTCATTGTTGTTGGTAATAACAACTATTATTTTTGTAATAAAAAAGAAAAGCCCCTCCCCCCTTCTCATGTTTTTAAATTACAAAAAAAAAAAAAAAAAAATAGATTTATATATTTAAAACCATCTTCATTAAGTTTTTTTGTCTTTAATAATAAAGGCGAAAAACAAAAAGTAACCATTTAAAATTATTAAGGAATATATAATTGTTTTATTTGACCGATTAACATTCCGCTTTTTCGTTTATTCCTTTCATTATATAACCAATTTTTAATAGGGAATTCTTTTTTATGCATATACAAAATCAAATCCCTTGACTCTCGATATATCGAAAAGACCATATAAAATAACCTTTTTTTTCAAAATTAATAACATGTGACTATGTTCATACACAGTAACTTTCCTCAACATTGGAATATATTAAATAACACCATGACAATCATCTTTATGTTGTTTGGCAGCAAATTATCAAAATGTTAAACGAAAATTGTTTCTCTATAAATAAGGCTACGGCTTCATTAATTGCTGCCCAGAGGGCAGATAGTTTTTTGCTAGTCTATATATAAAGTTGTAAGAGGGTGGTGTAGTTTGCTTGAAGCATTGTGTGTAAACACACGCACATATATATATATATATATAGAATGAAAAGTCACAATTGGAAGCGTTGATGAAATGGCAATAATAAGGAGAATATTTTGAAGAAAATATTTAGAAAAACCTGAACAACGCATTTCTTTATGTTTTTTAAAATTAATTATTTATTTATTTTAAAAACTTGAGCACTTTCGGTGATATAGACCCTTGTCTCCAAGTGTGACTTTTCATTCTACCCTATTCACGTAACCGCGTACTACACACACCGGCATATCAACATTAATCGTCGATAACATCAAGACGAATTTCAACTTGACTGCGATTAAACGAAAAGAGAAAAAAAAATGCTTATACTTTTGACAAGGGTGTATATCACCGATAGTGCTCAAGTTTTTAAAGTAAATAAATAATTTATTTTAAAAAACATAAAGAAATGTGTTGTCCAGGTTTTTCTAAATATTTTTTCAATATATATATATATATATATATATACAATTTATTGAAGGCTATAATAATGCGGAAATATACCAGATCGTAAGAAAGAAAACTGAATACTAAATAACAAGGCGATTTTTAAAAAAATGATTAAATCTTACTTGCTTCCAAGTTGTAGCACCTGTCTGTCTTTTAGTTAGTTCACAAATTCTTCATAAGGTTTTGGAAATAGACCCTCATAAGAGTTAATAATATATATTCTGAAACTACAGTACCCGCTTACGTCATTTTATCAATAATTTGAAAATTATAGAATTCAAAAATAACAATGGAAATCTTAATAAAGGGGTTTAGGGTTTGGAGCAGGAGTGCACAGGGGTCCTCATTGATTCCGGGGTGGGTGGGGGATGTTGAGGTTAAAGACTATAAATTTATCAACAAATAAATGTCAGTGTACTTATACTTTTCTCCCCACGATCAATACTGAGCACATTCATGCCCCACCCGCCAAAAAAATAGATTATGAAATGTCAAAAAAAAAAGAAAAAAAAAGAAAGTAATATGGTGTTATGGGGTGAACGCAAAAGAACATGAGGTTTCACGATTATTTTTAATATTGGGTTGGCCAAAAAGTTTGTTTCTTTTTTGAATGTCATCTTTCCGGTTTACTAAAGATCGTTTTATATTCTTATTCTTCAAATCCTGTGTTTGATGTAGCAAGCATGTTGACGTTAGTGTGTAATTAGCCTGAGCAGAGGAGTTCTTTACATTTTTGCTTGTATTTTAGGCCTTGAAATGAAAGATCAAGCACTAACGACATCTCATGCAAAAAAGCACGAGATGTTGGTAGAAAAGGTAAAAAAGCTACAGAAACCTGCATAAAGATATGCCATGTGTATAGGAAGAATGCTGTTAACTGGACACACACACGACTTTCCTTTACATCTAACATATAAAGTTATCTTGTCAGATTTTAAAAGTTGGACCTAAATAGCATTTAAGTCGACATATCAAACTTTGTTCCTGATTAGGAAATTATTTATTGTTGTACTATGATATTAGCACACTAATAATGCACTTCACTAAATATATTTAAAAAGTCATGTAGACCTGCCTGAACAACTAGTTATATGGAGGCATTTTGCAATTATGACCAAAAAATCAAAATCAGCAATATGGAATAACTCTTATTTTTAATTGAAGAATATAGAAAGAGTCGTCTCCCTTACAACTAAAATTTTATTTCTTTTTCTCTATATGTTTAATAAACGTGCAAAACCATCAAAACTAAAACCTAAATGACTGTATGCCAGGCAGGTACAGTTGAAATTTTTAATTGCTGGTTTTAAATCAGTATATGAAATTTAGGTGTAGCTTTGATACTGTGTTAAAATATGGCTTTCTTTAATATAATATAATATAATATAATAAATGTTTTTAATTTCATAAAGCTATTTCTTTCGCAGAGTGAATATTTTATTCAAACTAATGTTGCTAATTTCGATCTTGCTGAGAGCCAGAAATATCGTTGGTACAGTTGAAATTTTTAATTGTTGGTTTTAAATCAGTATATGAAATTTAGGTGTAGCTTTTATACTGTGTTAAAATATGGCTTTCTTTAATATAATATAATATAATATAATATAATAAATGTTTTTAATTTCATAAAGCTATTTCTTTCGCAGAGTGAATATTTTATTCAAACTAATGTTGCTAATTTCGATCTTGCTGAGAGCCAGAAATATCGTTGCTCATTTAAGAATGACAATAGATCTTGTGAATTGCCTTGAACTGAATCTCTGAAAAGATCTAATCTTTTTTTTTTGCCTTAAAGGCTTTCGAAGATTATTTCAGGAAATAAACCTAGAGATTATGGCTACATCATCTCAAGAAGATTAGTGGACATGAATCAGAGATAAAGTCAGTTACAAGGCAAACCATTAGTAAATGATATCGGGGGGGGGGGAGGATTCTTCTAAAGGAAACGAATGGAACAACTTGCATATAACATTATTTCTGAAGTACATTAGAACATTATTCAGTCTAGCCGATGGGTCACATTTCTTTATTTATTGTAAAGTTTGAAAAGCAATCATTTAAAAATAAGAATTATTATTTATTTAAAGTAGTTTATGTAATTATATATACAGGGTGGGCAAAAATAAGGGTCCTATTTTTAAAAATTCATAACTTTTTTATTTATTGATTTTTTTTTTTTTTTTTTTTTTAGAATAAGTAAAGGACCCCTTCCGAAGCAAGCATGAGCCGTATTAGCCCTAAGGAACGTACCCTCATTTAGAAAACATTATTTTTGCTTAAAAAACTCAAAACAGTGTAAAAAACAATACTTTAGTTTTTGTAAGTTTTAAGAAGTGTTTTTCGGCTAAAATTTGTTTTGTTTATTTCAAAAAATCTCGGAAGAGTCAGTCTACACACACATAAAGTTTGGTGAGTTTAACTTTTATTTTGTGGAAGTTATTCAAATTCAAGTTATTCAAATTTAAAGATAGGACCCTTATTTTGGCCCACCCTGTATATATATATATATATATATATATAATCCACTGTAATTAAGGCATATTCACATTTTAGTAAACTTTTAAGGAAATCAAATGTTATTTTTAAACTGATATGTAATAAAAAAGAAAAAAAATTATAAAATACTTAAGACCTTCAAAATAATTAATAGAAACACACTTTATTAAAAATAATATTTCTCCTCAAACTGGAAATTTATTGGCAAGAAAGGTTTAAAAAACTAAATCTACGACACACTTATATATATTTTTACATATGTACGGAATGCGATGATGTATGGCAGTGAAACTTGACCAGTGAGTTCTGAGGACATGCATTGCATGGAGAGAAATAATATGAGAATGATACGATGGATGCGTAATGTGAGTCTTAAAGACAGACTTAGTTCTGATGATCTCAGAGGAAGAATTAATCTGGACAATATAGGGAGATGTGTGCAGAAAAAGAGACTGATGGTATGGCTACGTTGAAAGAATGGATGAGAGTTCTTGGGTTAGTAGCTGTAGAACAATTGAGATAGCAGGGTCAGTTCACAGGGAGAGGCCAAAGAAAACATGGGAGGAAGTGATAAGGATCGATTTGCGAGAAAAAGGGTTAAATAAAGACCAGGTCAGATAGAGATTAGTTTGAAAGTCAATGCCAGCATGTAAAACGGACGTTTACCCGAACATGATGAGGGTGATGATAATGATGACTAATCTTTTGGGAACAAATTACCTAATGAACTTAAAAAATAGAACATTTTAATAAACTGGATGAATTCAGAAAAATTGTAAGAGAATAAATTTACAAGGACATTTTTGGGGTCTATCTGATGACATATTTAAAAGAATTTGATATGTATATTCATATTATATATTCTGTAAGATTTATGTAATCAATTATTTATTTTTAAAATTTAGTTTAAAAATGTTTTTTCTTAAAACTTTAAATGAGATCACTGATTAAATTAAGATATGACCAAAGGGGCATAATAAACAAATAAAAAGAAATCAAGTTTATTTTTCTCAAATTTGATTTTAATCTTCCAAAAAAATCAAATAAATTATAGAATCAACTATAATCTCAATCGTAAAATGGATCTTGTAGATGCTCAGAGGTCGGTCATCAGTGATTGACTCATTTCACCACAGGCTTTGAGTTTTAAAAATCAGCAGAAATCCATGAATAACTCAAGAATTTATTCAAAGAAAAATACCTCCTTTTTGAATGCAACTCTGTGTTGACTGACAAACAGACTATATATCACAAGGGGACTCAGCATCAGCCAATGAGATTCGTTCTAGTAAGAATTATAATGTAAAACACTAGTTGTAAGCAGAACAATAATTACGTTTTTCAAAGACGCGAGTCAGAATTAACGTCTGATAGTTTAGAAGCGCTCTACATAAAAACTAAACATCCCACAATTAATAATGTCAATTATGAAACTAGTCGCAACATTTGAAAGTGTCTAGCATAATAATTAACATTACCAAATTCTTAGCCATGAGGTAGTTATACGTTTGAATTCTATGCACTTTATTTAACGTCATCAATTTCTTAACGGTTTAAACAGTCAAACTTTAAATCTCTCGTACGTGTAGAACGCCATCACGCTCTCATGTACATTTCAACTTTACAGACGCGTTTTCAAATATAAACTACTTGCCGTTATAATTCAAAAATGAGCACAACAGTAAAGACACTAAAACTAATACCGCCTGAAGATGATTTGACGATTCAAATCGAAAGTACTTGCAAAAAAGAAAAAAGAATGGAACAAGAAAGCCATGGATCATATTTATATCAATTTGACCGACACATCAGATGGAAAATTGAAAAAATAAAAAAAAGTCGCATCAAACAAAACCACTCCGTGTTATTTAATAATGTTTGCCTAAATATATATATATATATATATATATATATATATATATGTTTAAGCAAACATTGTTAAAAATAACAAGTCTACTGTTTAATTATACCATTTTTATTTTTTCAATTTTTCTAATGATCTTTTTTGTGTTAAAAATAAAAAAAATTAATGTATATTCCATATATATCACGAACGTTTTCGATTCTTTGTCAAATCATTATTATCAGGTGACAAAACCAAATGAACAAAAAAGCTGGAGAAAAGAAGAGAATTTCAAAATATAGCCGACAAGTCAGTTAGATGCCAAGAGTACGTTTTCAAGCTTTTCTATGAAAGACATTAACAAATTCAACTCCGGGATGCCAGAATTAGCGTCACAGGATAAAATTGTATTAGATTAAGCATTTATATATATATATATATATATATATATATATATATATATATATATAGTAAGCTATGAAAATATATTTATGGCAATTAAGCTACACAGAGGCTCCCGCGTTTCATCCCTGGGAGGAATCTTCAGGCTAAAATGCATGGAGTTATATTTTCCGGGTGTTTTCATATACACGGCTAGCTAGTTAACCAATCAGATTCTTTGTTGTTCTCTCAGCCAATCGTTGGGCTTCCCACGAACAAAGGTCTTGTTAGCGTTCCTTCCTATATCCTGTTCTATTGTTCTGTTTTCTATATATTGGCCTATATCCTGTTTCCTTTGTTGTGTCAATATAATGGGTGAATTTATTTTAACACATGGTTCCTTGTATTTCTATTTTAGGTTTTAATTTTGAAATTGTTAAGTTTTTTACTTATTTGTTTATTTATTTATCGTTAGCCTAAGGTAAATTTATTTCTGTGTAATATATTTTCATAGCTTACTACCTAGCTCTACTTACATATCGAGCACTGTTGAAGTAAATACAGAAAATTGATACATAAAAAATTATATCTCCTTATAAAATTTTATGTGGATACATGAAATACTAATATATATATATATATAGGTCTTTATTTAGGCAAGTCTATCTTTGTCGTCAGAGTAATATACAAAAACACCTTTGTCCATCTTAATAGAGATACTAATCCTGAAGCTCTATGTTGATGTAGTCAGCGCAATCTACTCCTACTAGTGTAAGCTTGTACTGATACCAAAAACTAGATTTCTAACGAGCACTACTTTTTAAACAATCATTTTTTAAAGATCATCTAATAAGAAACATTAGAAAATCATTGTTTTTGAAACATCCATGTATAAATTAAAATATCCGCGAAACTACAAAGGCTGAGTTTCTTAAAATGGGTGTGTTAATAGCAGCACTAGTTCCGCATGCGCTTGAAATTTGGGATGCAAATACCCCAAAATGTTAAAGTTATTTAAAAAAAAAAAAGAAGAAATTTGTCATTACTTTTCGAGTGTTACTTGATAGGCAATCTTTAAAATTAATTGCTAAAAAGTTGATGAAAAGTTAAAAAAAAAATTTTTTTAAATCTAGTTTTTGGTATCTGTATGCACCATACCAATATTCAATTTTCTCTGCATAGACATATTTGATATTAAAAAAAGAATGTTGTAAAAATCGACCTACCCTAATTTCCACGCCACAGCAGTTTGCTAGATGGCGGGGTTAGAATTTTAGCCGAATAAATTGTGGATATTGCATTAACTGGTGTCTGCACATCGATGTCCAGGTATAAACGATGCACAAGGAAGATGTTGAAGTTGACACTAGCACGGACTGACAACTCACTATGCTATTGGATCCATAGGGATGTTGGCAACCTTTATGTGATTATTTTGTGAACACCTGATTCTTGGGGGCGACGGCCATACCAACAAAAATCACGCAAGTCAAAACACTATAACATGCTGATTCATATAAATTGCAGTTTTTAAAAAACCATGTAAGATTCTAAAACTTGCGTTCATAATCTGACATTTTTTTACTTGTGATTTTAATGAGATTAAAACTGTTGTTAAAGACAAGATTAGGTTGAACAAATTTTGATAATTTTAAGACTTCTCAATAGGGACGTAATTCAACAAATTTGATATCGTTATGCCATGTTATTATGAATATAATAACGTACTTTGTTACAATTGATTAAAAAAATCACTTAGTTTTCAACAAAATTAATACTTCTTGGCTCTAACATTCAGGTGTGTAAGTTCTATTTTCACTCAATTTGGCCTATACCAAGATAAAAAAAAATACGTATTTGAACTCTTGCACTTATTAAAAAAAATCCAATGGTGCCACAGTATTATGAACCCTTCCTACTCCAGACATTTTATATAATATAAATCATAAAATGCTTATTTTTTTTACATTTTGTTTTTAGACATATTTAAAGATTATCTATTATTACACTAAAGCTGAGTTAATCAATGTTTAATCAAAAAATATTTCCTATAAATTTTAGTCACACAAAATACATTTTACAATATTCCTTAGGTTTGAGATTGAGTTATGTTATTCCATTTTAATTGTTCAATAATTATAAGAGGTTTAGCACTACAAGACTAATATCCCTCAAATTCAGTTGTGTGATTTCTACTTTCACTAAATTTGTTTTAGCATTAGGGGGGGCTGCACTCTTGAACTTTTTAAAGGGTCCATCGGTGTCCCAATATAATGAACCCACCTTAAGACCGGTATTCAATATAAATGTTAAAATATTTACTTTTTTTAAAAAACATTTACAAAGAAGATATCATTAAAAAAAAACCCATAAAAATGACAATAATTTAATATTTCTTTTTTATTATATAAACTTGTTGAGGGTTTTAATTTATTGTGTAGTTTATGTAGTATAATAATAATAAACATGATACCTGCAAAAATTTAAACAAAATATGAAAAAAACACAAAATCGTACTTTACAATACATATATATATATATATATATATATATATATATATATATATATATATATATATAGTCTCGGAAGTTCTTTTAACCTTCAAAACTGGGAAAAAAAAAAAAAAAAAAAAAAATTTTTGTTGAAAGATTTTAGTCTAGTAAGTCAATCAATCTACTGCAATCACTATTTTAGTTTACTTCCAAGAATATACTCTAATATAAATATATTTTTATATATGTTTTTATATATAAGGGATCGTCAGTTGTTTACCATGAAAACTGTTTCGGGATTTTAAAAACAAAACAGTATTTCTTTATCATGGCATCCCAGCAGTGTTGATCAGACACTACCTCCCTATTTAATAATTATTTTTTAATTTAAAAAGTTCACAAATATTTGATTTAGTTTTGCCTCCAGATTTGTTTTTCTAAAGTATTAAAATATAGTTTCCTTACCTGTGTTGTTCCTTTCAAAGTGGGTATTTACTATTTTACAGAACATCTATTTTATAGAGTTAGATGATTCCATTATAATAACCCCCCTTTTTTTCCCTTGGTTATTTTCTTTGTCTACAAATGTTTTAAAATTAAAAATATATATTTATAAAAATATTTCATATATACATATATATATATACATTTATTTATTTATTTTATCATGGACTATTTACATATGTTATACATTTTTATAGTAGAGTTTTGGATTTCTTTTATCAATTTCTTTTGATTTATTTCATATAATTTAAAAGCGTCAGGATAGCGTGTTATTGCCTTATTTAACTGTCTAAATATTTTATTTTTATCTCCACCTTGTTTAAGCATTCTTATTACTAATGAAGTGACTGGAGGTACAAAATCCATTAACCTTAAAGTAACGCGGGCTATTCTTAGAAATTCGGACATTATACTCCCATAAAATATATACATAGGACAGGTACTACTTTTATGCGGCATACGAACGATATATACTAGCTGTACCTACCCGGTGTTGCCTGGGATGGAGTGAAGTCATTTTAGTTTTAAATTTTTATTTGTTTGCACACTTTTAAACTTAAAAAGGTAGAAAACTATTATATGTTTCAATTTAAAAGCAATTATCCCACTTGCTGATTTTTATTTTTAAGTGATTATTTAAAAAACTTTCATATTAGCAGTCATTTTTGTCAAACTAAGTAATTTTTTAAAAATCAATTGTAACAAAGTATGTTATTATATTCCCAATAACATGGCATAACAATATCAAATGGAAATTGGCTAGTCAAAAGCAAAGTTTGATTTGTCAGCTTAAATGCTATTTGGGTCTGGCTTTGAAACTCTGACAAGAGAACTTTATATGTTAGATAATTATTGGTAGTATTATGTGATACTTATATTTTAAAGCTTTTATTGTTTACTCATTAGTTTGGGTTCTATTATCGTAAACTTTTAGTTATATGGACTGGAGGTCTGTGCAAGCCAGAAAGAGAATTAAAAAGTATCTTATATTATTAGATATCTTATATTATTAGATATTATTATATTATTAGATATTATTATATTATTAGATATTATTAGATATTATTATATTATTAGATATTATTATATTATTAGATATGCCCATCTTTAAAATGATGGATGGCTTTAAATAATCGTATTAAATGAATGTTTTTAAAAGTCATTGCGGAAAAAAATAAATTTGAGAGAAACAAATTCATTGTGCAAAGCAAAAAAAAAAAAAAAAAATAACTGAAAATAAATAACAAATACAGGTTTTCACATGTACAGATATACTAAATCACACACGCACACACATATATTAGTAGTATGAAAATATACTTATGGCAAGCAAGCTACACACAAACTTGTGTTTCGCTTGCAGGAGCTTATCAGACTAATTGCGATGATTACCATTTTACAACCCTTTTCACAAGAAAATAATGTTTACATTAAACTTGTACCCCTACCTATTAAAGGTTTTAGTTTTTATTGCCTATACAAAGATTAACACTCCTCACCATTCATTCCCATAAGATAATACAATTTCATAGGTTTCCACTAAGAGTTGCATGCACCTTATTTTTAAGCAGTTTAAGCAAATGTTTACACCTACTACAGGCTCTAAAAATTCAACAGTGGTAGCAAACACATCACATTATTCGCTTATAAAAGGATTATTTAGCCTGATGAGCTCCTTGGGGCGAAACATAAGTTTCTGTGTAGCTTGCTTGCTATAAGTATATTTACTTATTACTACCAAGCTTTACTCATGTCTCGAAGTGAATACTGAAACATTGTTATTAAAAAGAAAAAGAAAATATTTATTAGATAATATGATCCTCGTTTTGGTTAGGGTGTGTTGAGTGGGGTGACCACCCAAAGGGGAAAATATAATAACTGAAAAATCCAAGCTTTTTTGTTTATTTTTATTTAAGTTAAAAATATTACTTCAACTCATTTATAAATTGGCTCACATCAATCGACATACAATAATCTGGCCAAAATGATGACAATTTAATAATTTAAATATTTTGGTTTTCTTAATAATACTTATATATTGTTGGCTGTTTAATCCGATCCGTGTTACTCAGCATTTTAGAGCGTACATATATAAATGTATATATTTTCATCATCTCACAATGTCTGTTTCAGGCTTTCTTATGATTTCTAAGTTAGATTGTAGCCGTTAGTCGTTTTTATAGCTTGGTTAATCATAAAAACAATTAATGGCTACGTCACGTGAAAACTGGGATAAAGTATGAAACAGCTGTCATGAAGTGGCAACGTATACATAAAGACATATACAATCATACATACATACATACATATTTATTAATACAGATATTTGGATTATTATATTTTGGATATCGTCATATTAGTGGTTTCCTATAGATAGTATTAATGTGTAGTTTTGTTCATAGAGGTTCGGTAAACCATCTTATGAATTGTTTTTATATAATAGTGCTCAATAACAAGTAGAGCCGTAAATTTATTTAGCACAAATTTTTATTTATAGAAACATGTCTGGTGACCCAAATGCATACAAGTTTCGACTAGAGCCAAATTGACTAAATCTCATCAGATTTTGTCCTTTAGTCTTCACATTCCATTTTTTTGTTTTCAATTGAATTCTCAGCTTGATGAGACTTAGCTAAATGATGTATGCGTTTCTGTCACCAGACATGTTTGTATAAATAAAAATTCATGTAATATACACACACACACACACACATGTATAGAAACATGCATACAGTAATTTTATCTTATTCTTTTATTCACATACAAACATGATGTACACAAATAAAGCATGTGCAAATAACTGGTTAAAGCAAATATGAAAGAAAAAAGGTTTATAATCATTTACAGAGAGAGAGAGAGAGAGAAGAGAGAGGGAGAGAAGAGAGAGGGAGAGAAGAGAGAGGGAGAGAAGAAAGAGATAGAGAGAGAGAAGAGATAGAGAGAGAGAAGAGAGAGAGAACCAATACAACAAATTTCAATATAATTTGCCAAACAATACAAGCAGAATTTTGTGAAGCAGAAAAACTTAAAATAAAACTAAATAAATGTTGAAGCAAATTAAAAAAATATCAATTCAAACCAAAGGAAAATGTATTAGCATTCAAAAGAGAAATCGGAAGGAACACAAATACAGATTTAAGCAGTTTCAGATTAGAAAATTATCAGCAATGCAAAATAAATATGCATAAAGTAGGCGACTTTTTGTTGTATTTTTTTTTTAATATTTTAGATAGTGTAGCATTATATTGATTGAAAGCAGTTGTTTTTGTTTGATAATTGGGTCTTTTTGTTGTTGGTTATATATATAAAAAAAAATTCAATGGAGAGGGGAAAAACGAAGATTTAAAAAAAAATAAAAATAAAAGGGGAAAGATATAAATAAATAAATACATTCTGCTTATATTGTGACATAAGAATTTACGAAAATCCAAGCTGCAACCAAATGGTTATGATAGACATCAACAGAGCAAAACTGAAAGATGGGGGAGCCAGAGGGGCAAGATAAACACAATCCATAGAAAATTGGCAAAGAGTAGTCAAGTGATCTCCTTACTCAATTTACATATCTTTTTCATCATCATTTAAAGCAATTATATTTTAACCATTGATTTTATGCACATAAATGCATTTTTCAAATGCAAACTTTGAAAGGAAAAGGCATTTAGAAGAGCAAAAATGTGACCACAAAGACCAGGGAATTCTAGAGATAAGATTGTACAAGTATTTCTAATAGAAGGAACACGGTGGACCAAATTTGTTTTTGAAAATAAAAATTGACTTGTAAATATTTCATTTCTTTTATTCATTCAATTCAAATAGTTTTAATGAATTGAAGTACAAATTAAATCATTTCCAACATATGAAATATTTATGAAAAACTAGCTGTTCCTACCTAGCATTGCCCAAGATTCTTTACTTTCATACACCCCTCACCCCCCCCCCCAAAAAAAAATATACCATTTGTTTTGTTTACCAAATTATTATTATTTTATTCAAATAGTTTCTTTTAAATAAGTGAAAGTTACATTTAATTATTACAGTATCGTTTGGCCATTAAATTATTAATTATTTATATTTATAACTAATTTTGTCAATTTATAAAATTAGTGAATGTAAAATAGTTTTCAAAACTCTCAATCTTTTAATACATGAGGATTTGTTAAGAATTTTAAAGCCAGTTTAAATGACTTTCTATTCGACAGTTTAAATGTTTCCAATTTTCTTTCAAAATTCAATGGTTCACAGATTAATTCATTCTTTTTTTTTTTCAACTATTAAAAAAAAGATTAAAATGTTTGACTTGTTTATGGAGCCGTTGAAATGCATTGTGGTTGATTTAATTTTATAATATTTTTTTTGCAATTGAACTTTGAAAAAGTTAATTTTGGTACTTTACGCTATTGTATTTTTGATTTAAATAAATAATCGATTAAGAGTAAATAATAATTTACAAGAACTCATACACACACAAAATGTGGTCACACAATTTTATTCATATAGAGATAACGAGTCCAGTTTGTTTAGCTAAATAGCATAAATATACTAAGTTTTGAAGAAGAAAATGTAAGAATTGAAATAAATATTAATAGACAAGTAAAGTAATAAATATACTTTTAATTCAACAACACAATATCATTGTGTTTGATGTTTTGATTCAGAGGCTAAGAAAATAATATTTTATTTGCCCAATACTGTATTATATAAAACTTTTGTGATTTAATTTTAAATAAAAGACTAAGTTACTTAGATCCCCTCTCTATTAACTCCAATCAGCCAATTAATTTCATTGTTTTTTTTGTTGTTTTTTTTTCACTAAGTGTTTAGACGCACCTTATATTTTTTAAGTAGTTTAAAGTAGGTTATTTTAAAACAAAAATTTATAAGTGGCTATCCGAGGTGAAATTTGTTCTGTGTCTATAATTTTTAGCCATTTAATTTCTTCAGTTTAGCAATTTCATTTTTACATCTCTAACCTTTAAAATTTCTCCTTTTTTCCATAAAACATAATCATCTAAAAACGTAAACATCCTAGCCAATTTTAAGATGCTCTACCTAACTATGGAAGAAAATTATATTTCTTGTTATTAAATGAATTTTCCTGATTATAAAATCTAAGCCGGTTTATGCTAAGCAGTATTTTTTTTTTCACTTGGGTTTACAGTTGTATATACAATATAATACATACGTGTCTACATATATATCTGCACACTTTGTTACTCTTCCATCACATGGGACATTTAGTATATTTAGATGACAGATGAGCTCAAAGTAAAAACTGTACATCGGTGTATTATAGTGAAAAACACTTTTACAACACCAGTACCACTCTTTGGGCCTTTATAATTCTAATCGAATGACATGCCAAGGCAAGATTACCGATAATCACTTTAGCCGTAGGTTTTACATCATAGTTTCCTTTTCTTAGATAGGTTGCCATAGACATGGCTGAGGAGCCTAATCAACCCTGGTTTGGAAATCAAAGTGATCCTTCTCTTTAATGAACTCTGTCAGTCAAAAGCAAACCGGTTTCAAGATGACAGTAATTCGCCGTTCTCTCTGCTGCAAGCATTTCCACCATGAGAAAGCCAGAAGCTAGATTTAGCTGTCAGAGGTTTTTTGATAGGCTTATTGTTTGAGATATTGACGAGTACTTATCCTCAACAGTTATTCTGATAACTACTTGGAAACAAATTATATATATATATATATATATATATATATATATATATAGTAAGCTATGAAAATATATTTATGGCAATTAAGCTACACAGAGGCTCCCGCGTTTCATCCCTGGAGGGAATCTTCAGGCTAAAATGCATGGAGTTATTTTTGCCGGGTGTTTTTATATACACGGCTAGCTAGTTAACTAATGAGATTCTTTGTTGTTCTCTCAGCCAATCGTTGGGCTTCTCACGAACAAAGGTGGGGTTAATGTTACTTCCTATATCCTGTTCTATTGTCCTGTTTTCTATAGATTGGCTATATCCTGTTTTCTTTGTTGTATCAATATAATGGGTGAATTTATTTTAACACGTGGTTCCTTGTATTTCCATTTTAGGTTTTAATCTTTAAGTTGCTAGATTTTTGTGTAGTTTAGTTTTTTTTACTTATTTGTTAATTTATTTATTCATGTATCGTTAGCCTAAGGTAAATTTATTTCTGTGTAGGCAGCTGTTTGCTATCTCACTTCTACAGTTTAATAGATTTTGGGGGTCCTTATATATATATATATATATATATATATATACACACACAAATCTGTGCATGTATTTTACTAATGTTCCCAAGTGTTTGTATAATTTTTTTGACAATTGCTTATACATAGATATCTTTTAAACTAACCTGCAATAAGCACTAATTGTGTAGTATAGGTATATATGTTGTTATTTTTTAGTAATCAATTTCGTTCAATACCTGTTTGATAAGAGAATGACATTTGACATACACAACTACCAATTGAAATGAGAAAGCAAGAAAATTTATTAAATGAAAAATAAATACATCAAGAAAATAAAACACCCTCTATAGACACTGAAGAGTTGACCACAGGCAGAATGAAGATAACATAAAATGCATCAAACAAAAACAATAGTAAGTAAATATAAGTAAATAGATAAGTTTGCTGTACTATGTACTACAATCTGTTTGATGAACGTCATTTTAAGAAAAGTAAAAAAAAAAAATATGTAAAAAGAAAAGAAAAGTAAAGAAATATCTTGAAGGCAAGCAGCTTAGTAATGGAGGGAAGCAACTCTGCATGCCACGTGAGGATGAGGAAACATCTACATCAGGAAGAAAATGAATTACCATTATTAGTCTAACATTTTTCTAATTCAAGATGGAAAAAGATACAATTGATAGTTATAATTTAGAAGAGGCTGGCTGGGTTACCTGATGTTGCCCTTAGTATTACATAAATAAGATCATACCTCTAATAACGTTTTGTTACTATGATAATAGACATAACAGTAAACAAGGTCATAACACTAATAAGGATGCATCCAGTTAGAAAGTTGTACGAAAAATCTAATTCAAAAAAATAGAATGCAAATATGAAATTAAGTCTGATACTTAATAATACTAAGTAGTATGTAACTTCATTGAAAAAAATTAATTTAATTTATTAAAACATTGAAAAAGATAGTGTCTGTCTATCTGCTCAACTTTGAAGGTCAAGGTGAATGGTAAAGTAAAGGGCAAGGTTAAATAGGATTGATGGATGTACAAAGCCAGTTATATAGATGTAATATCAAAGACTTCCAAGTTCTGTCGATCGACCACTTTCATCGGCCATGTTTTGCAACCAGAACATCCTGCGTTGCTGGTGGGCCAACCGTGTCTCGGTTGTTGTTCTTTACAAATGCCTCAACCTGAAGTCTCTGCCATTTATCTTTCAGACATCTTCGATGGTACGGGCATGCAGCTTATAGTTCAGAGGGAAAATTGATTTGCGATGTAATCTTCCCTACCCTTTTGTCTGGGTGGCGAAAGTGCATCAGTGAGCAGCTGAGGGCGTGTCCGACAACCATCAGTTAGGACATGACCAAGCTCTCACGTCCACAAATGGTCGATCTTCAATGATGGAATCGCAATTGGTTAACCATCTCTTGCGATCTTGCTCAGGATCACTGTGTGATGGCCGCTATGGTTCGGGATGCAGTGCAGTCCAGGGAAAAAGCCGGCTCAACCTGACCAGAGGAACGCGGTTGTAATAACAACAGATATGTAATGTCTGCATCTAAAAATACCATCAGTCTTGTAAAAATTCAGGATGAACAGTAAACACTATTCATGATATCCTCGCATTTCTAGAAGAAGCTTTTTTCTATCAGTTGGTCAGTCACACTTACATTTAATATCAATCAATCAATTTTATCGGGGAAAAATATAGCAAAGTGCAGCAAGCCATATAAAAAGATTTTTTCTCATCACTCATCCCATTCTTATATCCATAGATAACTGCTTACCCGTATCACAGCTCTTCAGTGAGGCTAGACATGAAGAGTATTTTGTGCTGATAATCGATCAGCAAACTGATTAGCAGCCGAGCTTCTTACTCCTATACTATTACATTTGCTAAAGGGACATTTGCATTATCGACTGCCAAGATTGCTCAATTCTTTTACAAAGAGCAATGCCGTTCTCTAAGTTGCAACTGTTAATTCCTTTACTAGAAAGCTCAACCCATAATATATAAAATGTGTCTTTGCTAAAAATGATGATTTTCTTCACATTTGACTAATACAAAATAACCCTATGGAAAACAGAAGCATGTAAATTATAGATGTCAGTATATTTTTTTATATTTCAGACAACCATCTGCCCTTTTTTCAAAAAAACAAAAACAAACTATTTCTTGATAAATAAATATAAAATATTTATGAATAACTAGACATCAGATGCATTTTAGAGACTTTTCCTTTATGATTTTTGTCCTTATCACTTTGTTTGTCTTTCTTTAACGATGAACAACGCTTATACTAATTGTCCTTTAATGACGTTCTTGCATTTTCATGTGTCCAACGACTTTACATGAAACTGTACGCTTGAATTGCAAAGAGACCTTCATTTTTTATATTATTAATATTTATAGTCTTTGACGTATATGCGTCTATTACGATCTTATTGTTTAGTACAAGCAGTACTATTTTACCGGCCCAGTTGGCATAATGGTTAGAACGTTCGTTAATCAGCCGAGAAACTAAGGTTCAATCCTCGGTCGAGTCATACAAAAAACTAATAAAATGGTCCTTAGTGTCCCCTTGCTTAAACACTCAGCATTATAGGGTGAGGATCAAGGGTAAGCGAAGTAATCCTAGGAAAAAAGTGGTGCCCTCCCCTACATCTTGGTGTAGTAGCTAATGAAAAGGAAGCGTTTGGGTTGCCCTCGACTATGGTCGGCCACTCTAATTTTAAAAAGATTATTTTACAATTTATTCATAATTAGGAAAAGATATTTCTTTGTAAAAATGTATATATATATATATATTGAAAGAGAGAGAGAGAGAGTTTTTTTTAGAAAAAATATTTTATTTATGGACATTTTGTACGTCAACAAATAAGAAATAAATAGAGAAAAGATATAAACATTTATATTATTTTTTTTATACACATACACATATATAAACGATTAAAAGATGAAAATAAAAATTGCAAAAATACAAAATCTTATGTCGTCAGTTGTTCAAAACAAGTCATTTATTTTTTCCTTGGCTTTTCAAAGAATTGAATTCTTATCTTTGAAAAGCCATGGTTTTAGGAAGGAAAAATAAATCTCTTGTTTTGAACAACTGAAGACGTAATAGATTTTGTACTTTTGCAATTTTTATTCCCATCTTTTAATTGTTTATATAATTGCTCTATCTCGTATATCGCGCACCAATTTTTTCATGATAGATTATAATTTAAGCGTATACATTATATCTTTACTTTTCTATTTTCCTACTCTCTCGGTTGTTGTAATTCTTATTCAAGATACTTAATTTTCCCTGATGATCTGCCAAGCAAGTTCCTGCTTGGTAGTGAAACAAGTGTAGGTAAAAAACTCTTTAATTTGAAAAATGATAAATAAATAATTTCTGAATGAAAAAATCTTTTGTGGTGTTGATTCGGCTCCTGAACAGAATGCTTTGGTAAGCTTTCAAAAAAAATCACATAAATGCTCTGTACCCTGTAATCGAGTATCATCGAGCTTGTTTTTATTGGACTAATCCCGGTCTTCACTGAATAATCTTTTTTCTAAGTGAAAAATCCATATATATATATATATATATATATATATATAGTGTGTAGATTTCAATTTTGTGTTGAGAATCTGAATAACAGAGCTCAATGTAATTTAAACAGAGCAAAACAGAATTATAAAAAGAAAAAACTATACACACATTAAGGTTGTACACATTATAACTTATTTCGACCCCTTAATTAGGTCTCCTCAGATGTATAAACAACCACGTCAAAAAACCAAAAAAGGTTTTTGGTTTTTTGACGTGGTTGTTTATACATCTGAGGAGACCTAATTAAGGGGTCGAAATAAGTTATAATGTGTACAACCTTAATGTGTGTATAGTTTTTTCTTTTTATAATTCTATATATATATATATATATATTAAAAATACCCACATTGAAGTAAAGACTTGATTTGTGTGTGTTTGGTTTTAATATTCATTTTGATTCTTTTTGTTTGCATACAAATGTAGATAGACATTTGATATCTATTAGTATGTATTTGATATCTATTAGTATTCATTTGATATTATCTAATGTACATTCTGTTTGATACAAATGGAGGTAGAGCGTGTACTACACATGTAGCTTTCCAGCATATAGTAACACCTGTTTACATCAAATTTTTTAAGGGAATGGGGAATAAATTTGCATAAATGACAAAAGATGTAATATTCATATGTTTTAATAAGACATATGAATATAGCAAACAGCATTACTCTGTAGCAGTAGCATATTGAAAATCTAGGTTATCTAAAACTCATGGCCTTTAAGAAGACATCAGAAAGAAAACGGTAATGTCGTAATTAATAATCACAGTAAATTTTACAATTATCAAATTATTATTTTACTATGAGCAATTTTCTTTTTCCTTTTTATACTAATGAGTCACTAAAAATTTATTTTATTTTAATTTCACCAAAAGTTTATTAACGCGAGACAAGACAAAAAAAAAAAAAAAATGGAAGTGGATCACCCTTCATATTGTCTTACATGAATTTTTTTGTCCATTTGAGAGAAAAAAATCCCAGGTTTTGTGATCATTAAAAAAAAAATAGAAAAAGAAAAAAGTATGATGCTGCAGTTGGGAGAGGGGAAAGGATGGAAAAAAATTAGTTGTTGATGGCGAGTCATAACAAGTTGCGAACAGCTGGGCTAGTAATCTACATGCCTGAGCTAAACAACACTATACTAAGACGGCTTACAGCGAACCCTTTGTCTTGTGTGAAGCTCCGGGGCATTCTCACCTGCGCCATATCGTCCAAGCAGTTGAAAATATATTTTCTGGCTTCCTTTGATTTGATTTTCGTTTCTGCTTCATGTTCCTCTGGCGTCTGAAAGAAGAAATAAGTAAAAAAAAAAATTATTTAGCAAAGAATTATAAATAAAAGTTGAATACAAAGTAGCAGTCATACTGCAAACATTTTTTGTTGTTGTTGTTAGACCAAAGATTAATGTATCTGACTTAATGTCATGATCTTATCAGTCATTTTTAAATGTCATCTGCTCATTACAAACAGCTACTTTTCAAGTTTCATTCACATACAATTCAAAAACCACACACGCTTAAAAGAGTAAATTAAAATAAAACGGAGACATCGTCTATCTCTGTATTAATAACATTATAAGACAACTTCACGTGTGTCTTTTTTTATTTTATTGTGACGACATGAAATCCACATTGAAATTAATATTTTCTTCATTTATTATCAAGCAAATATTTATTGAAATAAAAAATGCAATAGGGTAAAATAAAACAATTTTATTATCGAATTTAAAAAATAATTTAATTATAAAAATTAAATCTACCACAATGCATTTTGGTTTATTTGTAAAACAAGTCATCCATTTAAATCTTTTTTAATAGTTAAAAAACAAAAAGGGAAGGAATTATTTTGTAACCCATAGAAATTTGAAAGGAACTAGGAAGCATTTAAACAGTTGGATAGAAAATCATTTAAACTGACTTTAAAATTCTTAGCGAATCCTCATGTATTAAAAAACTGATTAATTAATAATTTAATACCATACAAAATTTAGTTATACTTTAACAATTAATAATTTTATGACCAAATGATACTGTAATAATTAAATTTAACTTTCAAAATCCTATTAAAAAACAAAATAAATAATTTGGTGAAAAAAAAAAAATGGGGAAGTACAGTTGGAGACTGGAAAAATGGCATATCACAACTCTTAGAATGTGAGGTGATCAAATTGAATCCTTTGCAATTATAAACGTCTATGTCAACCAAGGGAAGAGTCTATCAAGCATGTGTATGCAGTGTTATGATGTAGGGCAGTGAGGGTTGAGGATATGCGTTGCATGGAGAAAAATGATAAGAGACTGATACAATGGATGTGTAATGTGACTCTTAAAGACAGACTTAGTTCTGATGACCTCAGAAAATTAAATCTGGACAGTATCGGGATAAGAGTATACTTCGATGGTATGGCCACATCAAAAGAACGGATGAGAGTTGTTGGGTTAGTCGATGTAGATCAGTTAAGGTAACAGATTAAGTTTACAGGGGAAGGCCAAAGAAAACATGGAAGAAAGTGATAAAAATGGACCCGATATAAAGGGGGATAAATAAAGAGGTTACTTTGGAAGTCAATTTCTTAAAGTGGTGCAACGCATACAAGCATGTAAAATGAACATAACACGGAATAGGATGATGATATGATGAATGATGGAAGAATTAAAAAAAAAAAAAAAAAAATCACTGAACAAGCAATTTGATTGCTCAGCAGCGATAAACATCAGAATTATTTCATAGTGAGACTAATTAAGTACTAGATGACTATTAGCAGTATCATTTGGTCATTAAATTATTAATTGAATCAAATTGTTATAAAACTTATTTTATTAATACAGAGTTTACAGTAGCAGACATTCTTCTTAACAGAAATTCACATGCACAAGGGAGCAAACTGTTTAATATGTTGCCTAAAAATATAAGACCATATGAACAGATGAAATCAATTTAGTTGGACATTGCCTGACTAACCTCATTTTTCAATTGTATATCAAGCTAATTATATATTATATAAAGAGCAGCTGTCTGTGTGTGTTCAGACAAAAGTTAAAAACTACATGAGACACATTCACAAAGCTGATATTCTCTTTCAGCATTGTCTTGGACAGAATATGGGCACGTTTTTTTTTTTAATATTCATTCTTTTGGGGGTCACCAGGAACAAAATTAATCAGGGGAGGGGTCGACATTGAGAGCAATTCTTTTTTCATCGACCTTAGGTCTGAAACTCAAATTAAAACTCTTGCTTCCCTTATTTTGTCCTTTAGTCCTCACATTCCATGAGCGATGTTTCTGACAAAGGGAGAAAAATTGCTGTTTTCTGGGTCGAAATCTATCCACCTAACACTTATCTTTGGCTAGTTTTTGACCTTGAAGTAGTGTTTTTTTAGCTCCTTACATCAAGTGGCTTCATGCCTTGTCTGGAGCGATTTTCATTAAAAAAAAAAACTTTCTTGGCCTTTGGGCTAAGATCAAAGTGGAGTCAAGTATGAGGATGTATTCCCTGCCTGAGCATGGTGCACACGGTTCCTGGTCCTGTCAGACCCTTGCCCTTCAGGTAAGTTTAGCCTTTTAGCTAGTCGAGTGAATGAGGTATTGTGGTGACTGAGATGATTCTATTTAAGAGTAGGATAGACATTTTTTTATCATTTTTGACCAAGGATGACCAATGGCCCCCATTTTCTTTACACTTTTGATGGCCTTGTGCCTAATTGGTTTGAAATGTAAATTTTTATATTTTGTGCAAATAAATATTTCAAAGTGTAGTATCTGTTCTGTCTTCGGTCGGAGGAGAGAAAATCCTTCTTGACTGGGAAGGGAGAGATGGGAGAGAAGAGGAAGAGTGGGATAGATAGAGAGTGGGGATAGAGAAAGGCAGAGAGAAAGAAGTTTTAAAAGATGTTACACACCTTTTTAACTCTTCTATTTTATTATCCACGTCCTCGGGCAATGGCCGATATCTTGATAGTATTAAAACAAGCATTTTCTTTGTAAGTATTAATTCTCAATCTGTCAGATCCTAAAAGGTGGGACTGACACTCCTCCATGGTCCCCGAAATGAAAACCTTACTCTTTTGTTAAGTATCATACATATAGAATTTTTTTTTTTGTTTCTACTTGTTTCTGTGAAATAGGAAATAACATTCTACCTGAGAGTTCAACGTTCAAACTCCTCGGCTTAACATTTATAGGTAACATGAATTGGAACAAATACATACTTCGATGGAATGTTCTATGATGAACTTGCTGCTGTGGTGCCCCCTCGACGTAAATACACTTGACCAACCCGGCAATCAGCTAAATCCCATACATTCACTGTGGAGGTCCCCAGATGCCGGAGAGCCTTCTACTCCAATAGCTTCTTTCCTCGAGCTGCCGGCCTTTGGAATTTCTCCCCTGCTCTCTGTTTCCCAACTCTACCGACATGCAGAAATTTAAAACTAATGTGGACAAGCATCTCGCTACACTGCTCCCAATTTAGGATGACCCCCCCAAACTTTCAACCTAATTCTCAGTAGCCCCTTATGTCTACAGTGGCAGCATGCCTTGTTTTGGGGTGAACTAAGTTAAACAAAGAAATTTTTTTTTTAAATGTCGATAAAACGTTCAGCAAGTTCAGACACTTCTCAAAAATTCATTCACTAATACTGTTGGGAAAGGTATGAACCTACAATTTTAATAAGGATTAAAAAACGTGACAAGGAATTTAGGAAGTGCCAGAGTTGTAGTATAAGCCTATCAAGGCACATTTGAGAGGTTCATAGCTGTGTCATGCCTGCCTGGTGTTGGTGACATGAAGTGAATTGGCCTTGTAACAGAAGCCATAGATGTTCAGTGAAGCAAAGACCCAACAGATGTGAGGGTCAGTAAAAGTATGGGTTTAATGTTACCCGAGAAGAGTTGTTAAAACAGAATAACAATTGATGGAAAAACACTGTTGGCAACAAGATCTGCGTAAGTCCGGTAGATATCAATTTTACTCTGTGCAACCTTCAGCAGTGCATGACTAACATCCTGATGGGAGGGAGTAGCCATAATTTCATACAGACCTCATACATAAACTTAACCATCTGCCAAAAAGGAGAAAATCTAACTCATCTGACTAGACAAAATGACACTAAACCTTCAATAATTACCAAAATTATCATGTTTTACCTATTACAGGCATCTTTCAGCCAAGTCCATTTTTTTGTTTACTACTAAGTCATCACGTATTAAGACAAAGAGCCACTCGAGGATAGATGAGTCATCTTAAGAGTAGTACTGTCTATAATTTGTTGCTATTTTAGTCTTATAAACTTAGCAAATTGTTAAAGTTTGTTGGGGTGGGGGAAAAGTTGGTCAAGATCAAATAAATGACCATAAAACAATTCATTTTGTTTGCAAAACTGCGATTAATTGTAGACAAAAAAGAATGTAGAATAACAATCACAATATTTTAAACAAGTGGTTCCTAACTTACTTCTGGTTTCCATGTCGTGACTCCACACGAAAACGAGACCAAATTATTAATCTTAAATGAAACAAACGAAAATAAAGTATTTAAAAATGTTATAAGAAAAACTAAAATTCATTATTTTTGAATTTTTTTTAAACTTAAAAACTTGAGAGGAGAGCAATGATAGCTTTGTGTCTTAATGAGTCCATACAAGCAATGAACTTCTGGACACAGCTAGCAGATTCACCCTTTCATTCTATTCTTTAATTCAATTGAAGATGTAGCAAGAAAGGGGGGATAACCCAGTCGCATACTCTCATTTTACGTGATTTCTTTAGCCATTTCTGATTTAGATTGATACCTACTGAGGTAAGAATGGATGATTCTTACCCTAATAAGATAATTGACTTTATGGATTCACGACCCCAGAGTTGGAAAACGTCTGCTCTACGCTATCAAAGTATTATAACAAACTTTTAAAAAGGGTTTTAAAGTTTTAATCATTAACAAATCATAAAATTTAAATATTTTTCACACTTAATTTAAAAAGGAAAACTGTATATTATCATTTTGTTTTTAATTACTAAACATATCTTATATTATGCAGTAAATATAAATTACTTTATAGCTTTAAAAGAACCCGTGGAAAATTGATGGTTTAATTAGAAATAACAAATAAAATATATAAATTTTAACTTTCTTCTTCATTTTTCAAGTGAAAGGGAAATGAACACATGCTGACAGAGAAATAGGGGAGAGAAGAGAAAAAGAGACTTATGTCACACTTTTAGATTGATAGAAAATGCTGTAGTTACAACTATTAATTTATAGATTTTTGTTTTAATTAATAAACCTAACAGTATTTTGATGACTGAAAAGCATATACAATCGGAGAGGAAGAGGGAGAACATAATTCATCTTTATGACTTTCGACACACACTTCCTATTGTTCCACATGAAAGTCCTGCCGATGAGCTCAATGCTTGCATTAAATTGTCATATTTGTGGAAGTACATCAAGACTGTAACATTATCTACAATCATGCATGTGCATCTCAATTGTGACTGGTGAGTATGCCTCCCTACTTATAAAATAGTTGATGACAAGAATTCAACAACCAACTATAGCAATATTGTTACTACTCCGGGTATTGCATCAATTGTTTCATCACTCACTTAGTGGTAAATGGAGAGAGCAATTTTAGCTCCTAAAAATAACATGGTACATGTCATCAATTAACAACTGCTGGATGAAATTAAAGCTGATAGCTGGATGCCCAATTATGTTACTCCGGAATCTTGATGCTCCAGGGCTATACTTTTCTGGTGTCTCTTTTACACTAACATTGTGGGGTCTGTGTTCACGCCGGACAATCATAAGCAGCAAATACTTCAATAGTTCAAGATTGGGCATGAAATTTCTTGAGTTAATCTACTTTGCCGGGCAACGCCAGGACACGGATCAGCTAATTAAAAATAAAATGAACAAAACAATTTTGAAAATTCTTAAAACATTAACTATTCAGCCGATCTGATTGACATAACAATGCTGTTGTTGTTGTTGTTGTTGCAACAGTGTTGGTTCACCTTGGTCGGGTGGAGCCGGCTTCTTCTTGGCCTGCACCTCATCACAAATCATGGCAGCCCATACGCGGTCATCCTAAAAAAGGCTGCATGAAATGGTTACTAATTGTGATTCCACCCTTAAAGACAGACCACTTGTGGACCTGAGAGCCCAGCCAAGTCCTCCCTGGTAGTTGTCACCCAGGTCCCCACCTGCACGACCCAGGCAGATAGGTAGGGAGGATTGTTGCAAATTAATCACCCTCTCTGATCTACATAACAATGGCCTTGTTCCTATCCTATGTTAATATGACCGTTAACACTTGTTATTCACTATTTGCAATCATGAACTTGTAATGTCCAAAGGCAAAGAATATGTTTGATGTTTTTAAAGTTTTAAATTTATGCTTGTTAAAGTTT
>OY744518.1:29213177-29360677 GCA_963556195.1 Sepiola atlantica
AATGAATATAAAAACAAAATAAAAAGTGCCTATATTTTGTCCGAGGCAATGCTGAAAAAGAATATATCAGCTTTGTGGGGGTGTCTTGTGTAGCCTTTGACTTTTAGCTGAATCTACAGACAGACACCTTTCCTTTATATAATAAATAATCTCTATTATTTAAAACACAGTTTCCCCGATTGAAAAACAAGCTTTTGTATTCCTTCAGCATAGAAACAACATTTCGACTGAGTGTTTAGCTATTCGCTCAGTGCTCTTCGATTCATTTTCAGAACCCAACAACAACTAATTGTAGAAAAGGTGATCATGCACAATTTTATGTGCTGTATCCACAGAATTCCCCAGTGGTTTCAGAAAAGTCGTCTATTCTAACTCTCCTGTTGAAATGTGCGCATTAACTGAATCTATCAACTCAGATGTGTGCTCACCATTGTGGGACGGAATACTAGTTAGCCCTTCTTTACAATTTAGCTCATTTGTAAACATTTTTTTCACTAACCCACGCTTCTACATACACATCACACGCTCTTCTATAGATGTCATATGGTTGACATTTAATATCTCAGTCACCAAAAAAAATTGATGATGGACATCTGTTCGAGTCTAGAGCCCTGTTTGATTTGCCGCCATTTTTAATAGTTTCAAAACAAATATTTCTGCGAGATTAAAATATTTTTGCTATAAACAATTTCAAAACTATGCAGAGTTTAGATTTATGGGAAAAAATTATGGAAAATTCTGAAATTTCTTTTTTCATTTAAAATATACACATTATATATATATATATTGAATGATCCTCATAAAACAAGGCTAAATGAAAAAAATAAAATGTAGGAAAGAAAATGGCTGAATAGTTCAGGCATAAAATGAACTGATCTCTACTTTTAAAGCTATCGAGAAAAATCTAAATATTAAAATATATAAATGAAGATTATCTTGTATTGAATATTCCTAACAAAAAGCAGAAACATCTGCAGGAATCACACACACACACACGCACATTGCTAATTCTCAGGATTAAGTTCAGATAAATCCATTGGATTACAAAGATTTTTTTTTTCTTTGCATTTATAAAATATACATTATGGAATTTTAGAAAATCCGGTGGTCAAATTGATTTTCTTTCTTGTTACTTTAATAAGTAGAAATTTTACAGAGCTTATTTCTATTGAATAGTTCTAGCTTCAAAGAGATAAGTAAACCGCACATAGTGGCAGCGCTAGCCTCCATTCTCTGCAACGGGGGGGGGGGGGGGAAGGATTAAAAGACGACTCGTTCATATAAAAACAAAAAAGAGTTATCTAATTTAAATGAAATTTCAAGCAATTTTATAAGAGATACAAGTTTTCGAATTTGACAGAAATTTTCAAGAGTGGAAATTTGATGGTATTAAGTAAGAGAAACAAACGATGATTACCCAAGCTTCAGTATAATAATTATATATATATATATATATATATATATATATATATATATATATATATATATATATATATATAGAGAGAGAGAGAGAGAGAGAGAGAGAGAGAGAGAGAGTGAGAGAGAGAGTGGTAGTTTGCAATTCTCTACACAGACAGATTTTTCCTTTGGTGTTTATTATTTTTGACAAAGGGAAGATTTTCCCAAAATATTAAATAAATGATTTTTAATAATCATCCGGACAACACACAAACAGCCAACACCACACTTGCTGTTATGTAAGATTTTAAGAAAAAATAAATAGTAAGTCCCATTTCGATTTCGATTTATTATTTTTGTTCCTTCCAGCTTACAACCTACCCGGCACTCTGCATTGCCCTCAGCCTTCTTAAACATACTACTAATATATATAAATATATATATATATATATATATATATATATATTTATATAATCAAATATAAACTAAAAGTAAACTTTTAGTAGATAGAAGCAATAGTGAAATGGTTTAAGCTCAATATACGAGATAGAGCAATTATAAAGGTAGAAGAAATAAGAGTGATAAACATGTACGAATGTCCAGATTTATTTCAAACTTAGATTGTTCAATGCAAGGTATATTCTTTAATTTCGATCTTTGAAAAGCCTTGACTTAAGGAAAGAACAATAAACATTAGTTTATTAAAGAATATACCTTGCATTGAACAATCTAAGTTTGAAATAAATCTGGACATTCGTACATGTTTATCACTCTTATTTCTTCTACCTACACACACACAATTTTGTTTAAAAAGCCAAATAGATGCCAAGATTTCTTTCTTTTCTTTTATACAATAAATCAAATATTTCTATCAACACTGATCTTTTTCAATGAAAAATCAGAATCCGACATTGTTATTTTTTTTTTCCTTTTTTTCACATCTTTGATCACTCCTGCTGTAATATGGACACTGATTAATGTCAAGATTATAATAATGGTAGTAATAGCAGTAGAAATTGGCGCTCAGCAGTGCGTGCAAGTATTAGAAAATAACTTTCTACTTCAGAAGGCATCGTAAAATGAAATATAATTTTGTTTTAAAAGCCGAATAGATGCCATAGTTTCTTATCTATATCTATATCCATATATCTATCTATCATATATATATATATAGTCTTGGAAGTTTCTCAACCATTAAAACTATATTAAAAAAAAAACAAAAAAAAAAGAAAACAAAAAAACCTTAAGTCCCAAGTCGTTCATTGGAAAATCACTCATGTAAGTCAATCTAACTTTTTCAGTTATTATATTAGTTTGCTTCTAACATTATTTAAGGGATCATCAGTTGTTTACCATGAAAAACTGTTTCGGGAATTTAAAAACAAGACAGTATTTAATTTCATGGCTTCCCAGCAGAGTTGATCAGACCCCACTTCCCTTAAAAGACATTCGGTAGTTGACATATAAAACATTGAGATTTTGTTTACTTGTGGCTCATGTCTGACAGCCGAATAGTTAGAATTACCAACTGTTGACTAAATGGTCGAGTTTTGATTCCGACTTGAAGTATTTGCCTATCTAGCCACACTGAAGAGCTGTGACACAACGAAACAGTCTGTAGGTGATATCCAATTTCCGGCACGGATACTCCAATAATAAACTCTTAGAATCTTACAATACATTCCAGTAAAAAAAATTTCAATTTAAACTATGGCAGCACAAAACGCTCACCATTTTGATGGTTTCAGTGCTTAGTGAATCTTATTTTTGATGCTTCGTGCACCTAAAATATGTTCTGTGCTGACATATTTTGATACAAACACAAACAACATGTTGACACTCATAACGTTTCCATGTAATAAATCAAATTTCCACAGCCGTAGTCGGATCTTTTAAAATTTCAGGAATCTGGATCGAGTTTAGGTTATTAATACCACGGCTATTTTCAACATTTAAAAAAAATTGAATTCTGTAGAATTTGTCAAGAAAACACGTTGATATTCACAAATCCTTGACAAACACACCCATCCTCTTTAAAATCAAAACGTTATAAATAATACAGGGTGGGCAAAAATAAGGGTCCTATTTTTAAAAATTCATAACTTTTTTATTTATTGATTTAAAAAAAATTTTTTTTTTAGAATAAGTAAAGGACCCCTTCCGAAGCAAGCATGAGCCGTATTAGCCCTAAGGAACGTACCCTCATTTAGAAAACATTATTTTTGCTTAAAAAACTCAAAACAGTGTAAAAAACAATACTTTAGTTTTTGTAAGTATTAAGAAGTGTTTTTTGGCTAAAATTTGTTTTGTTTATTTCAAAAAATCTCGGAAGGGTTAGTCTACACACACATAAAGTTTGGTGAGTTTAACTTTTATTTTGTGGAAGTTATTCAAATTCAAGTTATTCAAATTTAAAAATAGGACCCTTATTTTGGCCCACCCTGTATATAGCATATATAAATTATTATTATTAATAGAAGAATATTTCTTAGTGTAGCACTACGATCGACCAATTCTTCAATCCCAACAGATTATCTAGACCTTATCACATAAACAGTTGGAGTCTTGTTGCATAGATAACATGTAGCAGTTGTAATGTTGCTCTCTTTCCCTCTTTCTTTTTGTTGCAGTTGCCTTCTTTTTAATAACCGCAGTTGGAAAAGTTATCAATAAATACAGCATAAAATCATTTGGGGTTTAACAATGCTTACAGGGTTCTAATTTTACAGTATACACACATGATACCCTGTGTACCCCCCCCCCCCCCCCCGTCCCAATCCATCCCCCATAGGAGAAGGAAGCAGCTGTCCCAAACGCAACCATTCTCCTTTGCGGTTCAGAAACAAGAGAAAGATTTTATCAGCTTATTCACTATGTGTCACAATATCCTGACACATAACCCTGATTCTAATCTCACAATTTCTAATGGAATTTTCCACTTTTCTGATTAATCTAACCTTATGTGGAAAATACCGTTTTTAATATTATTTTTTAGACACCTGCATCCAATCTTGCAACATTATGTTGGAGTAAGATCTTTCAAAATTTCAGGAGTCATAGTCTAACGTTTTGGGCTAGCAACTTCACCACCGTGCTTTTACATTGTCACAAAATATATACACCTGTAAATGTATTGTTTTTGAAAGACAATGAGTCGATATTCAAATTTAAACTTTAATTTTAAACCCCGATTATAAAACCTATCTCTCCTAATCCTATTCACATAATATGTCTCCATCGATTTCATGTTAATTCTATTCCTTTACGTAATTTGTAACACTGCAATAAACTCTATTTTCTTTCTTTCTTTCCTATTGCATACTTAAACTTACTGCCATATTAACTTAGCAAAGGTGTTTTTATTCCTGCGAGAAATATGCATATAATGAGTAGCCTCAGTGTAGTCGATCAGTCGGTTTCCTTTGCCTGAATCTTTCATTCGATATCTGCTTTGACGGTAAAAAGTACACATCATGTCGAAGAAACCTTTCTTGGTCATAATCTCTCAACTAAAATACGGTGATATTGTATGCTTTGCTTGTCATCGGCTGCTGAAGCCGGAAAAGAACAACCACTCAATTCAAGCAGTCGAAGAAGCTATCAAACACACTTCTTGCTATGTAGATAGCAACATTTCTATAATAATAAAGTTGAGAAAAGCTAGATTGCTTCGTGATGACACGCTCTCTGAATAGACACGCTGATAGACTTTCTTTTTTTTTCTTCCGCTAATTAACCTCGAATGATTATTGTTGTTGTTGTTGTTGTTTATCTTTTTAACATTTTCTCAGAAACAAGAAAAAGCCTATCAACTGCTCACATCAAACTGAATTCTGGCACAACTCCTTTACATATGGAACCCCCCCCCCCCCAAAAAAAAACAATAGATAAATTAAAGGTTTCATTTTATCTTTTAAGAACTTGATATGTAATAACATACAATGTAGACATTTTTTAAAAGTTAAGATTAGTTTTTCAAAAGTAATAGCATTGTACACAATTGTAATTAATGACTTTTTACTTTGTTACATAAGTTGTTTTTTTTTTAAGATAAAGAATAACAATTTATAGAATTTAACAATTTAACTATGGACTGTGATACAATTATATATAAGGAATCAGGATTTCTCGATATTGAACTAAACAATGTCCAAGTGAAGAATAAAGGAATTTATTAATTATTTATTGAATTATTAATCTTATAGTTTAACTTTTCACCGAATAGATCAGTGTAATATATTTGTTTCTTATTTTGTTTAAAAATAAATTGACATTTTATTAGTATCATTCAAAAAACCTAAAAAACTTTCATATTTTCTTAAATCTAAAGTTGAAGTTAAGACCCAATGCAGCTAAACCCCGACCCTAAATTTCTTGTATCTCCAAATCGTTCGATTTTATCCTAGGTTGCTAAGGGACAAGGGAAATAACTCATATTTTTTGGGTTTCTGCTAAATTGGTAATAAAAAAAGTAGTTACAAAATGTCTCACAATAAAAAAAAAATTTTAAAAAAATTTATAGAATGCAAACTTGTTTTATTTTCCTGATGAGTCCTTGGAGATAATTTTGTGAATTAACATAATCTTTTTGTTTCCACCAGACAAAAAAAACCCTGTAAAATAACTAAAAATGCTTCATTTGTAGCATTGGGATTTATCTTCTTTGATTTATAGTAGCGGTACCTACCCGGCATTTTCCAGGTTGCAGTCAAGTCATTTTAGTTTTAATTTTTATTTGTTTGCACGTTATTTAACTAAAGGGTAGACTGTCCATATTTTTATGATTATTCCACTTTTCAAATCTGTGTCCTGGTGTTTCCCAGGAAAATTGAGAAAACCAAGAATTGCGACCCCAGAAGTATATCGACTGAAAAGATTATTTTCACTCAAAATGCTAGGCATTTATCCCAGATATTGAATTATAATAAAACGAAAACAATCATTGAATAAGAAAACAATAAAAACAAATAGTTAATTAATGAGATGTCTTTTTGTGAAGCAATATACAAATTATTTAACCGTTGGATGTTGATCGCATAGACATGACCGAGTATGTTAGAAATCTGTTCTTAGTGAAAATGAAGTTGGTGTTTTAATGTTACTGTAAATGCAACAAACAGTTCAACATTATAATTGTAGAGATCAATCGAAATACTTCTTGAAAAAAAGAAATGTGAAAACAAACGATTTTTAAAAAATCCTATTAAAAAAAAATTGTAAAGATCAATATCTCTTGAATAATTTTTCTTGAAACCCTCCACCCAGGGCCATGCCTGGTAAATACAGTTTATATATATATATATATATATATATATATATATATAGTGAATGCTTTTATTCAAACATGTACAAGGTCTGCTACACTGGCATGTCGATGTTATCGATCTACAGCTCTCAAGAGCTACCTGGATTACTATATATATATATATATATATATATATATATTACAGAATATCAGAACATTGGTACCGTTTGTTTCAAATCCAAACAATGGGGTCTCCTTTATCGACCTCTGTTTGGCCAACATAAATAGAAGTTGGGGAGAATCCGGTAAAAGGGACCAATTATAAGTCCCCTTTGTTTGGATTTGAAACTGACGGTACCGATGTTCTGATCTTCTGTAATACATATATAAAGAAATATTACGCTTTTATTTTTGATTTTTCTTAGTTCAGCACTCTGCTAGGGTTCTCTCCCGCTAACCATATTATCATCCTGATGAAGTCTTATAAATAAAGACGAAACGTTGATGTACACATAAAAAACATCCATCTTTTGGTTTTCCTTTTTCATTTTCCCATTACGTCGGATTACCTTCATCCTTCTCTTCCCATATATATTAGTTTGTTTGGCTTACATCTGTATGACCTCCTTAGAGAGCTAGTCTATTCAAATGAAGAAATATACTATTTTGGAGAAATGTGTAGAAGGGGGTGGGTAATTGAGATTTTTTATTTTGGTTTGGTATGCAATGTTCATGTGAAGGAGAAAGAAAGGAAGAGATCTCTTAATATGGTCAGCCCTGGGTTAGGATTTAATTGCTCTAAACTATGTTGACATAGGAAGGTGTGGTGGGAGGAGGGGGGCTGCGTACAAGCCCTCTTGGTGTTGCCCTGGAATGAATGAGAACCTGTGTATTCCTGCTTCCAGACCTGAACCCTCTATTACTATTTTTAAAAATCTGATTTTCTATTTTTATAAAATAAAGTAAAATGTTATCCTAGCTGTTCATGGAATTCCGGAATGTAGACCCCCAAGGTATTATTTATATAATTAAGCTCTATTTGTTACCATTTTCAATATTGTGTGGTTTGCTTTTGCTTTTTTTTTTTTTTAATTTTTTAAAAAAGTATTTTGTTGTTATCCAATCACCTTTCACTTATCAAATCGTCTAAAGATGTCTGAAACTGTTGAGAAAAGGGTTGCCCTCCCCTCTCTCTTCTTCTTTTCTTCTTCCTCTCCCCCTCCATTCTTTACTCACCAATAAACTATATTAAATGCATAAAACATGACAATCATAATAAACCTTCCTTTCTTAATTCCCCTTCCCCTAGACATTTTTGACCTACAATTTGAAACCTACATTTGATGAACACTTTTTTTTCCCCACTGGCCAGACATACGTTTTTCCTGTTTGCTAATGCCTAGTAGAAATAACTTGTATGTGTTGTCACAATTAATAAATGATCTGCCAGATTTGTGCTGCTCGAAACTCATTGTATTTCTCTTTAAGGACCAATAAATATTAGAAACTTTCATTTCTGGCCTAATTTCAACAACCAATCTATCAGGAATATTTAATTGTATTTGCAGACTTGCATTCCTAAAGCACTCCACAAACTGACTGTCTCCCCTCTTCATCTCTAATCAGTTGAAAAAATTCATAAGTACCCAGCTATAGACATGATGCGATATATCTCCTCTCCTGCTAGCAAGTTTTCATGGCTCAGTGGTAAGGACGTCGGACTTCAGTCACTGGGATCCCCGGTCTTGAAGCCTAATAGATTCAGCTGAATTCATACTGATGAGCCGTAGATGACGAAAAACGTGTCCATGGATAATATATATATATATATATAATAGAGAATGGTAGTTTGCTTGAAGCATTGCTGGGAATAGTAGTAGTATGTTTTTAAAAAGGCTGAGGGCAATGCAAAGTCTCGGGTAGGATGTAAGCTGGAAGGAACAAAAATAATAAATCGAAATCAAAATGGTACTTACTATTTATTTTTTCTTAAAATCTTACATAACAGCAAGTGTGGTGTTAGCTGTTTGTGTGTTGTCCGGATGATTATTAAAAATCATTTATTTAATATTTCGGGGAAAAAAGAAACTTCCCTTTGTCAAAAATAATAAACACCAAAGGAAAACTCCGTCTGTGCAGAGAATCTACCAAAATCAGAACTCTGTGTATTTTGTTTGCAGTTTGTTTGCTTGTCTCTGTGCACAATAGATGACATCACAAACAGATTACATCATCCACTAAAACAAGTTGAAGACACCAGGAAAAATTCTTTGACATTGTAAATGTTGAAGTAACAAAATCTTTTTTTTTTTAATGGAAATTTCTCCAGACAAGGCATGAAGCCACTTGATGTAAGGAGCTAAAAAAAAAAATACTTCAAGGTAAAAAACTAGCCAACGATAAGTGTTAGATGGATTCCGACCCAGAAAACAGCAATTCTTCCCCCTTTGTTAGAAATGATGATGTTATCCTTTAAAAGAGAGAACATAGACACCCCATGATCCAAAAGGTCACACGATTTCTCTCTCCCTCCCTCTCTATCTATCTATCTCTCTCTCATATATATATATATATTAATTATTAAAAATAATAATAAGCAATTAGAACGCCATACAATGCATTTTAGTTTTATTAACTTTTTTTTTTTCAATTTAATTTTCGAAGATATACTTCATCATCAGAATTACTGAATTTCAAATAAAGATATATTAAAATACCTTCTTTTTTTTTTTCTTTTTAGTCCTCATCTTGTTTTTTGGTGTTATCGGTTCGATGTTGATGAACGAATGTCGATGAGAGTCTTTTTTTGGGGGGGACGGCACATGGCAGTGCAAATTGTAATGAGAGATGTTGTCCGTGGTTAGAAAGCATTGTTTACATGGAAATATTAATTATTAAAAATAATAATAAGCAATTAGTACGCCATACAATGCATATATATATATATATGAAATTAAAAATGGAAAAGCGGAAGACCTTTTCGCTCAACGTTTCGCCCAAATTTCACGTGGGCTTTGTCAAGAGCGGACGAAGAATACAAAAATGACAAAAGACGAGAAAGTCTGTAAATTATGGGGAATATATATAGTGGTTGGGTTCATGTTGAGATGAAGGGTATGCAAAAAAAAAAAAAAAAAAAAAAAAAAAAAGAAATAAATAAATATATATATATATGAACATAAAATAAAATGCTACTTCTATGTATATTTGATATATATGTATGTATATGTGTTATATATATGTTTCGATCACATTTATGTGCATATATATATATATTTATTTCTATTTTTTTTTTTTTTTTTTTTTTTTTTTTTGCATACCCTTCATCTCAACATGAACCCAACCACTATATATATTCTCCATAATTTACAGACTTTCTCGTCTTTTGTCATTTTTGTATTCTTCGTCCGCTCTTGACAAAGCCCACGTGAAATTTGGGCGAAACGTTGAGCGAAAAGGTCTTCCGCTTTTCCATTTTTAATTTCATACCGTCGGATTATTTTTATCCTTTCATATACTCATATATATATATATATATATATTAGATAAACGGTCTAGAATGTTTAAAAGAAAAAAATTCAAAATATTGTAGTCTAATCAAAATTTTTAAAAACTAAGATTTAAGATTCTCTATTTGATTGACTGAAATTTGATTATTTCTATATACATTAATTTTTTTAATTTTAATCCGAGCTAGATCAAGGTCATGGTTCTACAACTAAAACAAAACATTTTCTAAGCCGCGACTGAAACTGATTATGCCACCTGATACTTATTTAAATTGTAGTAAAAGATGGAAATGAAATAAGTTGGGGGGGGGGGGGGAAAGAAAAAACAATATTGAAAAAATTGTATCTGTGCGCATTATCAATTATGCTCCAAAAGGATCACACTCTCGATCCTTTTATGATACGTAATGATATTCAGAATCTCTAGGAGTAAAACTACAATATTGAGATGTTTAAGTACACAGAATATTATAATGAAGTGCCTAAATGTATTGGCAGAGAATTTTTAAGAGTAAATCACAAATATCAAATTAGAACTGCAAAGGCATCATTTAAATGTGAAATACAAAACGCGAATAAATTTAATGTTTCTATAAGAGAACTAAACATATGAAATGAACTCATACGCCGATCCGTTTACACATCTCAAGTAATAAATCAAAATAGTTTGAATAAAAATATATTCCATATCAAATAAATTTCTGATAAAAATGAAAAAGTGGGAAACGAAAACTTCAGCACTTATAAGTGGATATATGATTTTTTATACAAATACAAGAAGAAAAATAGGAGTGATAAAAAATGAATTGGACTAATGAATAAAGGAAAAGAATAGACGATCGCCCACACAAAACAAAAAAACTATCAACTTTTCCAATATATTTGTCTTTGTTTTATTACGGCCACCATGAAAATGTGGAAATATTACAGACTTTCTGGTTGTGCTTGAGAAGAAAACAAAAAAGATATCAAGAGAAAAATGTTTTGAAAGATATACCTGTTAACACAGACTCTGATCGCATTGAATAAATGGTTGGCCTTCCCACAGTTGGGAATTAAAGAAAGATGTTTAAACGAATATAGAAATGTCGACACAATTCTTTAACCTTGGTACTAAAATAGCATAATGAATAAATAAAATAAAAAATACAGACATTTCTCTCACCTATATTGTCTTTAGATTCATGGACAGAAAATGTTTCTGTAAAGTAGTTAAACAGTATCATTAATCTTCAAAAAGCTAAACATTCAGATGCAAGATTTGCAAACATCTGTTAGCAATGTTTTCATACTGTTAGTTCTTCATTGCTAACAGCATGAACAAAAAAAAATTATTTGAATTCTTTAGATTTTGTTTGCAACAAAAAGCAGATTGGATTCATGGAACCTCGAAAAACACACCCATTCACTTTAAAATAAAAATGTATAACATATATATATATATATATATATATATATATATTAGAAAGGGTATGTAGACATATTTTTTAAACAAAAAAAAAAAATAATATATGCCAAGTCGGCGGGTATATATATATATATATATATATATATATATATATATATATATATATATATATACCCACCGACTTGGCATTTAGAAAGTTAAATTCCTCTTAACTTCCAAGCTAATTTGTGGTGGCCAACGGGTAATGCTCTTGACTGCGAATCAGTGGCGATTTGTGATCAGAGTTTGCGCCCGCCGACCGTCGGGAATTAACTTCCTGCACTGAAGATTGCGTAAGCATGAAACATCGATGTCTGTAGGTAATAAATAATTAATATTTATTTATAAAAAAATATTATTATATATACATATATATATATATATATATATATAAAATTATGTTTGAATTTACAATTTAGACCTCAATCGCATAACATTTGATAAATCTTTGCAATTTAATATGACTTATTTTATTTGTCTTCCATTATTTTTTCTCTACATCTCTTTTCTTAATCTAAATTTTATTTATTTAAAAAATTTTTTTTTTTTTTACTTTTGTTCACCTCAAACAAGGCATACTGCCACTGAAGCTTAAGGGGCTACTATGATAGGAGCCAGATTTATAGGGGCAACCTGGGTGGGGAGTTGGACAGCAAGATGTTTGTTCACATTACATTTAAATTTCTGCATGTTTGTATGGTCAGGGAAACAAGGAGCAAGAAATTTCAAAGGCAAGCTGTCCGAGGAAAAAAGCTATCAGAGTAGAAAAGAAAATCTTCCGACATCTAGAAACCTCTATCGTAAGAGGTGGAATTTTTTTGGCAAGTCGGGTTGTTTCAGGGTATTTTTGTTGGGGGGGGGGGGGGGGGGTACAAGTGCAGTAAGTTTATTGGAGAACATTCTGTGGAAGTACTTGTAAAACAAGCATAGGGATGCAATGTGAAAGCGGCTGGAGCTTTGCAAACAATATAGGACCTATTAGGTTAGAAATTCTGTTTTTGCATTTCCAAGAGTGAAAGGCTAGTGGTTGGGACACCAGCCGAGATGTGGTAACAATATTCCAATCAATGTATTGAGATAATAAATAAAAACTCAAATTTTATATCTTTTCCTGTATAAAAATGTAGAACCAAACACAATTCTTTATTAATAGTAGATTAATTAAGTTGGAGTTGAACCTTTTAAAATGTCAGGAGTCAGAGTCGAACGTTTGGGCTACAGACGCCACGACCCTGTTTTGAATGGTCACAAAATAGACCTGTAATTAAATAATAACCATGTTTCTAATGGAAGCATTTGAATAGCTGCAAATGTATTGTTTTTGAAAGACAATGAGTCGATATTCAAATCCCAGGTTTAATTTTAAATTCCGATTATAAAAACTATCTCTCCTAATCCTATTCGCATAATATATGTCTCCATCGATTTCATGTTAATTCTATTCAATATTCGTTTTATTGTACATAAAAACATATTCTGATTTTATCTAAAGACAAAGAAGTAGTAATTAAAAATAATTAACATCTATTTTTATGAAAGAAAATATTAGTAGCGAAACAAATCGATACACATTTTAACAAAGAAAACGTTTTATACTCAGATTTATTTATATCCCTCCCACAGCGGGAAGATGTGACAAGGTCGGAAAGTAGGATTTGAAACCCGCGCCCTAGATGAAGAGCAATCTAGCCGAAGAAAAATTACCTGGGAAGCCCTATCGGCATTACTTGGTAGGGGAGCCTTAGGCGATTAGCAATAAACTAATCTCTTCTCAAAAGATGAGAAGATAAAGCCTGGGAAGGTGAACCTCCAAGAACTGACCAGGACCATACCTCAAACTGACAGAACAAGCCATCCTGATTTTGGCATGAACTAGCCACGTCAGTATTTTCAGAAATATTACTAAATATTCCAATAAAAAGAAAAAGGTATATCTAACATGATTAAAAATAATTATGTATATCGGAGAAAAAAAAAGGTTTTATTTTTATTTTTTCTGTATATTTATTTTGTTAGTTATATAAATAAAAAATGTGGAAAACATTGAGGATTTGAGAGGGAGATGAAAAGGGAGAGGAAAAGGGAGAGGAAAAGGGAGAGGAAAAGGGAGAGTGGGTGCAATTGAAACCAATATTTTCTATTCAAAGCAGTAAAATCAAAAATTGTTTTCCTATATCAATATTAGCTACAATAAAAATGACGTTTTGAGGCAATAAAAATGCTTTACAAACATGAGTGTAACAGTATAAGCAATTATATAAATGAATAAAAGGAGTTGCCTCCACACCTCTGTATCTAAGTACACAGGAACCAGTCAATGAGAAGTCTCCCTCTTAAAGCAATCTAAGTAAGATCTATACAATTTGGCTGTGACAACCAAGAGCCACTATGAACCCCCCCCCCCCCAAAAAAAAACCCCAACTAAGTTACAAGCTAACTGAACTCTTTCCATCAGATAAGTTAACCCTGCAAAATCTATCATAGCTTGTTAGCTCATTTCTTCATTATATAAGTTTGTTGTTGTTGTTGTTTATAAAATCTGTATTCAACTTTTTAATTTGTCAATCTTCATAGCTCCTCATTAAAATCAGAAGTTATTACTGCATTTTGTTTTTCATAAGAACTGATTATCATTATCGTTGATATTTATTTCAGTTCCATTTGATTTTTTAATAGCCAAACCGGCAATCAAAATAAGTCAAAAGTTTTACAAACAACTTGTCACTTCTAAATGATCAATGAATTTAAATATTCACACACATTTATAACTATTACATAATACTTCAAATCTGGACAAGATAAGGTTTAAGTCTCCCAAAATTCATACTCAAATTGTCTACATGGACATGTAGTAGAACAGGTCAACAATCAGTTCTCAGTGACAGTCTTCTGGAGGTTGAAGGTTCAATCCTCACTACAGGCGAGAATAACTAAGAATAACATAACATTTCTTCCCAATCATAGCTGACAGAATAAGAACAATCTACCCCTGTTGATTAAATAAAGGGTTCAATTTGAAATTCCGCATAGGTTCTCAAAGATTGATTATTAGATTCACAACTTACGGAAAAATGGTTGGATCATTCGACCACTCCAGAAAGTGAATGATTCCCGATGCAATAAAAGTCAGATATGCCGTAAGATAGAATACTGCTGGCACATCTGGAGAGGTGCCGCTCGTAGCACTCGTTCTTGCCTTAACAGAATACAAAATCGACTTCACAATCTAATGAGGAATAATCTCTGCAGCACCTTTCGCACAGAAGAGACGTTGTCTTTCTCTACTCTATCGTTATTTCCAATCTGGTTCCCCTTTGTAAGACATCTTACAACCACAACTAAAAAAAAGTTTTCTTTTTACCTCTATGTGCCTAGCGCCAGACAGAATTTTCATGAACAGAGTTTTTTTCCAAGAACTTTACATCTCTGGAACATGTTACTATGGTATTGCTTCTCTACAGATTACAACATGGAAGTCTTAAAGTCAAACAAATACTTGTCATAAACAGTCCCTCTTAGAAATCAGACTTTGTTCATTCCATTCATCATTTTCAATCCTCTCATAATATTCATCATTAAACCGGAAAACCTATCCTCGAGTGGCTTTTGCCTTGATAAGTGGTAACTCATTAGTAAAAGTGAAAAAGAAAAAAGAAATGGTGGCCTTCCCAAAACAAGCAAAGCTGGCACAATCACGGGAATGTCATCATCATCGTAATAATAACATTCGGTTTAACATCCGTTTTACATGCTGTCTTGCATTGGACAGCTTTCAGAAATTGGCTTCCTAACTAACCTATCTCTGATCAGGTCTTTATTATCCCTCTTTCTCTCAAATCCATCCTTATCACGTTTTCCCATATTTTCTTTGGTCTTCTATCAACTGACCCTGCTCACTCAACTGTTCTATATCTATTCACCTAAGCACTCTCATCTATTCTTTTGGGAAGTGACGGTGGTTAAGTGGATATCGACACGGACTGAAGACTGAAGACCTGGGAGTTTCAAGTTCGAATCCAGTCGGTTCCACAGTACCACTTTTACTTAGGGATGTTGGCAACCTTCTCGTGATTCTTTCTGTAAGTACCCGATGTCTTTCCAGAAAGATTTTTAATAAGAAAAACATTGAGGAAACTAATGCCAACACCAGAATCATCCGATTCACAGGAAAGAACAAGAAGAAGATCTATTCTTTTAATAACTAAACCAACAAAGTCTCCTGTTTTGCACACATCTCCCTATACTGCCCAGATTTACTGTTCCTCTGAGGTCATCAGAACTAAGCCTGTCTTTAAGATTCACATTACACATACATCGTATAATTCTCATATCATTTCTCTCCATGCAACACATGTCCTCAACCATCACTGGCTAGGTTTCACTTTCATATATCATCACACTGCATATACATGCCTGATAGACTTCTTTGTATACAAATAGTCAGAACAGTAGACTAATCCATGTCACTAGCTATGCAGATGAGTCGCTTTCTCAGACAAGTACTGATGGCATTCCTATAATTAAGTATAATATAAGCAGGCAAAATTTGCCTGTTCACTAGATTTTATCTTCTGCACCTTGTATGTCGCATTGGCGTACTGGTGATTCTCTCTCGTAACATCTTGTTTGTGCTCCTGCTGTTCCTGTTTGTTGTTCCTATCGGGTTTTTGAAGACTCAATTCAAAATAATAATGAAATATGGTGCAAAAATGTCCTTTTCATTCTCAGATAAATCATCACCAGAATACAAAACTGATATTTTAATTTCAGACAGTTTCAACGGAGACAAAATAAGATCATGTTAGGAGCTTTCAAGTTTTTTCGTTTTTTTTTTAATTATAAAAAAAACATAAGCACAATTTTTAACCACTGTCATTGCAGTGTTCATAAAAATATTGTTTTTTAGGGGGGGGCAAAAAAAAAAAAAAAAAAAAATGAACGCAAACACATTTGATTGCAACTATCTCTACTTTTCGGCACTCATAACCGGCTAAAACACAATGGAAATAAATCCATATATGGAAAACAGAGAATGCACATTAAACCCAAGGCAAATTGCATGAATAGTTATTTGATTGAAATAGATTAAATTCCACCCATTTCTCTTGAATTTAAGAGTCTTAAAATGAATACAGATTAATTTGTTATTCATTGTAATTAATCTCACATCAGTGGCCAGAGCTCTTAAAGTAAGGGTAGAGACATGAAAAAAAAGGGGGGGGGGAGGGGAGGCCAAGAAAACTACACGTCTGGTAATTTGATAGGTTTAAAGAGAGGGCTTAGCTATTGACTCCCTTTAAAAGCCATGCTTGGGATTTCTTCAACCAAGGAGAAGAACATCTGCTCTTGCCAAAAAAAAAAAGAGGGGGTGGCTGGGAAAATGAGGGGGAGATTAATTTAGATTTGTAAAGATGAAATAAATAAGCAACAGCAACATCAGGTTTAGTTTTCAAGATAGAGAGAGAGAGAGAGAGAGAGAGAGATAGAGATAGAGAGAAAGATAGATAGATAGATAGATAGAGATAGAGAGAAAGATAGATAGATAGATAGAGAGAGAGAGAAAGAGAGAGAAAGAGATAGATAGAGAGAAAGACAGAGAGAGAAAGAGATAGATAGAGAGAAAGACAGAGATAGATAGAGAGAAAGACAGAGATAGATAGAGAGAAAGACAGAGATAGATAGAGAGAAAGACAGAGATAGATAGAGAGAAAGACAGAGATAGATAGAGAGAAAGACAGAGATAGATAGAGAGAAAGACAGAGATAGATAGAGAGAAAGACAGAGATAGATAGAGAGAAAGACAGAGATAGATAGATAGATAGAGAGATGGAGAGAAAGACATAGATAGATAGAGAGATAGACAGAGATAGACGGAGATAGACAGAGATAGACGGAGATAGATAGAAAGATAGATAGAAAGATAGATAGAAAGATAGATAGAAAGATAGATAGATAGAAAGACAGAGATAGATAGATAGATAGATAGACAGAGATAGATAGATAGATAGATAGACAGAGATAGATAGAGACAGACAGATAGATAGGTAGATAGAGATAGATAGATAGAGTGCCAGAAAAAAGGATTCCATATCTAACAACAAAAAAACTATTGATATTTACAAATTAACAATTTATATATATTTTATTTCAATTTGAAGATCATTTTTTTATATTAATTAAATGTGAAAACAACAAGTTTTTTTTTAGGTAGAATAAATTCTCATTCTTTCTTTAAAATTACAAGAGTAAATATTCTATTCTTTAACAACTCCGTACTCTGATAAAAACATAGGCACATATGTTTATAATTCACTTCCTTCAAATTGATTTTAACTGATTTCTAAGGGTCACAAGATGACTGCCCATTCAACCATGAATTACAAACGATTAGACAACAAAATGCAGAGAAAAAAAAAAAAAAAAAGAAGGTGTATAAGGGTACTTACTTTTAATCGCCAAAAAGGATAATTGCTGTCTGTATTTTCACGTATAAAAAAGCGGGCAGTCTTTGTTGCAGAACTAAGCATATGTTCTGCTGGCATGCCCTGCGTTTGGGAAATATAACGGATCTGAAAAAAAAAAAAAAACGTATTTAGAATAGAATAAATAAAATGATGGTAAACAAACCAAAAAGTCTCCGATAACAATTCTCCTTTACAAAGAGATTTTTCTGAAAATATTGGAAAAAATATTAATAAACATTAACATTGGAGTTATTTTATTTTTAAATTTACATTGCCAAGGCTTTCACTAAATATCACGGACAACTTATATTTGCATATTTTTTGCTTTGATCCGTTTTAAGTTTCTTATTAGTTTTCGAGTTTCAATTACGAAAATTCCTTGTAGAAAACACTACTATATCAAAACACACAGTTAACAAACAAAAACAACATATATTAGAAGTCTGGCACAACAAAACAAAAAAGCCATCCATCAACAAAATTGACTTCAATAATAGTGATAACATACTAAAATACCTATACTACTGATACTAATACCCTATTAATACTATGACCATCACAAGGTTCCGGACAAAAACTAATAATAATTACTAAAAAATATATAAGAATACATGTTCTTTAGCTGATAATTACCCCTGACAATGGATCCAGATGGATCTGAAAATACTAGCTCTAAAAATGGATACGGCAGATACATCAGCCAATTTAAGCTTGAAATCCGAAAACTCATAAGGAACTTAGAACGGATCAAAGCAAAAATGTGCAAACATAAATTGTCTGTGATATTTAATAAAATATGTCTAAAAGAAAAAATGCTGTCCCGATATACATATATATATATACACACACACACACACACATACATGCGTCGAGTGCTCGAGGATGAATTTGGAAATGTGCCAAGAAGATGAGTCAAAGTTTTTCAAAAGACTGATTACACAGGATAAAACTTGGGTCTATCACTATGATCCTGAGACTAAAGCCCAGTCAATGCAGTGGAAGCACTTGGACTCACCACCTCCAAAGAAGGCAAAGATGCAGCCCTCCGCTGGCAAGGTCATGCTCAGTCGTCTGGGACCAGGACGGAGTAGTGATGACACATTTCCTAGCAAAGGGTACCACAATTACAGGAGCCTATTAAGCTTCCCTTTTGATGAAATTAAGACAAGCTATCAAAATCAAGAGGCGGGGCAAGATCAACAAAGTTATCCTCCTCCTGCAGGACAATGCTCCAGTTCATAACTCGCTATGAAATCCTCCCCATCTCCTTTACTCTCCTGACCTTGCACCCTCTGACTTTCATCTCTTCCCAGTCATGAACTTGTTTTTGAAAGGAAAGCGTTACCCAGATGATGCAGCCTTGATTTCTGAAGTTACGACGTGGTTGGAGGACCAACCTGGGGTGTTCTACAAAAACGGTGTCCAGAGCTGCATCAAACGATGGGAGAAATGCATAGCTCTGTGTGGTTCCTATGTAGAGAAGGACTAATAACTGTGCCAAGTTTCATTAATCTACTGCTATGGGAAATGGGTCAGGAGCATTACTTATTGAACGCCCCTCGTATGTACATACACACACATATACATACACATGTACATACACATATACATACACATATATACTCATATACATATGCCCATATATATACACACATATATATACATACACACATACATATACATACACATACACATATATATACACATATGCACATATATATACATACACTAATATATACATATATATACACATATACATATGCACATATATATACATACACTAATATATACATATATATACACATATACATATGCACATATATATACATACACTAATATATACATATATATACACATATACATATGCACATATATATACATACACTAATATATACATATATATACACATATACATATGCACATATATATACATACACTAATATATACATATATATACACATATACATATGCACATATATATACATACACTAATATATACATATATATACACATATACATATGCACATATATATACATACACTAATATATACATATATATACACATATACATATGCACATATATATACATACACTAATATATACATATATATACACATATACATATGCACATATATATACATACACTAATATATACATATATATACACATATACATATGCACATATATATACATACACTAATATATACATATATATACACATATACATATGCACATATATATACATACACTAATATATACATATATATACACATATACATATGCACATATATATACATACACTAATATATACATATACATACACATATACATACGCACATATATATACATACACTAATATATACATATATATACACTAATATATACATATATATACACACACACATATATATACATACACTAATATATACATATATATACACACACACATATATATACATACACTAATATATACATATATATATACACACACATATATATACATACACTAATATATACATATACATACACCCATATACCTACACACACACATATACATACACCCATATACCTACACACACACATATACATACACCCATATACCTACACACACACACATACATACACCCATATACCTACACACATATACATACACCCATATACCTACACACACACACATATATACATTTCCTTCCAACAGCAAAGCACTTCCATTGTTATAAATATGAATTCGGTTTTAAAAAAACATTTTGTTTATTAATGTTGCATTAATGAAAAGTCGTAAAAAAAAACAACAACTTTGAACTGAAAAACAAAAACAGACGAAGCGATCATTTTTAGAAGAGAAAGATCAACTCTCAGTTGCAGCAGAACTCTTTTAATGAAAGATTTTCTTTTATTATTTAAAAACAAGTCGCATTTCTGTGCACATAAATCGTATAGCTGACATTTGACACTAAAGAGACTTTAAGTGATTGAATAGTTTTTGTTATGGAAATATTCATTTTCTAGATTAGTGACAAATCCGTTGTATAAAAATCAATGAGAAAATATGAACATGAGGTAATTTAAAACCAAATAGTCAGATCTAAGTGCGCAGAGTCATAAAGCTGGCTGAGGACAAATGATTCAAGTTTGAATATGAATGGCTTAGCGAACAGTCTAATGCGGAATTCTACTTATATTTATGACTGTTGGTCAAATTTGATAAAACTAACATCATATAAATCTATATTCAGCCAGGTTACACAATACGAAAACTTAGTTAGAATCTATCTTCATACAAGAAGTGGACAGCTGTTGTATAACAGTCAGCAAGATCTGCCTTTCTAAGCTAGATCAGAACAAAATATTCTACAATTGTTGTCTTGTGGCTAACTTTTCCTAGCTTCGAATATATCCTGTTTAATATAAGGGGAAAATAGGAGCCTTTTGACACGAATACTAATTAATGTGAAGGTTTTTATGAAATGAAACTAATAGAATATCCATCCAACGATCGAGAGACAAAAGAATATTTAAGGAGTGTAGGAGTTAGGAGAGGCACGACACCTACAGATGGGAAGGTCCATGCGAAGCAGACTGCGGATGGAAACCAATGGTCGCAATGGGATAGAAACTATATTCCAAACCAGGTTTGGTTTGGTAGTTTTGTTTTACGGCATATCAACCCTTTTTGGGTTATTTAATGCCGAATCTGGTCATTATAGTAAAAGTTTTTATGCTTCAAGTTCTTTATATCTTCAAATGTTTAATCATCGTTTTTGGTTTGGTAGTTTTGTTTTACGGCATATCAACCCTTTTTGGGTTATTTAATGCCGAATCTGGTCATTATAATAAAAGTTTTTATGCTTCAAGTTCTTTATATCTTCAAATGTTTAATCATCGTTTTTGGTTTAGTAGTTTTGTTTTACGGCATATCAACCCTTTCTGGGTTATTCAATGCCGAATCCGGTCATTATAGTAAAAGATTTATGCTTCAAGTTCTAAAAATAAAATAAAAAAGGGGAGGGAGAAAGGGAGAGGGGCTGTTGTTTTTGGTTTTGGTTTTGTAGAACATAATTAAGTTTTACAAAAAAAAAAAAAAAAAAAAAAAACGTCAATGTAGGTGAATTTCGTCTCAGGGAGCCACAGGGCAGTCTGATCTGGTATCACCAGTTCCAAACCAGGGAAGGGTGGGGTGGGGAGTTGGTCTGCCATGCGTGCGATGAAAACGGACATGGCAAAAACGTGTCTGACCAATGTAAATCTGCATTCAGAAATGACCAATCGAACAGAAGAGTTTTGCATCACTTCCATGTTCCCTTACAAAGATTAAAATCAAGATATATATGCTACTAAACCTTATGTCTAGAATTATTCTTATTCCAACTATGATCATAATTCATTAAATGATTTTGATTCTAAAAAAATTGTTTAAAATTTTGGGTTTAAGCTTAAAAGGTGTTAAATTGAAACAAAAAGAATCTTACTTAATTACTGTCACATAACTATGGATTAAACTTTATGCAAATTGGAAATATTTCTATTTTCAAATGGGAAGGGGAGGTCCATATTATGCTGCCTAACAGCCCTTTAAAACGCCAAAGAAACTGAAATTTTAGGAATATTTATGAATTGATGTCTAATACCTATTGTTAAAATTTCACAAAAATTGGAGGTATTTGAATTTTTAGAAAGGGCTTCTAGCCACCGTCTGCATAAAACTAAGTATAGCCCACATTACCCACCCTTACATCTAGCAGGTGTGTTGCAAAATTTATCATGATCAGTTAATTAGTTCTAGAGTTTACACGACAAAAATATATAAGCATATACACATACCTAACTGATATATATATATATATATATATATACATACATCATTATTTGAAAAAAACAATGGATTATTGTTAATTGAATTAACAACGGGCAGACAACTTGGAGATTGTTACAAATAATGAGGTTTTCGAAATAAGAGAACAGAATGTACAAGAATAATTAATATTAAGACATAACTATAAAAGAAAAACAAATTTTCTAAGCACTTTTCTAAAATATTAAGATGAACAGAAAGAATGTGTTTGAAAAATCTTAATTATGTAATAATCTATCAGGTTGCTGATTAGAACATTGTCTTTAGCTGTCGGCGATTCTGCCCCCCCCCCCTCCACCGTTTCGAATAATGAGCAGTTCAACAAAGTGGACAGAAATTCTATGGATTATTTAAAAGGAGATTCTTCTTTTATTCTTCTTCTAGCCGAAAAGATTAAGTACAGAAATAAAAAAAGAAAAAAAAAAAAAAAAAAACATGGCCGTGCATACATCCGAAAAGAATGATTCAGATTAGAGGCTATGTGAAACAATTTTCTTTCATTCGTTCTTGATATCTGCATAATATTTTTACTAGCAGGACCCATGGAAATTTCAGTTGTATCCTTTATCTGTTGTATATTGTTGTCGTTCTTAAAAGTATTTAAATTCTATGGACGTTCAGCACGAACACAGATCCCATGATATTATTAAACCACCTTTGTTCAAACTGAAACATACTTATCTAAGTACTCTGGTTAATGTAGTTTCAGAATATATCTGGTTATGGGGGGGGGGTCTATCTTACAAAATCCTTACAGAAGTTTGTGACATATTTCCATTCTTTGGACATCTGGCACAAATACAGACCCCACAATATTATTGTACCATCCTTGCACAGAACAGATACAACACTTTGATCCTAGCCCGAAGGCCAAGAAAGTGTATTTTAGTTAAAGCTTCACGTTCGATACAACGACATCAGATAACATTTTTAAAATGTACTTTTTTGTATTGCATCTTCGGCGATCACATCTTTTAAAAAGAGGTGGAAGGCGATAAGGTACATATGAACATCAAATTTCCTTAGTGTATTATATAGCTTCACATTTGTATATATGTTATCACTTTCTACACCCATTAAAAAAAAAAAAATAAATAAAAAAAAAAAAATTAAAAAAAAAAAAATGGAGATTGTCTAATCAGCGACTCAACCAGTTAAAAAAAAAAACACTACTTTTTTCATTCTTTTTATTTTAATACATTTATTTTATACATATTATAATAGTGTAAACAGGCACTAGGCGGTTGCATGTTTAGTGAGGTGCATATTTGCAATGCATGCAAATAACAGACTTGCTGCGAGTGAGAGATATTTGACCAAGAGAAGAGAAACCATACAAGAAATTGGAAATATGTCCGATTTGGAGTTGACCACTCAAAATTCAATTTGTCCACTTGAAATAAATAACAGATACAAAGTTCCCTGCTGTGATTATGATCCTCTCCAGGTTTTCCAAAAATAATGACTTTCCAGATACGGGACCCCCTGGTCAGTCAGTTTTTTTACGTTCATAGATTGGCAGCTGTTATCTCAAGTAGTCTTTCTGGTGTGGTCCCAGTGATATCTATATATATATTCCAGCAGATGGACAGGGCGATCAGTTGGTTTTCGGTGATTCTCAGAAACAGATGGTCCGTTTGTGTTTGGTTGGAATTCTGTTTTGATTTGGTCAAACTAAGAATTCTAATTTGCAAGTCTGTTGTTCAGTAGAGGAAAAACGAGTATCATTGTAACCCCCCAAAAATAAACCTTTGTTACTTGTTTTAAACTGGAGTTGTTGATTGATTGATTGATTGATTGATTGGGTTTTACGGCATATCAACTTCTTGGTTATGTAATGCCGGAAAATGTTTGTTCATTTTTTTTTTTTTTCTTTGGTTGTTATTGGGGGAGAATTGTCCATAAGGATATGTTGAGAGTTGTTTTATAGTATAAGAGTGTTTAGTTTGTTTTCATTTTAGAGTTTGTGTATGTGTTTATGTTTGAGAAAATTTTTTGGATGAGGGGCATGAGTAGGGAGAAAGTGGTTAAATTTTGTTGTAGATATTGACTTCTTTTAGGTATTCAAAGATTTTATTTAGGTTTGTTGGGAGAAAAATGTTGTTTAGTTTGTTTTCTTTGTAATACTTTTGTCGGATCCGTTTTAGGTCCACGCAGTTTGATAGTATGTGTTTTATAGTATATGGTTGCTGACAGGGTATACAGTAAGGTGGTTCTTCCCGTTTGAGGAGATGGGAGTGGGTGATGTTGGAGTGTCCTATTCGGAGTCTTGTAAGGACAACTTCCTCTTTTCTTGTCATTTTGATGTAGGGGTTTTCTCCTATCTGTTTTTTGATAGCGTGGAATTTATTGTTGGGGAAGTTGTCCCAGATGCTTTGCCATTTGTGTTTTGTGTAGATATTGATGGATCTCTTGAGGTCTGTGTGTGGAATTTTAAAGTTTTTATCTATAGGGTTATTGTGGGCAGTTTTTGCTATTGTGTCAGCTAGTTCATTTCCGTGGATTCCAGTGTGAAACTGGAGTTGTAATTTTATTTGGTGGGAGAATTCTTCTTTTGCAGCATTGACTGAGACCACAGAATTGACATTGAGACTGGTGTCAACGACTTTTGACCAAGACAATGAGCAGACGATCACGGGCTGTACAGTGAATGCATACGGACACTCTTTCACAATTGTAAGCGACATTTTAAAAAATGACATTCGTTTTATTTCTTTAAAGAATATAATTTTTAAAAGAAGACTATTTTAAAAAGATTTAAATTGTTACAATAAATAAATTAAAAGCTTAAAATTTTCATTTCATTTATTTAAAAAAATATTGAACTGACAATGACAGTTATTTTTACGGGAAACTTCTTTTTTGTTAATATTATTAAACCTTGCATACATGTATTATTTCAAGTGAAATATTAACAGTAAATTATACGATAGATGAAGAAAGCAACCGTAGAAATTCCATGGGGTCCTGTTAGTAATTAATTTATACACACATCAACGGAAAAGATTAACAAAGTCCACCATTTTTTCTTCTAGTTCATTATTTTGTATCAATAGTATACCATTTAATGCTTTGTATGATTACACAGCATCATCATCATCGGTTTAACGTCCACTTTACATGCTGGCATGTGTTGGACGGCTTTTAGAAATTGACTTCCAAATTAACCTATCACTGCCCAGGTCTTTATTCATCCCTCTTTCTCTCAAGTTCATCTTTATCACTTCCTCCCATATTTTCTTTGGCTTCCCGGTCAACTGAATCAACTACCTCGACTGTTCTACATCCATTAACCCAATAATGCTCATCTATTCTTTCAACTTGGCCACACCATCGAAGTCTCCTCTTCTGCATACATCGCCTTATACTGTCCAGATTTCATCCTTCTTCTGAGGCTATTAGAACTAAGCTTGTCTTTAAGATTCGCATTACACATCCATCGTACCATTCTCATATAATTTCCCTCCATGCAACGCATGTCCTCAATCCTTACTAGCCATGTTTCACTTCTACACATCATCACACTTCGTACACATGCCTGATAGATTCTTCCCTTGGTTGACAGTGGTAACGCTCTGCTGGTTAGTAATGACATCCAATACCAACTCTTGCAATCAGACTAGCACCTAGTATACTATGTACTCCAATGGTATCACCAAGGTAACAAAACTTCTTGACAACCTCAATAGCTTCGCCATCCAGATATACTTTCTCCACACCCGAGTTCTCGTCCATCTCTATTTTCTTACACACAAACTGGTTATCCTCTTTCAACCAACTAGTAATTCCACTGCACTTCTTTAGACAAATTAAATTTCAGTCTAAGTTTCAGCTGAAATGAAGATTACATTGTATGAATGAAAGATTTTAACGAAAAACTTTAAAATAATCCGGCCATTTTTATCAACATTAACAGAGAAAATTTTGCCAATAAACTTGAGGATATCTATGCAATGATGTTCATCGTAAGACACCACTGAGCAAACTAATTTGTTGAAACAACAGGATTACCGGAAGCCCGGACAAAAGTTGATGAGAGAGAATCAACACTACATCAAAGTGACATACACAGAAGAAGATTGTGTTGAATGAATCATTTCGCCTGCTTCTATTACGAGATCAGCATCAGTGATTGACTGGCGAAACAACTCATCTGCATCGCCAGATACATGGATTAGTTGACTGTCCCGACTATTTGTTTACCACTAAGTGTTCCCGGGTTCGTGCTAGCTTTGCTTATTTGGGAAAGCCACTGTTCTCCGTTCACTGTGGATACAGCACACAAGATGGTGGTGCTTCACCCAACGAAGACGGCCGTCACCACCTTTAGCGAACAATCCATTTTAGAATAGCATCTACATTACAAATAACTTTACAAAATCATACCAAAGCAAATTGTTATGAAAATACAATATAAGAAGAATGCATAGCTTGAAACTCTTATGATGCGTCTGCATTGAAAAGTCAATTTGAAGATTTTGTAGCAGTTATTTATCTACCTACCACAGCGGTAAGATGTGACACAAGGTCGGGAAAGTGGGATTTGAAAAGCCAACGCCCGAGAAGGTGAGCACTCTGGCCTACAAAAAATGCCTGGAAGAAGAAAGACATTTCTCAGTTACTTGCAACTACGGTCCAAATTTTATTTACCTCCTCTGCAGGAGGTTAGACACAAGGTCAGGTGAGGTTTTGAAAAGCCAGTGCACTAAGAGAAGAGCACCCTGGCCTACAAAAAATGCTTGAGGAGCTACGTCGGCATTCCTCGGTAGTGCGCCTCAGGTGATTAGCAATAAATTAACCCCTTCTTAAAGAGAGAAGATAAAGCCTGGGAGGATGGTCCTTCTAGGACTGAACAGAACCACACCTCAGCCCAACAGAAGCAAGGTTACTCTGACTGACACAATCAAAATAAGATGTAAGCTTAGAACTTTTACGATGAATCTACATAAAACCAAGTTTACAGATATGCATGTTCAAAGAATATGTTTAAACATTCAACATACTTTTTTCCTTTTGAGTAAGTAAAAAAAATGGTTTTATTAAAAAAACATAATTTAACTATATTCAGAAATACGGGGTGTCCCTATAAAATATGCGCATAATTTAACAACTGATAACTTAATTCATATTCATGTAATTTCAGAAATTATTTTAAATAATGATGGTAGTAGCACGTAGCTTTGAACTAAGGTTTAAAATGTATATTCAGATTGGACTAGAAGTTTGAAAATGTAGTTTAAGTGTAAAAAACGATTTAGGACAGAATTTCACACAGATCCACCTATACAACGTACTATCACTTGAATGAGAGATACATCCAAAGCAAATAGAATTGTTGTTCAAAATGTCCACAAAAACGCTTCCAGAAAACTGAGGACATCCACATAAAACTCAAAATAAAAAGATTGAAAGAAAAATACTGTCAGAGTTGTATAGATGAATCTGTTTGAAAATTTCTCATACACTTATTTTTTTCGCAATTTAACTACATTTTTCAATTTCCAGTAGCAATTTAGGATATATTTCCTTCATTCAAAGCTAAGCCTGGCTGCCATCTTTATTTTGAATCATTTAAGTCTGAAAAGAACTGAACATTAGGTGAGTGTGAATCAATTTTATTAGGACACCTTGTATTTTGATTCCCAACTGAAAAATCTTAGTTGCAAGGAACCTTGTTTTCATTATATCAAACCAATTACAAAATGCCATAAAATAAATGGCAGGAAAGCAAAATGTTAAGAAAAACAGTTGAAAGCCTATGAAGAATATCGTTCAAGTTTAAGACGACCCAGTGCAATTTATGGCATGCGCAAAATAAAAATATCAGATTTAAAAATAGTACGGACTTTGCACAAGGTTGCAGAGTCTGCAGGTATACGGTCCAACTCAGACTCCAATAATTCAGACTGACTCGTTATTTTAAAGTCTTCCAATATTCAGACTATCTGCTGATTCTTCGGAGATTAAAAAATCTGACTCCGACTCCTTCAAAAACTCAGACTTTGCAACCCTGCTTTGCAGGCAAGTTGATTGAAATGAAAACAGAAAATGGGACACCCCACTTTTGGAAGAGATAATTTTTTTATTCTAAGGAAACATGAATGAACGTCCTCTTCGGGAAAGGATCCTACCTGGTCATATTCTGATGAACCTGGATAGAGTGGCCAGCCCAAAAACAATTCAGCAATCACACAGCCTAGCGACCACATATCTATGGCTTCACAAAAAGGAAGACCCAGAAGAATTTCAGGTGCCCTGGAAAAGATGAAAAAAGAAGTTTTACTTTTCAGACTCAACAAATACATCAAAGGTGAACATTTTTTTTTCATCTTTAAGAAAGGTTTGACAACAAAAACAAGAATTTAACAAACAATGAAAGAGAATCATTTCTAATAATAAAACAAATATTTCTTTCTGAGAGATTACATTGCTGAAGGTATAGACACAAAGGGAATCCTGATTTTTTTTAAACACTTAATTCGAACTAGCCCATTTTTTTGTTTCTCCCTTCTATGTCATTAGCAAGAACATATTTTACTTCGCACTAGTTTCTTTCTGAAAATACTTATTCCGGATAGGAAAATATTTTGAGTGAATACTTTTTTCCTTTGTTCATTATAATGAAAAGGAAGCAACAAAGCCTCCCCACCGGTTAATTGTAGATCTTAAAGTACGTAAATAAAGCATGATACCCTAAAACGTGTTAGACTTTCTTTTCTCCCTCCATGCGCCCAGCAGCAGACGGAATTTCTATCGACTGTCCACCTGTGGAACACATCACTTTGGAACTGCTTCCCTGCTGATTACAATATAATCGTCTTCAAATCCAATATAAACAAATTCTTGTCATAAACCGCCCATTAGTAATCAAACGTAGTGCATCTCCGTTTCTTTAATCCTATCCTTGAATGACTTTGAAAGTTAAAAAAAATTATTTCTTTTGATACATATATATAAGTATACATGTTTATTAGTACAAACATTATGGCTCCAACGTTATTTAAGGCTTAGCCTCGTCAGGACTTATCTGGCAGTGAAGCACAACTTTGAGTGTTCATAAAAGTTTCATTTCAACAGCTAATGCATTGAATCTTCTTAGTATGATTTATAGCATATGAGAGATCATACTAGAGCATGACCCAAAGTGATGCCTATATATTATCTATCTTTATATCTGATGTATAAATTGTTAATATGAAACGACTATATATCGTTTATTCTACATAAATGTGATATAAAAAAAGACTTGGTGATATTTTAAATGTTTGCAAAGGTTTCAGTCAACAAGTTTGATGTTTTATTGCTAATATAAAATAGTCCAACACATGCTAACATGTAAAAACAACGTTTAATCGAATATGATGATGATGATTATGATGATGATGGGTGTAAATATACACCCTCATATTCTATCTGGCTGATATGCATCTTAATGTAGAGTACTTAAAAGTAGGTGCATCAATATATACATTGCTGGTATTTTAGACGGCATATTGATATTTTGCTGTCATCTTTTATGGCATGGGTACACTAGTTTTATAATGATCACACTAAAAATAGACAAAACCTTTTTAAGAGATACATGACGTTGATATACTTTATATATATATATATATATATATATATATATATTTCTTTTACAAATTCTATAAATTGTTTTGAAGAAAGCTGATAGAATCAATACTAAAATGCAAAAACTGTTTAAGACCATATTTAGCCAAGAACTCGAGAAATCTTTAAACATCTATTGTTATGCCATGGATTTTCTGATTAACAAACAAAAATTGGAAAGAAAAAAAAAAGTCTCAAAATTCTTATTTATCTTCCATTTTTCTTTTGTTTGAAAGGATGAGAATTCAGAGATTGTTCTGTTGGAAAAAACATTTCCAATGAATCAATAAAATGGTCTCAATGAAATTGATTTTGTCTGTGATGATAACCATTCCAAAAGCATGACCAATATTGATGAAACAGTTATGATCATTTGTATCTTTTCAATAAAAAGCATAACATTATTCTCACTTTCATAAACAGACAGAAATTAATTACTATCGAATAAAAAAGATGTATTTCAAATAACTTATTTCAAATACATCTATTGAATTTTGGGAACAAATTAATAAAAAAAAGAAAAAAAAGATAATAAAACGAAAAAAGAAGAAAAGAGAAGTTCTGTAAAGTTTTTAAAAATTCTACCTAATTGCTACATTAGTAATTCCAATCTAGATTTTTGGATTAGGAGTAAATATTTATAGTATTAAAAGACTCAATTTTAACTTTAAAAAATCAACAAAACAAAGCCATGACATTAAAAGATGGTTCAAATTGAATAGAAAATCAGTTTTCACACATAATAGAGTTTTACTTTTCTCTTCTATTTCATAAAGGGAACATTTTCAAGGTTAAGGTAAAAAATAAAAACAAAATGCAGACACTTGTTTCCAGGTTAAGAGAAGAGTTAATTAAATAGGACCGACTTCATCTAAAAACATTTGTTGGTAATACAGAAAAGAAAAAAGCCATTGTTATCAGAATATAACATTTCGTCTTTGTCTCACAAATAAAACAGATACTGGATATGAACTTAAACTACATCCGGTGGTAAGGCCGTAATTTGGAAGTGTTCAGTAATGGGGAGTCACCCCTGTGGCTCCTGCCAGATTCGTTTATTATGGGGCATACGGACATTTGTTAGTTGTTAACACTACGTGAATCCCAATGTAAAAATAACGAACCTAATGACACCTTTCACTAGATTTCTGACAATAAAATAGGTCCCAAGTATAGAATAGAAAAGATGAACAAAATGAAATTGTGGCCCCTGGTTGTGCTTCGGTCAGTAAACTGGCTAATCCCTCAGGCGACGCGATACAAGAAAAGGGATCGTCAAATGCTTTTGAGATGCAACTCGTGTAGAGACAAGTCAGCTGTTTTTCGTCCACCGTCCACATCGACACTGACCCAAATGTAGTCGCAGTTTGGTTTCTTCAGCCCCTGATGCCAACGAGGTAAAAGAATTTTATCTATATTTGAAGTTAAAGTAAATATATATACATATGTATAGCTTCGTTTTAATTTTAATAGAATTATTCCTATTTTGATATTTCGACATTTTCGTTGTTTAGATAAATATCTTTTGGCGGCCGCATTCCTCTTTCCTTGTGGTCTTGAGAAAGCACCTTTTGTCTCATGTAAATTTTGTGTCGCTGTCTTGGCTGCTTACTCTTTGTCCTTTTCTTATTTGTGATTTATTTTACCCTTTTGATTTCGAGGTACCTGTTTCAATTTTTTATTTTATTGTTAATCTTTTTCTTATTTGCAGTTTTCACAGCTGCATATGTACATTGGATAAATAAATATTCATATAAACAAATTGTACGCAGTTGTCAGTTCTCTCACGCAAACAAAGTGGTGAAGAAATCACAAATTCCAGGTCTACTCTGACTCATAGTGGTGGTGTTGCACTACCCGTTCTTTCGGGGTACCTGGTTAGATTCAACAAGAATGACAAAGAACAGTAAGTATATGGAAAAACTTCAGTTTTCTTTATTTCCCATCACCGGATGGTTTACACCAGCTACGCACACACATATAAAAAAAAATCTTTTGACATGCTTTTGTCTCATGAAAGTCTTTTTCTTGCTGAGGTCACAGACTTGGTTTCCGCTAGAAACTCGTTCATATATACATCCGATTGGAAAGCAATTTGCTCTGCATTGTCTATCCAAGCGTGAACTGAAGCAATTGTTCCGCAAGCACTCCCAATTGTCTGTTTGATGAAATACAAGTCAGGGGATTGCTTCACTGTACCGACTTGCTTATCAGTCGCATTTTTAGTCAGCATTTCAGGTCAGAGTGGACATGGGAGTCATGGTAACTAAATGGTGGTTCCACACTCTTCAAAGTTTTATAGTTTTTAACGATTATAAATTTTCCAAAATACAAAATTTATTTGAATTAATGTAATTTTACTTACTCCCCCCCCCCCAATCAATGCTGAGTACATTCTTGGAGAGGTGGGGGGGGGGGGGACTCTAAAAATTGAATATTTTTAGATGTAAGTAAAAAATAAGAATATAAAAGGTAGCAATTGGGTTATGGGATCGGACATAGAGTTCCTCATTCAATCCCAGGCAATGTCTAGTTTTCATGCTAGTAGCCTACTAAGAGTGTGTGACAGAGACAATTGATAGCTCTATAGAAATCTACCAGCAAACGCTTCATAGAGCTCTCCCCAGGATTCATTCTGTTCACCCTCCCACATCTATGAGGTATTGGTTTATTTGTACCCATAACAACATGGCTTAACCCGACACCTGCTACTCATTTGCATACAGGTGGAATGGACTAGTCCTTTCAAGTAGGAGAGATATGTTGGAATTCAATCACTCAGTGGCTTCAGGTGGGAATGGTTGAGAACGGGAGGGAGGGTTACAGGGTTCTTTTCTTTTGACAGCAGCTATTTCAATAGGTCACCAGACCCTCTTAGGCTGACACCAGCGACAGCAGCAGCATCAGCTCTTCAGAGAAAACAAATGCCCATGAAGGCGAGATGACAAAAAACGTTCTTGTGAAAAGGCTTCTTTTTTTTTTCTTTTTTTTTAAATCATGTCACTAATAGAACATATAGAGATTGGGATAAAAATTAAACTGAGAACCAGAGATATATGACAGATTAATGTCACAGAGACGGTTCATATAAGTTTTATGAATACATTCTGACAGTAGAATAAATACTACATAATTGCCTAATTTATAAAGAGAGAGTGCTCAATATCAGAGACAGAGCCTGATTATCCTATAAGATAGTACATCATTTGTATGTTATGTCTCTTTGGACATCTCACCTTTTTAACTATTTTCTCAATCCAACCCTTCAAAAAAAAAAAACATTCTACACAACATTTACACTATTACTACGCACCACAAACCAGTTTCGTGTACGAAAACGAGTAAATATAGTGAAATTCCCTTCAATTTCAACTTCTGATAACTCATTTATTTTGGGGGTTATTTCGATATAATTAGGGGTGGGACGTAATGGGTGAAAATTTCAGATTCATGCGAGTAGTATTTTTTTGTGTTCATTTATACATAAATAACACTAAACAAACATTTTGAAAATTTTGCAAAATTCAGAAGGTGCAGGCCAATAGTTTTTGGCTATTTTACATTCATGAAAACCCTTTCACAGCCTGAAAATGGTCCTAAATTAAAGTACTATATCAGATTTAACCATCTATATCCATTCATAGCTTTTGAGGCTCCAAAATCCATCATTTTTCGGTGAAAAAGTGGTTTCATGCGATATTGCAGGTCCTAAAACATCCTCAAAAGCTATGAATGGATATAGATGGTTATATCTGATATAGTACTTTAATTTAGGACCATTTTCAGGCTGTGAAAGGGTTTTCATGAATATAAAATAGCCAAAAACTAGTGAAAAATAGCCCAAATTAGCCAAAATCCTCCGTTAAGCAACCTAATTGGTTCCCAAGCCTCTACAATGGTTATGAATAGGTGTAGATAGTTGAAACCATTGTATAGGCTTGGGACCCAATTAGGTAGCTTAACAGAGGATTTGGGGAAATTTTGGCTAATTTTGGCTATTTTTCACTAGTAACGGCTATTTTTGGCCTGCACCTTCTGAATTTTGCAAAATTTTCAAAATGTTTGATTGTTTAGTGTTATTTATGTATAAATGAACACAAAAAAATACTACTCGCATGACTCTGAAATTTTCACCCATTACGTCCCACCCCTAATATAATTTGGATGTAAACAAAATTTAATCTTTTCTCTTTATAAACGTACAATTCTTTCTTCTTGTGTCATTAATAGTTACTTTCCAGGTTAGTTCAAGTTTGGTTACTATTTTCAGTAACGAGCGATTTATTTTTTAATGTTAGTGTTTTTGAACATAATGTACACAATATTGTGTGTCTCTTTACATATAAAAAAAAACAGTCACATTTTACAGAGAAAGGGCCACTCGTCAACATAGCGGGTTTAATATATGGTTTTAAGTTGTCTTTCAGAAAAAAAAATCCAAGTTGAAAACTTTAGTGAATTAAATTTTTGCCCTATTGTCAAATTATGTTTCCATCTGTTTTTACATGCTCTAAATCTGATTTTTTTTTTTATTGATTTACCATTAAAAGAACAATTTAGCTTGCTTTCTAATGTACTGTGAATCATATTAAGAAGATTCAATGTGTTACCTGTTGATATAAATCTTATCTGGACAGTTTTTGAGAGGTAATTGGATTTTTCCCGGCGTTTAGGTTGACTTGATCTAATAATTATTGCTTTCATTATGATTCAATTTCAATATGACATTACATTTGTAAGGATTTTTTACTTGTTCAAAGCCTGCATTTTTAGTTATACACTATGAAATTTAGCTTCTTAACTAATAGCACACAAGACAGCAAATTTTCTAATTTCCAACAAAATTTTAAGTCATAATTCCGTGGCTAATTGTGCTATCAAAATAAATTATATATCATTGTTTATGTTTTTCAAAGACCTATGTGTCCACATTAAAAGTTTTTAGATATTATGAAAATAAAATTTTGGTTTCAAATACCTACTATTAATACAACATTAATATTTAAAAAATTAAATTCTGTTAAATATTGCATCCGATAGTTTCCAAAAATGCTCTCCTAATTTTTTTTTTTTTTACCATTATTTCTTATTTCTTCCAATTCAATCTAAAATTATTATACACCATGTTATTAAATGTTTTCTCCGTTAGCTGCAGAATATGCACTAACATGGCTGAATGTCCTCCAAGCCCTACGATCTTGAGCCAAGGTGTTGACTTGGTATATGTTCATGTTCGTCCATTCACATACGTTGTCAATCCATCTTTTCTTTTGTCTACCTTTCGACTTCCTTCCTTTTATTATGTCTTCAACAAATAGTTTACAGAGCCCTGCACGGGAACACTTAACGTGACCAAACAATCTCAAAACTTTACATTTGATGACAGAGGATATTGATGGGATGCCAGTGAGTTTTCGCAACTCTGCAATACTAATGTAATCACATAGTTTATGATCAATAATGAAGCGCATGATGTGGTTTTGGAAAGGTTCTACTTTCTGACGTAATCTTACAGTCCAGTTGACACATTCAAGTCTGTATACGCCTACAGGAAGGACATATGCATTATGCGTTATAGATTTTCGCCATCGTTGTTCTTAATCTGATGCAGCAACTTATTCCAAAAAAATATATTACTCTATTAGCAAAAAAATTCAAAAGATCAATTGGCTAACAGAATTAGTTTTTGAAATCTGTCTTGGAAGATCAAGCAGACATATTAAAACTGTGAATCGTTCCACTGCTAAATAGTTTAATCAACTGTAATGATATGAATATGACAAACCCACATTTTGATTGTTTAATTGCTGAAATCGTTGTTCATCTAGTTGGCAATTAAAAATAATGGCATTTCTTAAAGAATAGTATTGATGATCATTCTAGTTCATTTAAAGAATTTGAAATAAGTTTAATTCATAAATATCACGAGTAAAAATTTAAATATAACAAGTAAAAAATATTCAAGATGAACTTTGAAAAAAAAAATGAGAGGTAGGCTCCATTAGAATAATGTTATTAGCCAGAAATTACTTTTTATTCCATAGTTTAAATGCTTTCAAATTCTTTTCAAATTTTGAAGTCTCATCAAGTAATTCATTCTTTCTTTTTCAACTATTAACAAAGGATTAAAATGGCTGACTTGTTTACAAAGAAACGGAAATGCATTTGGATGAATTTAATTTTGTAATAATCTTTTTTTAATAGGATTCAAAAAACATGTTTTACGCTATTGTATTTTTTACTTCAATAAATATTCAATTAATAACTCAATGTCTGTGTGTATGTGTGTATGTGTGTGTCCTATAGAAAGAAACATTAGAGAATCTACATAAAATCTAAAACTGTACTGTTATGTAAAATTATCCAGGGAGAATAATAGAAGTATTCCCGAATCTCTAAGTGCATCTCTAAGGGGGTCTATGGAGCAGATTTTGTTCGGAAGGGGGGGGGGGGGGGAAGTCGAGTTTTTTAGTTATAATTTGGAAAGAAAACACTGTAATTTCAATGTATTCCTTCCGGAAATGACCAATTTTCTTTCAAAATCATTTAACATTTCTTAAGCTTCTCTTCGAACTATGAAGGGGGGGGGGAGGAAACTTGTAACGGGTAGTTTTAATAGTGCTCTGGAGGCATCTTTAATTTTATTTAGGTGGTTTCAGTAGCGCTCTAAATAGGAGCAACATTTGGTAAGTGGTATATAGTAATCCAACAGTGCTCAACATCCGAGACAGAGCAGATGTGTTTACGCAGTGTTGCCCGGGAGAAAGAACTGCTCTGTCTTTTGTTAACTCGGTATTCCCCGAGTGTCATAATAGTAATAATACAGTATTATATTTGGTAAGTGATATAAGTTAATCCAAAGTGCTCAATATATTAGATAGAGCAGGTGGGTCTTTAAATGTCACGTTGCCTGAGAGAAAGATTTTCACTGTATTTTGTTATACTATTGTATATCAGAAAATATACTCTGCGTTGCTCGGGAGTCAGTGCTCAATATCCTAGATAGAGCAGGCGTGTGCAATAATACAGTAGTACATTTCCTATATGGTATATGCTTGATGGAGAAGAGGAAGACAAGAAACTTAGCATTGCCCAGGAATACACTAAAATAAATATAAGTTTCATTATATTGTTAAAGGGGGAGCAATAACTTTGAAACTTAAAGTTCAGCTGAATGACTTACATTATTATTATTTTCAATACATTAACACAAGAGAGGAATAGACTGTGCTGAAGTGAAAGGGGAGTGAAGGAGAGGGATGTGGAAAAACGGGGAAGGGAGATAGAGAGACGGAGAGATTAGAGAGGTACGAGAAGAAACAGCACTTCTTGGCCTTTTGGCTGAGATCACATTGTAGTATCTGTTCCGATGGATAATACACCTTATAGACCGGTATCGTCTTGGCCTTCGGGTCTTGATTCCGGCGGTTTGTGGGTTTGTCCTGTGCAGTTCTAGAAGGTCCACCCTCCTAGGTTTTGCCTCCCCTCTTTGGGGAGGAGTAAGTTTATTGCTTACTGCCTGAAGCGCCTCTACCGGGGAATGCCGACGGGGCTACCCAGGCATTTCTTGTAGGCCAGAGTGCTCACTTTCTCGGGCGCTGGCTTTCAAAATCCCACTTTCCCGACCTTGTGTCACATCTTACCTTGTGGGAGGAAGATAAATAAAAGAGAGGTAGGAGTTTTAATATGAAGATGTTACAAACACTTTTTAACCTCTTCTATTTTTTTTTATGGCCTTGGACAACGCCGGATAGCCCTGCTAGTATATAATGATGTATAAGTCATGTAGAGGCAAGAAAGGCACATACACAGGAGCAGTGGACACATCATTTTTTATTAATATAGAGAAGAGATAGGAATAGAAAAAAAAGAAGGAGAAAAAAGTGAAAACCCCAAAGTGGTGGATTATATATATTACAAAAGGAAGGAAGGAAAACATTTTGAATGAAACAACCTCTCAAGTGATGTCTGTCAACTGTCAGAACGAAATTCTCAATTAAGGATAACAACTGTAGCTGATAATCATTAGCTGTGTGTCCCCTGAGAAAGCACACATAGGAAATGAAGGGGCGGGGCAAGAGAGAGAAGGTCAAAGGACAGAATGATAGGAAGTTGTGCTCTTAGCAGGGTGAGAGGGAGGGTGAGAGGGAGGAGGTCATATCCACTGAAATTTCAGTTATTTATTTAAGATGGAATTAGTAAACTGGCTGACTCAAGCTGAACATTTAGCAATTTTGTTTTTAAAATAAAAAATAAAAAAGGTGCAATTTGTAACCCTCCCCCCTTCACACATTAAATAGGATTTTTTTTGTTTGTTCTTGTTTTAAAGAGATGATGAATCAGCCTACAAAAGAGACTTGTAAAATAATCTTTTCCTTTAAGGAAATTTTCATTATTATGACTGAAAAATAAGCTCAGAAGAATAAAAATGGCTTAGGAGATGAAAAGATAAACAAAAATGGCATACTAAGTGACTGTGTATGCAGGGATAACCTTGCATATACAGTGGCTACTATGCCAAACATAGTTTTATCTTGTGCATACACAAATAGTCATCTATATAATAACTCTCTTTGTTCCTATTTACTTGCCTCCCCACGAGAGCAAAGGTAGACACATGGTCGGCTTTTAATGTAGGGGAAAATCCAGCTCCCCAAAAGGGGCACTCTGGATTAGAACAAAAATAACAAGTCGCGCGTGCGTGGTCCCCCTCTGTATGTGACGAGTGTAAAATGCAATAAATTTGGGCAATTTGGGGCATTTTTTACCCCCTGGCGGCGCGAACCAGAATTTTTCTGAGGTCAAGGATGCTCATTTTATATCCAGAACAATTGCCTCTACATTTTGGCCAAGTTTCAGAAAAATTGAATGAATGGATCAAACGTTATGGGAGAAAAGGGTCATTTTTTGCCATTTTGGGGGCTTTTGACCCCCTGGGGACGCAAACCAGATTTTTTCCAAGGTCAGCGATACTTATTTTCTATTAGGAACAATTGCCTCCACATTTTGCCCAAGTTTCAGAGAAATTGAATGGATGGATGAAAAGTTATGGGGCAAAAAATGTCATTTTTTGCCATTTCGGGGCCTTTTGACCCCCTGGAGGGCTAACCAGATTTTTTTTTTAAATCGGAGAATGTCACTTTCTAACCTGACCAAAGTTACAACTTCATGCAAAATTTCAGAGAAATTCAATGGATGGTTGCGGAGATAAATCGGGGGACCAAAAAATTGCCCAAATCTAGAAGGATTTCTCCTTCACTAACCCGTGACAGAATAAACTAGTGTCGCATCAGAACAGATACTACACTTTCTTCCTATGGCCTTTCAATGCTGCAAAAACGCTTGCACTACATGAAAGGGATGTAATCCATCCAAACTCGACGCAGTTGTAGTAGCATTAATACAGCTTTCTTTGTATATGTAAACAAGAAGCAGACGACAACTGATATTTTTGCCAAGTTAATTTAATTACAAAAGTTATTAACGAAAATGTGTCAAAATAAAGCTAAAAAATTAATCTTTTACTTGCAATTTTACTTTAAAATAAAACTCCTCTAAAATTCTTACATTTCATAGGATTTGAATCTTTTAAAACATAATTAATTTCAATTCAAGAAATCAAACTTTCTGCATGGTTTTGCTAGTAAACTATTATTCCAATTTTGATTGAAAACAAATAATTTTTTATTTTTATTTATTCCAGATTCGCCATTTTCCAATGGTAAGGATGAAGGACACCATTTTGATGACTATTTCACAAAAAAGAGATAACTCAGCATTTGATTATTCATGAATAAGGTACTAACACGGTTTGGGATACATAAGTTATGTTTGGGTTATTTTTTATCAAGCCTTAAAAAAAAAGAATTTGTGAAAATAATTGCTGTAGATGTAACATTATCCTTGCATATACAGTGACTGTATACATAGCAATGGCCAACAAAATATCTATTTAAAAAAACCCTCTTATCTCAGACCTAGTTGTTTTTTGATAATATTTATAAGGAATATGAAGCAAAACAAACAAACATTGATGCAATAGAAAACAAGACTAGACTAGCATCTTTTACAAGTGTAGACTTGAATTTAAGATTATGTGCTGAAAAAAGAAATATAGCCGGTGAGGAGGTGATGATAACTTAGTCCATAATGAAACATAAAACTAATGACAAGATACTTCACCTACAAACACGATAAACATTCTGATTAGAATAGAAAAGGATGAATAATGTGATGAGTCGAAAACTAGGATTGATTCTAAGGTGAAATTCAGATGAATTTAGTTCATAAAGAAACATGACCAACAACTCAAAACCATAATCACAAACACAATAAAAACTCTGATTATGGAGTAGAAAATGGATGAATACTTTCATTGTTCCCATAATAATGAACAGTGGATTGTTTTGGTTTGTGGCATATCAACTCTTTTCAGATTATTTAATGCCGAATACGGATATTTTGGTAAACGGGTTTAGGTTTGAAATTCTTCATATTTTCCCATATTTATTCAGGCTGTAAATGTGTTTATTATACGATTGGTTTGTAGAATAATTTGTTTCGTAGATATGTAAATAGTCTGTAAACGGTTCTATTTAACCCACACATGGGAGCCTGACAGGTACTACCACTCTGGGTCAGAGTGGACCTGAGAGTAATGGCAACTAAGGGGTGACTCCACACTCCCCCAATTTGGGGCCTCACAACTGGATACACTTTAAGGTTATACCCAAAACCATAATTATTAAGAAATCAAAGTTAAGAAAATGGATTGCAAAAGATAATAAGATTCAATTTTAGCATAAAAGTCTTTTCTTGTCGTCTTCAAACTGATAATATAAGTACTTTTAGATATCAACTTATAAGAGTCACTTATTATCAAGTATTATTTCGTTTTCTAATGACGAAGTTTCATATTAAAGTTAATAAACAATGTTTCCTTTTTCCTAACAATTTCCTGTTCTCGAGGTATTCAGCTTTGTGACTAACAAAAGACAACCTCAATTACAAACACAATAACAACTCTGATTATAGAGTAGAAGAAAAAAAAGGATGAATTCTTTTACTGTTACCATAATAATTAGGATGGAAGGTGTTTATTGGTGAAAATATACGCCTTGTAATATTGAAAGCTGGTCTTATAGCAAGAATAAATAATAGGCTAGTCTAGTTGTAAAGAAACCGACCTAGAAACAGCCTCCAATGATGAGTCACTCAGAGCAGAAGAGTGGAATCGTATGAAGTTAAAGAATGAAACAAAAGACAGTAGACAATTTGGCAATCAGCCAAATGTTCTTATATAAGACATCTTTCAGATTGAGCTTATACAAAGAAAATTGTATATCTTTGATGATGATGATAATGATGATGATGATGATGATGTTGATCATGATGATGATGATGATGATGATGATCATGATGATGATGTTGATCATGATGATGATGTTGATGATGATCATGATGATGATCATGATGATGATCATGATGATCATGATGATGATCATGATGAGAAAAAATTTTCATTTGGATTATATTATCATGTTTGGGCTGACGTAGCCTCCAACCTTGGGGATCTTTATGCCGAACTCAGGAATCTATACGGAATTTTGTAGAACAGTAGTCTGAATAATACAAATCAATCCCCATCTCAAAAATTCAAAAAACAAAAGATGTACAGTTTTTAAGAATGAAATTTGATAAAATATTCAATTTGAAACATTTTGACAAAACAATACTTTTCTCAACATCATCATAATCATCATCATCATCATCACTTGGTTTAACGTCCGTTTTACATGCTGGCATGTGTTGGACAGCTTTTAGAAATTCACTTCTAAACTAACCTATCTCTGGTCAGGTCTTTATTTATCCCTCTTTCTCTCAAATTCATTCTTGTCACTTCCTCCCATGTTTTCTTTGGCTTTCCTCTGTAAACTGAACCAGCTACTTTAACTGTTCTTCATCGACTAACCCAAGAACTCTTATCCATTCTTTCAATATGGCCATACTATCAAAGTCTCTTGCCCCGCACATGTTACACTGTTCAGATTTAATCTTCCACTGAGGTTATCAGATCTAAGCCTAGGCAAATTTCTAGGTAAATTAAATAAAGGGTTCTGTTCAAATTTCTGTATAGATTTTAGAATTCGACAAAGATTCCTGAGTTCAAAAAGATGCACCTGAAGAAGGTCGGTGGTTACATCAGCCGAAACATTGTGAGAATAACACCCAAGATGAGAATAGTAGTTCAAATAATACAAATTATCAATCCGTATCTCAAAAATTCCAAAATAAAATATTAATATTTCATCACTATGAGTAAATACAAAAATAAATTTAAAAAAACAAACTTTCTTATAAAGGTTTTGTTGAATATAGATTGAAATTTTAGAATAATTATACATTTTAAACATTAGCCAAATAAATGTCTGTTTTACATGGACATCGAAAAAACTCAATAAAAATACATTTCCAAAACAACAAAAGAGAATAATATTTTTAATCATCTATATATATTTATATATCTATTATATCATTTAATAATATTTTTAATCATCTATATATATTTATATATCTTTTATATCATTTAATAATATTTTTAATCATCTATATATATTTATATATCTATTATATCATTTAATAATATTTTTAATCATCTATATATATTTATTTATCTATTATATCATTTAATAATATTTTTAATCATCTATATATATTTATATATCTATTATATCATTTAATAATATTTTTAATCATCTATATATATTTATTTATCTATTATATCATTTAATAATATTTTTAATCATCTATATATATTTATATATCTATTATATCATTTAATAATATTTTTAATCATCTATATATATTTATATATCTATTATATCATTTAATAATATTTTTAATCATCTATATATATTTATATATCTATTATATCATTTAATAATATTTTTAATAATATTTTTAATCATCTATATATATTTATATATCTATTATATCATTTAATAATATTTTTAATCATCTATATATATTTATTTATCTATTATATCATTTAATAATATTTTTAATCATCTATATATATTTATATATCTATTATATCATTTAATAATATTTTTAATCATCTATATATATTTATTTATCTATTATATCATTTAATAATATTTTTAATCATCTATATATATTTATATATCTATTATATCATTTAATAATATTTTTAATCATCTATATATATTTATATATCTATTATATCATTTAATAATATTTTTAATCATCTATATATATTTATATATCTATTATATCATTTAATAATATTTTTAATCATCTATATATATTTATATATCTATTATATCATTTAATAATATTTTTAATCATCTATATATATTTATATATCTATTATATCATTTAATAATATTTTTAATCATCTATATATATTTATATATCTATTATATCATTTAATAATATTTTTAATCATCTATATATATTTATATATCTATTATATCATTTAATAATATTTTTAATCATCTATATATATTTATATATCTATTATATCATTTAATAATATTTTTAATCATCTATATATATTTATATATCTATTATATCATTTAATAATATTTTTAATAATATTTTTAATCATCTATATATATTTATATATCTATTATATCATTTAATAATATTTTTAATCATCTATATATATTTATTTATCTATTATATCATTTAAAAATATTTTTAATCATCTATATATATTTATATATCTATTATATCATTTAATAATATTTTTAATCATCTATATATATTTATTTATCTATTATATCATTTAATAATATTTTTAATCATCTATATATATTTATATATCTATTATATCATTTAATAATATTTTTAATCATCTATATATATTTATATATCTATTATATCATTTAATAATATTTTTAATCATCTATATATATTTATATATCTATTATATCATTTAATAATATTTTTAATCATCTATATATATTTATATATCTATTATATCATTTATTAATATTTTTGAAAACAGTAATTTTTTTTTTGCTATGAAATGCACATTAATCGACTCCACTACTAAATATATACATTTGTATGTACTAAAAACAAATGTAAAAAAGTGTTAATTATTTTTAATTAATAATTTTTGTTTTTTATATAATAAAATAAAAATAATGATATTAAATTAATAGGAAAGGAAACAAAATGTATTGGAAAAAGGTGTCGTAAGACAGACGCTGTTATAATTCAGTGATATGCTTAATTGATGACATATTGTGATGTCATTAAAGTTTTAGGAGGACAGACAAACTTACATCTCACAAATTTATATAAGAAAAAGGGGAGCTTGTGCATTATGGCAACAAAATGACGACAAACAAAATTCGGTGCTTATGCTGATTAGCGGCCTATGAAAAAATTATTTCTATAAAAAAACAAGAATATATACTTATTAAGCATTATATTCTTACTCACTGTACGAAAAAGTAGAAAAAATTATCCACTAGAACTTTAATTACAAGTATTTTTCCATTCTGCGTATCATAACAGCGACTCGTTCAGTAAGCCCCCATCTTGTTTTTTAAGAAGATTTGAAGGGCAGATAACTGAAATCTTCTTAAAAAAACAAGATGGAGGCTTACTGAACGAGTCGCTGTTGATATGCAGAATGGAAAAATACTTGTAATTAAAATTCTAGTGGATATTTTTTTCTACTTTTTCGTACAGTGAGTAAGAATATAATGCTTAATAAGTATATATTATTGTTTTTATATAAAAATAATTTTTTCATAGGCCGCTAATCAGTATAAGCACCCAAAATTCCCTTCCTTATTTCTAGAGGAGTGAATTGAAAGGGGGAGATAATTCGAATTTTTTTTAGAGGGACTCATAACGAAACAGTCATATTCGATTTTTTTTTGTCACGGGAAAGCGTAACGCAGATAGAGAAGCATGAGAATTTGTCAGAAGAAACATTTAAAAACAGTATTTTTGTAATAAAATACATTAAGAAACTAGTCTGTGCGCTTGCAAAAAAATCGACTAACTTCACCTTATCTCTAGTTTAATATAAAATGCTTTCAAGATTTAACGAATTTTCCAAAAATTAAGAAATTCAAATTATCTCCCCTTTCGATTCACTCCTCTAGAAATAAGGAAGGGAATTTTGTTTGTCGCCATTTTGTTCCCATAATACACAAGCACCGAAAAAGGTGCTGGAAGCTTTATGTAAAAAAAAAAAAAAAATGTAGTTGAGAAGTTGATATTTCAGCTCTTAATTGGTTTTCATTTAAGATTAGAATGTCTCAGTTACTTATTGTAAATATATTTTGCTTATTTCTTAGTAGAAAGTGTAAACTTTATTTAATTAAAAAAAAAAAAATAAATCAAAGCTGTAAATTTTTTGTTTTTATAATTAAAACTTAAAAAAACCAAAAAAACCTTAAGGTTGTTTTTGAAAATTTCAAACAAAAAATAAATAAATCACAATTATTGATCAACTGAAAAAACTTTAATTGAGTTTACAAAAGTCACTATTACATACTTTAAACAAAACCCATATACTTTTTACTTTAAAAAGTAAAACAACTATAATTGGTTGTTTACTAGCCATAATGTAAATATTTGTATTAATACAGTTTATTTCGTTATTATTACGAGATGAAAGTTGCATGATGTTGGTTACAGGCACAGACCGCAAGCTTGGTTTGCTATGTTCGCGTTCTGTTGGGGTTTTTATTTACTCCTCCCCAGGAGTTAGGCACAAGGCCAGTTTTATCTTACTCCCACAAGTAAGATGTGACCCAAGATCAGGTCGAGAAAGTGGGGTTTGAAAAGCCAGCACTCGAGAGGTGAGCACTCTGGCCATTTAAAAATTGCCTGGGCAGCCCTGTCGGCATTCCCCGGTAGGGGCGCCTCAGACAGTAAGCAATAAACTTACTCCTCCCCAAAGAGGGGAGGCAAAGCCTGGGAAGGTGGACCTTCTAGAACTGCACAGGACAGGCGTGCAGTATCCATCGGAACAGATACTACTACACTTTGATCTTAGCCAAAAGGCCAAGAAGCCCAATTTATTTAGGCAGGTTTCCCAAATACTTTTGAGAAAAGTATTTGGAAAAGGTATGAATCCATATATCTTCCCTATAGTCATGGCTTAAATAGTAGCGTAAACACGGCAAGCGTTGGTTGTGAAAACAGTCTAGGAAAAGGAAAAATCAGAAATAACACTAATCTTTCTCTGATTATCCTGCCATTGTTTCCAGTCGTTCTGGATTTCTACTTGCCACGGGACTCAAGCAATGCGGATTCAAGAGAAGTGCAGTTGGAGATTACACAACTCTTGCTTCACTATAGATTCCCCATGCAGACACTCTTACAAGGAGTATCAGTTATCGCTTGAGATCGAAAGAGGCTTCTCTATGAGATATCAACTTTCATATTATCATCATCATCATCCAAATGTATATTTTAAACAGGAATAATTAAAATTGATACGTGTACACATTAATAGTGTTCTACTAAATGTTATTCCATCTACACTGGACAACGCCGGGCAGTCCTTCTAGTGGTCGATACATCTAAGTCTATATCCAGTAATGCTGTTGCTTAAAAGTCCACCACCAACAACAAAGTGAGTAGGTATGATGGTAAAATATATCACTTTCATCATTCTATTTCCTGGAATGTTCTGGTTGGCCATCCATTACTTCTGAACCAATTGAAGGTAGATATGGCTAGGCTCAAAGTCAGCAAACCAAGTAGGCGGAATAAAATTTGGGCAGTATAGGCCAACAGTTGGATACAAGAGAAAATCAATAGTGAAGGACAAGGTGTCAGACAGTTGTCTCGACCTCACAGACCTGATGCTGTCTTTTAACATAGAAAGATGAATGTTCTCGTATGTTGGCATTGCCGTCAAAGAACACAAAGGAAGAACATTGGGCGATTGAAATGAATCATTTTGTCAGTTTTACCACATACAAAAATAACCGCGATATACAAAGGCAAAATGTCGGGTAAAATACTCATTCTTCTAAACAAGTATTTCATATTAAAAAAAATAATGAAGTAGATTTGATTATTTTTTTTTTATACTCTAAATTATAGTAAAGCAAAATGGTGATTTTTTTACATGATAATTTAACTATTCATCATGAATTTTGTTTCTGTGAAAGCAATTTTTATTGAATCATATCCGGTGGTAAGGCTGCAATTTAGGAGCTTTGAAAAGTGTAAGTCACCTTTCTTTTACAATTACTCCCAGGTCCACTCTGATCCAAAGTGGTACTACTTGTCATGGTCCCATTTATGAATTAGTCCTGAGTATAACATTAAAGTGCGTCCGGCCAAATACACAGAAATTGACATCATGAATTTCTAGTTAAGCTAAACACTAGGAATACATATTTGAAGATATTAAGAACTTGAAGCATAACAACTTTTACCCAAAAATTACTTGAAAAGGGTTGATAAAAAACAAAACAATAACAAAAAAACAAAAACAATATTGAATTTGTCTAAAGAACTGATAAAAACAAACCTCTTATTTATGAGGGGGTGTGAAGGGCATACTGGTGCGGACTGAAACTGTTCGCGTTACATCAGATCTATAGAATCATGTTCACTAGAGATGTTGGCAACCTTCATGTGGTTTATCCTGTGAGTAGCTTATCCTGTTAAGAGGAGAGGGGGGGGGAGATTGCATACAAAACAGAATCCAACAAGTTTAAATATTGTAACTAACTGGTTTATACAAATTGTTTTGCCTTTTTAGGTTGCTTTGTTTTATGGCATATCAACCCTTTGAGGGTTATTTAATGCCGAATCCAGTCATTTTGGTGAAAGTTTTTACGCTTCAAGTTCTTTATATCTTCAAATATTTATTCATGGTGTTTTGTTTGGTTGTTTTTTAGAGGAAAAATGTTGTTTTTGTTTTTAGCTTTGCAGAACATGAAATGTTTGGTGCATTTTAATGAGGAAGCTGGTATCTTCAGACAGCCTGATCTGGTAGCACTAAGACGTTTTTAGGAAATTAACAGACATTAGATTTTGTTAAAATGCATGACTAACAAAAATGCTTCCCAACAGACGTTTCATGCTAAAGATAAATATCAGGTTTGTATGGTTCATTTTTTTAATTAAAAATGATTTTTATAGAACGGATTGCTTCTGAATAAAATGCTCATCTATACAATAATATGCTAATGGATTTCATGTCTGTACTTATGTTATCGCCTTTCACACACATTCTAAGAAATGTGATCTTTTGATCAGCAAAGACAGTGATTAATTTGATATTGCTAACGTAAAAAATTCTGATTTTATCCATTTTAAAAATGCTCCCAAATCAAATGATGTCATCTCGTCGACTAAACCAATATAATTTTAAATAAATACATTTTTTTAAAATTTACATTCGCTCCATTGATATTTATAACAATATTTAGCTGGCAATTATTTTTACCGTAAGAAGAGAGAGAATATTTGTTTCAAAAATAATTAAATTGCTACATTTTTAATAAATATACAAAGAAGAAACATTCATTTTATTTATCTGACAATGACAATTATTTTTATGGAAGAAGAAAGAGTCTTTTTTCTTAATAGTATTGATCTTGTCAGATCAAAAGGAATGTTACTACTAACAGTAAATTATACAGATTGATATAGAAAGCACCGTGGAATTTCCAAGGGATCCCGCTAGTTTTTTTATAATTGTTATACGAGTCCAGGAGGGATGGATTCAGGCTCAAAGAAAAGTTGGCAGCAATTGCTTTCTAAGACACCCTAAAAGTGAGAGTACAAATTTGTATAGTTTAGAAATTTTTTTAATTTTTTATTTTAATATTAAATCTTACAAAATTAATCAAATAAAAAAAATGCTTTCAAATTAAATTTTATTGACTAAGAACCAATGAGAATTTGATTTTTGATATATTTTACACTTTTTATGATTCCGAAAGTATTCTTTCAAATTTCAGCATTTTTAAAAATTGTGTTGGTAGTTGGAGGGGGTGCAACTAAAGGTTCGCATTTGTAAAAACGAAACAAGCATTTTCAGGTTTCGGTGATGTCGTGCATTTTCAAATTCAAAAGAAATTTTTACGATGATGAAAATAAACGAGAAAATAAATGCTGATATGAACCCATGCATGGGAATTTCATAAGATATGTAACCTCATTTAGAAAATAATGATCCTATTAAGTGTGTGTGTGTGGGGGGGGGGGTGCATGGTTATCAATATAGAAAAGAATATTACACACTAGCAGGGCTACCTGGCACTGCCTGTGTATTATATAGAAAAAATAGTATGAGTGAATAATAATAATAATAATGAAAAAAAAAGTGTCAAATTTTTAACATTAGAAAGCCTAATGGAAAAATATAAATCCCATCTCTACAGTAATGGGTTGATTCGGGATAAATTATTTTCAATTTAGTTTATTTACTATTCTTATTTATATAGATATAATATATTATATTCAAAATAGCATCAACAAATATATAAATTCAGAATTAAAACCTCTAAAATAATTTATTTTTTCTCTACCATAACTTTTGAAATGCTGCAATTGTGTTGTCTCATTATTTTGTTTATTTCTAATGTTGGTATTTACTATTGTTTTAACTTTTGCAAAGACCTTCGCTTGTAAAGTCTACAGCCATACATTTTTTGACAAAACCTTGCTTTGAGGTTGCTACTAAATACATAAACCAGACTGTGTTTTTGTCCCCCCTCTCTCTTTAGAGTCAAATGTCTGTCAGTTAAAAGCAATGAAAAAGGAAAGAAAGAAAGCAAAAAGGACAAATCAAGATTTCCTTACCCTCTTTTTCACCAGTGAATATTAAAAAAGATTATCTGTTATTAAATTAGTACCTGGTGATTTGGGTAGAAATATATTTTTTTTTTTGGGGGGGGGGGGGGGGTATCGGAAAAATTTTATGCCTATTTTCCAATGCAAAAACGATTCTTGTAATTGCTTTTTTTTGTGAACTTAATTTTCCATTACTGGTCCTAATGATAAATATTTATTGATTTTAAACTACCAACAAAATTGAGATCTATAGATCAACCCCCACAACTGCATTTTTAAGTTTGCAAAAATATATGCACATATTACATGGGTTAAATATTTAGAGATTTAAAAAGTAATTGTATCGGAAATTTTAAAAGTAATTGTATCGGAATCAGAAATTGGGAACAGAATCGCTAATTGTATCGGAATTCAGAAAAAAAAAAATTTGAATCGTCCCATCACTAGTATGTACAAAAATAATTATAAAATATTTCAGTGGTTACAAGAGCAGACTATAGAATTGTTGTGCAGTGTTCAAGTTTTGTTGGGTCTATTGTATAAACCATCTCTATTATTCCTAACTAAGTATGAAAGAATAGCATAGACTAGACTCTCAAACCTTGGTAGAGCAACTACTCTAGAAATAACACCAGTTTGCCAAACTGCTATAGCCAAGCTTAGTAAGGCCAACCTCTTTAATATCAATAGTTACAAAGAAGGGTTCTTCTGTAGTGAATAAAATAACCCCGGATCTTTTGAAAAATATACGCTTTTTAAAATATGGCCCAACCGTAGTATCAATAATTGCTGAGAGAAGTGCCTCTGAAGTGAGTGAAATCAGCCTGAAGCTATTTAAAAACAAATGTTATGCTTATAATTCATTCTTATGTCAAGAGAAAGGGGATAAATCTATTAGGTAAATGGTAAAATGTTTCATAGGGTGTGCGGGTTAGGAGTGTAGAGCTTTAAAAATATTGGCAGTTGCTAACCTTCTCAAGTTCCCGACCTCTGCTTCCTGACATCCAATAGCAAGAATTCCACAATGTAACAGCTTGCAGAGGAAAAGATAATAAACCAAACAAGAGAGAGAAGATAGAAGACATCTTGTTTGTTTTGCCTATGCAAACATAGCCCCCCGCCCCCACCAGTTACACCTAAGCCTCAGATATCACAGCAAGGTCAATAATGCAAACGACAAGAACAAACAGATAAACTTTTTAACATAACGAAATCCCATTTTTTTTCCTTCTTCAGTTTGAATCAATGCTCATTGTATGTAGCTGGTATTTTAATCAAAATCATTTAAAATTTTTGTGGACACATCTGAGGAAGGATATTGTTTTTTTTTTTTAAATAATCATAAAAGAAATATCACCATGAAAAAAAAAAAACATCTTACTTTTTAAATAGTTCATTTTGTTTTTTTCACTAAGCAGACACTACTTATTTTTAATAGAAAATTCAATTTGGAAGATGTTAAAAAATAAAAACAAAAAAAAGCTTGGGTTGTAGCCATTCTTTTTATACTAAGGAGTCACAACTTATCAAGGCCCAAAGCTACTTGAGGATAAGGGTTCATAAGATCGATGGAGGGATTGTCAGTTGAATGATGAAATTATGAGAGGACTGAAAATGATGGGTGGAATGAACAAAATTTGATAACTTATGAGGACGAGTTATGACACTGGATTTGAAAACAAGAATGTTGTAGTCTGCAAAGAAGCAATCTTGTGGTAACGCGTTTCATAGATGGGTGCGTTCTTGGAAAAAAACTGTTCATAAAAATTACATTTGATGTTAGGCACACGAAAGAGAGGAAAGTTCTTTGCAATGGTGGTAGTTAGATGAGTTTTTGCGGTGTATGTCTTACAAGGAGGAACCAGAGATTGAAGCTCAGTACATCACCTTTCATGGAAATAACGACAGAGTAGAGAAAGACTAACAACATCTCTTCTATACTTATTACACGATAACAGTACAGATGTTGGTATGCTGTTTGTGTTTATATTAAACTATGGCAGCATAAAACGGTCACTATTTTGACATTTTGTGAAGCTTATTTTCCAGGCTTCCTCCACTAAAACATAAAACATAGGGAGGATATTGTGCTATGAATAGACATAAACAACATCACAATACTCGTAAAGCTATCATGTAATAAGTAAAATTTTAAATTTAAAAAACAAAAAAAACCCACAAAACCTACTTGTTTAATTTGTATTATTCGGACTACTGTTCTCATCTTAGATGTTATTTTCATAACGTTTTGGCCGATGTTACCTCCGACCTTCTTGAGATGCATCTTATTGAACTCAGGAATCTGTACAGAATTTCAAACGGACATCTTTATTTAATCCACAGGGGTAGCTTGCTCAAGTTCCGTCAGCTATAACCAGGTAGAAGTCTTAAGTAATTCGTAATTGTATTCTTAGTATCGCCCGCACTGAGGATTGAACTTTCAACCCCCAGAAGACTGTCACTTAGAACTGATTATCACTTAGCACTTTTATACGTTACGCCACGGGTCCTTGTTTAATATTGAAATGCACAAAGATTGGAGTTTATTACTATTTGAACATTCACTACAAAAATTGGACTATTTAAAAAAATAATAAGACACTTTTTTTCATGGTTTAGTAAAAGTAAATGCGTTTGAATCAACATGATACAACTTTGTTGACCGGCTTGATTCTGGTGTTGGTATTCTTGCAGGAGGGACCATATAATGGTTACCATTACCAACATACCTAAGTGAAAGTGATATTATGGAACCACCTGGATTCGAACTTGGCACACCCAGATCATCAGTCCGTGTTGTTATCCACTTGACCACCGTCACCTCTTTTGATTGTAAAGAAGTGTAGATATTTTACAAAATATTATTAATATAGTTGTATATCCATTATAAAGTCGTCCTGCAGCATTTACGTCTTCGTAAAAAAAACAACAAAAAAACGAAAAGAAACAAAAAAATAACATTTATTTGTTCTTTTGTACATTGTTTCAAAATATTGAAGGATTATATTGAATGAATAAAAACAATTATCAGGGGAGTAATATACATAATGTCTAAAAAAAAAACAAAAACACTCCGATAACAAACTATTACTCTGCCCATAATTGTTATTGGATTGTATTTTCCTTTCAGCATGCGTAAAGCAAAGACGGGAATTTCCACTGAAGATCTCGTAGACATGTCACAATTATGAGTCTGACTATTGAACAAAATATTAAAATTATAGAATTCTATTTAGAGTTCTCTGAAACATTGTAAATATTTTCCATTGCAAACTCATATTTTATGCAACATGGTGCTTCATGTCAAACAACTAAGCAAACACTAGAAATGTTTAAATACATATTTGATGCTCATTTAATCTCAAGAAGAACGGAAAACACATGAATGTCTCATTCTCCCGATCTAACGATGCTAAATTTTTTATCCAGTGTTCAAAATTCACCAGAACAATTTATTGAAGTTAAAGGAAGAAATTGCTAATTTTATAAGAGTAACCCTGCAAGTAATGTGTGAGCTGTTAATAAAGAACTTTGTAGTGAGAGTAAATGCACAACTAAACAGAAATGGTGATCATAGTTAACACACCATTTAGAAAGTAGATGTGATAATAACTGTTCTGCATTGTTTATTTGAATCTTTTAAATAACTGTTCTGCATTGTTTATTTGAATCTTTTAAATAACTGTTCTGTATTGTTTATTTGAATCTTTTAAATAACTGTTCTGCATTGTTTATTTGAATCTTTTAAATAACTGTTCTGCATTGTTTATTTGAATCTTTTAAATAACTGTTCTGCATTGTTTATTTGAATCTTTTAAATAACTGTTCTGCATTGTTTATTTGAATCTTTTAAATAACTGTTCTGCATTGTTTATTTGAATCTTTTAAATAACTGTTCTGCATTGTTTATTTGAATCTTTTAAATAACTGTTCTGCATTGTTTATTTGAATCTTTTAAATAACTGTTCTGCATTGTTTATTTGAATCTTTTAAATAACTGTTCTGTATTGTTTATTTGAATCTTTTAAATAACTGTTCTGCATTGTTTATTTGAATCTTTTAAATAACTGTTCTGCATTGTTTATTTGAATCTTTTAAATAACTGTTCTGCATTGTTTATTTGAATCTTTTAAATAACTGTTCTGTATTGTTTATTTGAATCTTTTAAATAACTGTTCTGCATTGTTTATTTGAATCTTTTAAATAACTGTTCTGCATTGTTTATTTGAATCTTTTAAATAACTGTTCTGCATTGTTTATTTGAATCTTTTAAATAACTGTTCTGCATTGTTTATTTGAATCTTTTAAATAACTGTTCTGCATTGTTTATTTGAATCTTTTAAATAACTGTTCTGCATTGTTTATTTGAATCTTTTAAATAACTGTTCTGCATTGTTTATTTGAATCTTTTAAATAACTGTTCTGTATTGTTTATTTGAATCTTTTAAATAACTGTTCTGCATTGTTTATTTGAATCTTTTAAATAACTGTTCTGCATTGTTTATTTGAATCTTTTAAATAACTGTTCTGCATTGTTTATTTGAATCTTTTAAATAACTGTTCTGTATTGTTTATTTGAATCTTTTAAATAACTGTTCTGCATTGTTTATTTGAATCTTTTAAATAACTGTTCTGCATTGTTTATTTGAATCTTTTAAATAACTGTTCTGCATTGTTTATTTGAATCTTTTAAATAACTGTTCTGCATTGTTTATTTGAATCTTTTAAATAACTGTTCTGCATTGTTTATTTGAATCTTTTAAATAACTGTTCTGTATTGTTTATTTGAATCTTTTAAATAACTGTTCTGCATTGTTTATTTGAATCTTTTAAATAACTGTTCTGCATTGTTTATTTGAATCTTTTAAATAACTGTTCTGCATTGTTTATTTGAATCTTTTAAATAACTGTTCTGCATTGTTTATTTGAATCTTTTAAATAACTGTTCTGCATTGTTTATTTGAATCTTTTAAATAACTGTTCTGCATTGTTTATTTGAATCTTTTAAATAACTGTTCTGCATTGTTTATTTGAATCTTTTAAATAACTGTTCTGCATTGTTTATTTGAATCTTTTAAATAACTGTTCTGTATTGTTTATTTGAATCTTTTAAATAACTGTTCTGCATTGTTTATTTGAATCTTTTCAATAACTGTTCTGCATTGTTTATTTGAATCTTTTAAATAACTGTTCTGTATTGTTTATTTGAATCTTTTAAATAACTGTTCTGCATTGTTTATTTGAATCTTTTAAATAACTGTTCTGCATTGTTTATTTGAATCTTTTAAATAACTGTTCTGCATTGTTTATTTGAATCTTTTAAATAACTGTTCTGTATTGTTTATTTGAATCTTTTAAATAACTGTTCTGCATTGTTTATTTGAATCTTTTAAATAACTGTTCTGCATTGTTTATTTGAATCTTTTAAATAACTGTTCTGCATTGTTTATTTGAATCTTTTAAATAACTGTTCTGCATTGTTTATTTGAATCTTTTAAATAACTGTTCTGCATTGTTTATTTGAATCTTTTAAATAACTGTTCTGCATTGTTTATTTGAATCTTTTAAATAACTGTTCTGCATTGTTTATTTGAATCTTTTAAATAACTGTTCTGCATTGTTTATTTGAATCTTTTAAATAACTGTTCTGTATTGTTTATTTGAATCTTTTAAATAACTGTTCTGCATTGTTTATTTGAATCTTTTCAATAACTGTTCTGCATTGTTTATTTGAATCTTTTAAATAACTGTTCTGTATTGTTTATTTGAATCTTTTAAATAACTGTTCTGCATTGTTTATTTGAATCTTTTAAATAACTGTTCTGCATTGTTTATTTGAATCTTTTAAATAACTGTTCTGCATTGTTTATTTGAATCTTTTAAATAACTGTTCTGCATTGTTTATTTGAATCTTTTAAATAACTGTTCTGCATTGTTTATTTGAATCTTTTAAATAACTGTTCTGTATTGTTTATTTGAATCTTTTAAATAACTGTTCTGCATTGTTTATTTGAATCTTTTAAATAACTGTTCTGCATTGTTTATTTGAATCTTTTAAATAACTGTTCTGCATTGTTTATTTGAATCTTTTAAATAACTGTTCTGCATTGTTTATTTGAATCTTTTAAATAACTGTTCTGTATTGTTTATTTGAATCTTTTAAATAACTGTTCTGCATTGTTTATTTGAATCTTTTAAATAACTGTTCTGCATTGTTTATTTGAATCTTTTAAATAACTGTTCTGCATTGTTTATTTGAATCTTTTAAATAACTGTTCTGTATTGTTTATTTGAATCTTTTAAATAACTGTTCTGCATTGTTTATTTGAATCTTTTAAATAACTGTTCTGCATTGTTTATTTGAATCTTTTAAATAACTGTTCTGCATTGTTTATTTGAATCTTTTAAAACGAAACAAAAAGACAGAAATCAGTTTTTTAGTAAATAAAATTCGTATCTGTAATTAGATGCACATTTCTCAAACTCAGGGTAGATTTTTTTAGTCCACACCTGATACGTTTAAAATTAAAGTTGGTTGTTTTGGTTGTTGGTTGTTTTGTTTTACGGCACATCAACCCTTTTCAGGTTATTTAATGCCGAATGCAGTCATTTTGGTGAAAGTTATTATGCTTCAAGTTGTTTATATCTTCAAATATTTATTCATGGTGTTTAGTTTGGTTGTCTTGTTTTACGGCATATCAACCCTTTTCAGGTTATTTAATGCCGAATGCAGTCATTTTGGTGAAAGTTTTTATGCTTCAAGTTCTTTATATGTTCAAATATTTATTGATGGTGTTTGGTTTGGTTGTTAAATCTGTTTCTATTTAACCCATAGTTGGGGCCCTAACAGGTACTACCACTCCGGGTCAGGGTGGACCTGGGAGCAATGGTAATTAAGAGGAGGCTCCACATTCCCCAAAGTCCGTAAGCCGGATCTCACCATCGGATGTAGTTTAAGGTCATATCCAGGACCGGGAGTAGGGTAGGAAAAATAAAATAAAAAAGGGGAGGGAGAAAGGGAGAGGGGCTGTTGTTTTTGTTTTTGGTTTTGTAGAACATAATTAAGTTTTACAAAAAAAAAAAAAAAAAAAAACGTCAATGTAGGTGAATTTCGTCTCAGGGAGCTACAGGGCAGCCTGATCTGGTATCACCAGAAATTAAAGTTGGTGTTAAATATAACTTGTGTTTAATCACATAAATATCCAAGCTATAATTTTCTATATATATATAAAAATCAATGTTTGTTTGTTATAGAAATCAATATGTTGATAGAACATTCAAATAAGTTTTAATAAGGGTTACATTTTTCACTAAATTTAAAGAAACAATTGAAATTTTCCTTCGGTTCAATTTGGGGGTCACTAGGGACAATTATCGATTAGGCCCATAAAATAAGTGAAATATATCAGAACATAAAGAAACCAAATTCTTTTATTTAAAAATAGATTTTCTTCGTTTAATAAAACAAAAATAAATTAAACAAATATCTCAGTGAATAATACATTTAAAAATGGTTTATTTATATTAATTATTTTTATTGGTATTTTTAAGCTTTAAAATAATTAAATAAAAACAAATTTGTTTTGATTCGTTAAATCCATGTGTCATTTTACAGCTGTCTGTAAGAAGCGCAGCATTAATAAGTATTTTTTTTTAAGAAAACACCACTGTGCTAACAGTTTTTTTATTTTTTTATTACGTGATCTCATATTGCAAATGTTATTTTAAACTTTTCTTTCATTTGAAATTATTTCTGATGAGCAATATATCTCCAAACGTGCAATGTCGGATGAACACTGCTAGTAAAATGATATCTTGAAAATCAGAAAGAAATAACTTGTTTTACCACATCATTTTAAAAAAATATTTTGTAAACACGGTTGACATCTTGAAGTTTAAATAAAACAGGTTTGCTATACGATACAGGGTACAAACATTTATCTGATGTGTTTTTAATGTAGAAATGACAGGTGAACCTCTAGAAAGTATGCAGTACGGATTCACAATGTCGAGTGAGCAAGCGAATGTTGGTCTAAAAACAGCAAATTCAGGGTAAGTTATAGATTAGTAAGATAAGAATGAGTTATGCTTGCTAAGATATGTAGCAACCATTGAGTTAATGTTGTTAGTTAGTAATAACAACAGAAAGGCTGCCAAAGAAGTTTGAGTGATTAGATGATAATGATATACTAAAAGGATATCATTCACTGATATCAACCAGTCAGTTTACATCAAGCAGCATTCTTTATCAACTTAGGTGTCCAATAGATGTTAATACAAAAGACAATGCTATCTATAATATTATGGGTTTATAGCAAATAATAAACATTTTTAGGATTCCAAAATGAATGTCATGAAAACAAAAGAAATAATGATATTCTAGCACAGTAGGAGAGAGAAAAAAAATGATAAAACCAGAAATTCTATTGGCTTATCCTGACAGCCAAAAACAAAACAATATTAAAAAGAGGTCATCACCATGGCCGGGTATTCTTCTAGTTAATAATAAAACGAATTCAACGAACAGAAGTTTTGCACCATTTTTATGTGCTCTTACAAATATTAAAATCTATATATATATATATATATGGCTAAACCTAACGTCGAGAATCCTTATTTAAATTTTGATCAAAATCTATTAAATCATTTTGATTCTAGAAAAAAAATTCAGGGAATCTTAATGAATTGGTGTCTAACAATTATGGATCAAATGTCATGCAAATTGGAACTATTTGAATTTCTAAATGGGGGGGGGGGGGGTTGTGGCCATATTATGACCCCTAAAATACCTTTAATACTAAAACAAAATTGAAATTTTGGGGATATTAATAAATTGATGTCTAACACCTATGGTTAAAATTTCATCAAAATCAGAGCTATTTGAAAATTGATAAAGGGTTTCCACGAGCCCCTCTCCCTCCTGTATAAAACTAAACGAAATATAGCCCACATTATCCACCCTTAAGCCTAGCAGGGGTGTTCCAAAATTCATAATGATCTTCAATTAGTTTCAGAGTTTACCCCACCCAAATATATAAACATATGTGTAACTTTATATATGTAATACAATACAAAATAGAAGGGGTGGGAAAGGGGGATCTTTTTATAAAAAGGCTTAATTAAAAGAATATTAGAACAAACTAATTTTAGCTGTAGTAGTTGCGAAAATTCATTGACTATGTGCAAAAAAGTTTTAAGTATTGTTTTTTTAGGGCATTTTTCATAATGTATCACTTTTTAAAGAATTAAATTGAAAAATATGCCCATTTTAAGTCAAAATGATATAATATAGAGTATATATAATTTGATATGAATGGAAGATTTTTTTAGGTTGTAGTCTAACCTTATAGAGTATTTGGGCTACTGACTCTATAAATTAAATACAATAATATTAAAAAAAAAAGGAAACAAACATTTGTCCCATGAATAGTCAAGAGAATTTTGAATGTGAATTACGGATTAGCAAAAATAGCAAGTAACTTTTTAAAATAATGGCTTTGCATTCACAAAAAAACAAGAACTATTCAGTTGAATTGACATTCTTTCGAATAATAAGAAATTAAGCAGTAACATTTCAATAAAAAGTTGCAACTACAAAGATTTCTTATGATTTTCAAAAAAAATTGTGCAAAAATGGAAAATGAATACATCAATTTTGAAAAATTAGTTAAAATCATGTAATTGCAGGAAAAAAAGAATCGAAAAAAAAAAAAGAAAAAAGGGGAACAAATAAATAATCGCATACCAGCATGTTCACACATTCATTAAAATAAATGGATGTTGAAAGCAGTGTGTGAAAAATAAATTGAACAAGAAAAAAGCAAATGGTTATATAACCGAATCTGAAAGTCCAAGCTTGAAAGAGCAAGAGAAAAATGGTATAAAGACTTCACTTGGCAGAAGCTAGCAACCGGAGCAGAACATTAGGCTTTATCAATAGTGTCAGACAAATCAATCAATATTGTTTCGTTATATAGGCACAGAGATCACAGCCACAAGCAAAACAAATGAAGCATGAATCGGGCTTAGGTGGAATAGGATAAAATTATAGCCAGAACTGATCCAGTGCGTTTTGAAAGCAAGTGTAACTGTCCATTTGTGCCTTAGTGATTTCAACTAAAAGTACCCACTGTCATGCAATGGAATATGAAAATAAGTTGAGAACTAGCCAGTACGAAATGTAATGTTCCAAATCAGAGAGTTTGTCATGCAGAAAAGATAACGGGCACACGAGATAATCACGTGTACACAAATATTAAAATAAAAGACATTAACATCATCAGTCGGAATGGTTTGGTTTGGTAGTTTTGTTTTACGGCATATCAACCCTTTTTGGGTTATTTAATGCCGAATCTGGTCATTATAGTAAAAGTTTTTATGCTTCAAGTTCTTTATATCTTCAAATGTTTAATCATCGTTTTTGGTTTGGTAGTTTTGTTTTACGGCATATCAACCCTTTTTGGGTTATTTAATGCCGAATCTGGTCATTATAGTAAAAGTTTTTATGCTTCAAGTTCTTTATATCTTCAAATGTTTAATCATCGTTTTTGGTTTGGTAGTTTTGTTTTACGGCATATCAACCCTTTTTGGGTTATTTAATGCCGAATCTGGTCATTATAGTAAAAGATTTATGCTTCAAGTTCTAAAAATAAAATAAAAAAGGGGAGGGAGAAAGGGAGAGGGGCTGTTGTTTTTGTTTTTGGTTTTGTAGAACATAATTAAGTTTTACAAAAAAAAAAAAAAAAAAAAAAAAAAACGTCAATGTAGGTGAATTTCGTCTCAGGGAGCCACAGGGCAGCCTGATCTGGTATCACCAGTCAGTCGGAATGAAGAGATAACAGAATTAGTTACAAGTTTCTCTCCTCCTCCTTTTTAGACAAAACAAAATATGAAAGAAGAAAAAATATAAACAATGGTTAGAATTAAAAAAAAAAAAAAATGAAATTATCTAGAAATAGATAAGCTCAATGGATGATAAAATAAAAAGAATTTAAGATTGAGGAATTTAATTTTCCGTCTTACATTAGGGGTGGGACGTAATGGGTGAAAATTTCAGATTCATGCGAGTAGTATTTTTTTGTGTTCATTTATACAAAAATAACACTAAACAATCAAACATTTTAAAATTTTTGCAAAATTCAGAAGGTGCAGGCCACTAGCTTTTGGCTATTTTACATTCATGAAAATCTTTTCACAGCCTGAAAATGGTAATAAATTAAAGTACTATATCAGATTTAACCATCTATATCCATTCATAGCTTTTGAGGATGTTTTAGGACCTGCAATGTCGCATGAAACCACTTTTTCACCGAAAAATGATGGATTTTGAGCCCCGTGGAGCCCTAACGGTTATTGTTGGCCTGCACCTTCTGAATTTTGCAAAATTTTCAAAATGTTTGATTGTTTAGTGTTATTTATGTATAAATGAACACAAAAAAATACTACTTGCATGAATCTGAAATTTTCACCCATTACGTCCCACCCCTACTTACATATTGTAACAGACGAACTATAATTTTCTGATCTTGCAAAATGTGGTTTAATGGCCGCCAACAAAAAAAGAAAAAGAAAAGAAAAAAAAAAACTTAACTCATCATATCTGAAAATTGTTTTTAAACATATTTAAATAGAATTATGCATAGCATTTATTCTCTCTGTCAATGTCAGAAACTATGAAATGGAAGTGAAATGCCCAGGTGCATTCTTATGGTTAAAACAGACAAGAATACAAATGATACAAAGTAAGGAAAATAAGCAACTTTAATCACACTACAAACAATGATTTAAAAAAACTTTTTTTTTTCAATGTATCAGTTTGTGGCAATGTTCAATATACACACCAGGATAAAAACTGTTCCGTAACAATAAATGTTAATTAAACTCGCAACCGGCCCATCTGACATAATGGTTAGTATTCGCTAATGGGCAGAGAGACTGGGGTTCAATTCTCGGTCGAGTCATACCAAAGACTAAAAACAAAAATGGTAGTTGTTGATGCTTCCTTGCTAAACTCAACATTATAAGGTGAAGATCAAGGGTAAATGGAATAATGCAGGGAAAGGAGTGGCACCCTTCCCTACATCTCGAGTCGTAAGGCCATACTCGACTCGCAATCGATCCATTTATTTTAATTTAAATTAGCAATAATACATTCCTTCTGGGTTGCTTATTTTTGCTAGTATATATAATGTAAGTTTTGTTTGCTAATGAATAGCCGATTGTGACAATTTCTTGTTACTGTATGCTACCCTCGGAGGAGGTAATGCCTAGGAAGATGGTCTCATGACAACAGAACAGATACTACACTACCCTCCTCAAAAAAAAGAGGGAGAAGGTAATCTGTGGGAGAAATGTATCATGATCACAGAACAGATACTACACTATCCCAAGGAGGAGGAGGTAATGCCTGCAAGGATAGTATCATGAACAAACATATATCCCACCAACTGAGTATTGAAAGATAGTACATTAGTCTGAAATAGTAAACTGAATTGAGCACTACAAGATAGGATAATAGTACAATTAATAGAAGCAATAGTATAGTTTCGGTTTCAGACAGACAGATAGCAAATCTTTGTTATTAATAGATATAATTGATTGAGAGAAGCAAGCAAAGAATTCGGGAAAAAATAAAATTATTTGAATACTTGATTGATAATGAGTATTAAGTACATTATATTTTGGGGCAGATTTTCCTGTTTGAATTTTAGACAAGTTACGAATAAATGAATAAGAAAAATCTTGTTTAGTTCTGATGAAAAAAAAAACAAACCCAAAAACAACATAAAAACTGATATTGTTTTAGCTGTTTAGTTAAAAAATTATACTTTAAATCCTTTGTTAAGTCAGAAAGAAGAGAACACAAAATAATTGGAAAGTTGTTGTCTTATCAATTTTAAATGCAGGTGACAGATGGTAGACAAACTATTTTCATAGTTTAAAATAAACAATAAGTGAGAAAGAGAAAGAAAAAGCGTGCGCGAGAGAGAGAAAGCGAGAGGGAGAGAGAGAGAGAGTGAGTTAGAAGGAAAGCAAGAAAGAAAGAGAGAACGCCAGAGAGAAGGAAAGTGAGCGAGAGAAGGAAAGTGAGCAAGAGAAGGAAAGTGAGCAAGAGAGAGGGAGCGAGAGAGAGAGAGAGAGAGAGAGAGAGAGAGAGCGAGAGAGCGAGAGAAAACGCGCAAGAGAAAACGCGCGAGAGAGAGCGAGAAAACGCGAGAGAGAGAAAGCGCGAAAGAGAGAAAGCGCGAGAGAGAGAAAGCGCGCGAGAGAGAGAAAGCGCGAGAAAGCGCGAGAAAGAGAGAGAAAACGCGCGAGAGAGAGAGAGAAAGCGCGCGCGAGAGAGAGAAAGAGAGAGAGAGAAAGAGAGAGAGAGAGAGAAAGAGAGAGAGAGAAAGAGAGAGAGAGAGAGAAAGAGAGAGAGAGAGAGAAAGAGAGAGAGAGAGAGAAAGAGAGAAAGCAAAAGAGAGAGCGAGTTAGAAGGAAAGCAAGAAAGAGAGAGAGAAAGCAAGAGAGAAAGTGTGAGAGAGAGAGAGAAAGCAAGAAAATCATCAGAGGAATAAAAATAATACTAGTTATATATCGATTGCTTATATTTGCCGATTGGCTTGGGATTGAGACAATTTTCCCAATATAACACTTTTGAGTTATGTTACGAAGCAGAAAAAAAAAAAGGTGTAACTTCTAAAAATATAAAATCACAAAAAGAATTAATCAATTCTGGCAAAATGTCGAATATAAATAAATTTAACAAAACAACGCGTTGTTGGATATTACGTGACTATTGCTCTAACAGAATGATCTATTTGAAGTAGTTACCTACAAACTTCAGAATGTTACATAACTCAGAGACTGAAATACGCCCCCCCTCCCCCATCTCTGTAAAGATTATATTATATTTTTAATGAATAACTTCACTTCAGAAAAGATTTGAAGAAAAAAAAAAAGCTTAATAATGGACTTTTTTTTTCATTTTTTTCTTTCACTAATGAGTCACGACTTATCAAGGCCAAAAAATCACTCGAGGATAAGAGTTAATGAGATGAATAGATTGCCAGTTGAATGATGAAGAATATTATGAGAGGATTGATAATTATAAATGGAATGAAAAAAATTTGATTATAAGGACAGTTTATGATGAGTATTTGTTGACATTGGATTTGAAGACGACCATGTTGTAGCTCAAAGGAAAGCAGTCCTGTGGTAATATGTTCCATAGATGAAAAGTTCTTGGAAAGAAACTCTGTTCATGGAAGTTCTGTTTAATTTTAGGCACACAGAGGAAGAAAGGAAAGTTTTTTGCAGTGATGGTAGAGAGATGAGTTCTTGCTGTGAATGTCTTATAAGGAGGAACTAGATTGCGAAGTCGATTTTATACTCTCTCTCTCAAGGCAAGGAAGATACTTTAATAAATAAAATGGAGGTGAGTGTCTGTGCCGGTTATAGGCTGCATTAGATGGATTTCAACAATTAGTAGATGTAGATATGAGCCCAGGAGGTATCATAGGCTATGTAAAGCTGATGAGGTTAACCATGAAGACCACATACTCGGGTCGTCACAATAACACACATTCAAGTTTGATATGATGTACTCCTATAATAACACCACTGATAAGTGGGCTTCATATGTTGTATGTTATCTGAACATATTCAGCATAGGCAAATTCACTCACAGGCCATTTGTTTTCCCTTCGCACATGGTTTTCAGGCATATATACAGACGTACATGTCACAGGAGAGATGGTTATGGGAGGGTAGCATCTACGTAAATGACCATACAAATAAAATTTGTAGATAAGTAGAGAAGCAATTGAAAAAAGTGTGTGTACATTTTTTATGTATGGGCACGTTAGTATACACATATATATAGTCTCGGAAGTTTCTCAACCATTAAAACTATATTAAAAAAACAAAACAAAAAAAACTTATAGTCCCAAGTCTTTCAGTGGAAAATCACTCATGTAAGTCAATTTATTTTATACAGTTATTATATTAGTTTGTTTCTAACACTATTTTAAGGCATCCTCAGTTGTTTACCATAAAAAACTGTTTCGGGAATTTAAAAACAAGACAGTATTTAATTTCATGGCTTCCCAGCAGAGTTGATCAGACCCCACTTCCCTTAAAAGACAAAAACATAAACGTTCCTTCTACTAAATCTACGTTTTGTTCCATATAAATGTTTTGCTAACTTATATTAGTTATTTAAAAAAAAAAAAAAAAAATTCTTTACCTGTGCTGTTCGTCTGTCTAATAAAATTTATCCGTTACTTACAAAAATGTTGCTGCATTTTAAAGTGCATATATATATATATATATATTTGAATTACCTATTAGATACCATTCTCGAATGTCTTTGGTCACTCTGCAAAACGGTTTGTCAGAAAAACCCGACATGAAGATACTTCACCTTACAAGTAAACCCTTACCAAATATTCAAAATAACATAGTATTCAAAGCCCAAATAAGATCTCCTCGGTTTGGCTACACGCCTATACAAGGAATGGTGAACCTTCTCGTAGTGATGTTACCTCAAGTAACAGCACTTAGCTGGATACTCCACCAGACTAGATGAATTATTGTCCTGGAATCCGGTAAGACCAAGAAACCAAAAGAAACGTATACTATAACAGAATTAACTGGTAAATTATGGAGAAAAAAATTAATATTCTTAACTTCTCTACAAAATCATTTCTGAGAATTTGGACTGAAGTAAAATGAAAGAAAAAAGTGAAATATATATACATATATATATATTTATTTATTCTGGTACAGAAAAATTAGTACAACATTCGTACCGTCGGTTTCAAGCACGGAAGGTCTTACCCATCCGGCTCTCTTCAGCTTCTGTTGTTATCTGTTTTGGAAATGTGAGGTCACATGACACTCTCGTTGGGACGCGTTATTTGCTCAGTGTGTTGTGTGTGTTTGTTTAAATTATTACACTAAATTTAAATTTAAACAAACACACACAACACACTGAGCAAATAACGCGTCCCAACGAGAGTGTCATGTTACCTCACATTTCCAAAACAGATGACAACAGAAGCTGAAGAGAGCCGGATGGGTAAGACCTTCCATGCTTGAAACCGACGGTACGAATGTTGTACTAATTTTTCTGTACCAGAATAAATAAATATTATGCTCTTAATTTTTAACTTTAATTCTTAATTAATCGAGCACTCTGCTGGGATTTTTCCTACCATTTTACAAAGAAGTTACATATATATATATATATATATATATATATATATATACAGACAAACACAAAGAGTGGCGCTTAAAGGGACTGTTAGAATCCTAAAAAGATCTCTCATTTGGAGTATCTAAAATAGCAGGTGAATGTCTGACATCCGGTAGGATGCACCATCCCCAGCAAAATCAAAAAGATAAGAAAATTGAAATAAAAGAAAAAGATATATATATATACTTTTACAGTTTAAGAGAAATAAACACAGAAAGCTCTATTACATGTGTAATAGCAATATTAATTTATTTTTTTATACAAAAACAAAGTGAATAGCCATATACCTATGATTTCAGACACGACAGGCACATTTTGTCTGTGTGCAAAAGATTTCGATGTTGTCCTCTTTTCAGTCAACAAGCTAATGTTTTAAAAACTGTTGATTGAAGAGAGGACAACATCAAAATTTTTGGCTCCCGGGCAAAATTTGCTTATCATGTTTGAAACCAAAGATATCATTTGATTATTCACTTTGTTTTTGTATAGCATCACCTAATATATATATATATATATATATATATATATATATATATATATATATGTATTATAGTATTACGATAGTACCGATGTCACTAGGAATACAGAAGACAATGCTTAAGTATTGTTAGCAATGGGGTTGGTATCTGTGGATGGCATTTCTTGTGGATGGCCTATATATTTTTTTTTGGGGGGGGGGGCTTGTATTATATTATTAATGTTGAATACATATACATTGTGTTTCCTTTCCCATGCATAAATGACTAAAAGCTTTTTTAAATATATATATATATATATATATATATATATGATAATTTTATTTACACAGACATGTACAAAATCTGCAATACTGGCATGTCGATGTTATCGATCAACAGTTACTATAAACTGAGATCTCATCAGGCAGAGTTAGAATCCGATCTTAACCTCAGATCATATTTGGAGAGAACCAAATATGATCTGAGGTTAAGATCGGATTCTAACTCTGCCTGATGAGATCTCAGTTTATAGTAACTGTTGATCGATAACATCGACATGCCAGTGTTGCAGATTTTGTACATGTCTGTGTAAATAAAATTATCATATATAAAGCTCTATTTTGATATTGAGCACTTTTTATAAACCCGGTTAAAATTCTCTGGATTACCACCCTGTGGATATTTTTTACCTGGATTATTACCATTATTATTATATATATATATATATATATATATATATATATATATATATATATATATATATATATATATATATACAGTAGTAGGCTTTCGTCGGTCGAGTCCGACCATGAATGGCACTCTAGTTGGCTAGTTTTAGTATTTACAAAGTCTTGTTAGTGATGCTAATGCCCAAGGGGTATACTGACTTAACCTAGGCATTTCTTGCTGTGGTTGAGAAGGCCTATGCGGACCTTGCAGTGTTCGCCAGTTGCCACAGATGAAGTAGGAGGGTGGATGAGGAAGCTCACTTGCTTTTGCCCTTTCTTTCCTCCTTGCACGCTTTTCAGCAGCTTTTGTCTTCCACTTTGCTTCTCCGATGTCAAGCTGTCGTTATAGTTTTTTCTCTCCATTCATCCCCGTCGGGGGCGTTTATATATATACATATATTTAATTAAAAAAGAAACGTTATTAATTTATTCACTTTAAGAAAGTTAGAAATTTAAAAATAACTTTACAATAGGATGCTGAACAAAAACTACAGAAAGGAAGAAACCCGTGATGTTTTTGACCACGGGTTCCCAAACTTTCAAGTTTGCTTCTGAGCAACATCACTCTTTTGCTAATGAAAGAAATGTAACACTTACCTGTAATATCTTGACTGCAGATATGTTGAGCAAACTGCTTTAGAAACATGGCTAGCGGATCCAAAATCTATAACTTTTACACGATACGGGAAGCGAACGGGGTCCACCAACATAATATTTTCAGGCTTAAGGTCAGCATGGATCAGACCTAAGTTCTTTAGCTTCAATAGGGCAGTTAGAACTTGCTGAGTTATGGGACGGATGTACTTTAATGGGAGGGGTTGAAACTTATTCTGCTTTAAGAAATCATACAGATTCTGTTCGAGCATTTCAAAAACCAAGCATGTGTGATTCTTGTGCTGGAAGCACTCATATGCCCGGACAAAATTGAACTCATCAGCATTCTCTTGACTAAGTCTCGATAGAATGCTGACTTCAATTTGTCCCTGTCGAGCATAAGAGGGATGGTTTTTAAGGATCTTAATGGCAACAATTTCACTGGTCCCCTTTTTCCAACATTTGACCACTTGTCCAAAAGTCCCTCGTCCCAAGAACTCGAGCACTTCGTAGGCACTTGACATGGAGTACAGGACTTCATGCTGCACCAACTGGTAGTCACCATCATTGTTGGACGAATTGGTGTTCTTTGATGTGGTGGTCGTGGTTGTCGTGGTGGTGGTGGCTGTGGTGTTTGTATTATTCTCATCCTCACTGGAAACCGCCTGCGCCTCTGTCAGCTGCATCGGGGCATCAATTAGCTCTTCACTTTTACGTTTCAAACCACATCGCTGGTAGTTGTTTTCTTGGCGTTTTATTTGAGACGACGATGAGACTGATGTGATGAAAGTGTTTGTCGTTGGCAGGTGATGGGTGGAAGAAGGGTGCCGATTGTTGATGAAGTCTCCATAATCGTTGTGGCTGCCACCATTGCGGTGACTGTACGGTAAGATACAAGCCGTCTGAGGAGGAGGCAAATCGTTTGCGTGTAGCAAAGTGGTCGATGTGCTATGCGGACTTGGGTGTGCACTTCTGGAAGTTGCAGCAACATGAGCAGCGAGGGATGACGATGACGAAGGGCCATGAACTACATGCTGGCCATAGGGAGAGACTTCAAGTTTGATTTTCTTGGAGTTACCGAACACACTGATCTTTGTGCTATAATTCTGGGGGGCAGCTTGCATCAGTATTTAGGGGTAGCCTGTAAAGAAAAAGAAAACAAAAGTCAGTGTGAGTTCAGATAACAATTATAGCATCAACAAGTTTTACATAATGTGAGAAAAGAACATCATCATAATAATAATCTATATATTAATACGATAGTGTGTGTGTTCGTGTGTTACGCTCCTAAAGAACTGCAATAAATAAACAACAAATAAATTGGATGGAGCGACTTGAAATCGAAACCGTAACATCTAGCTGAAAAGCGGCGACTTTACCACTGACCTAACTAAATTTACTTAATTAAACTATTAACTGACCCTACTCTGTCGCTTCAGCGTGGAAGGAGGAGGGCATTGTGGAAGGCGGAGGAGACGCGGAAACGCTTACCTAATGGGCCGGTTTCAGGCTTACGATATTTATTTATTTATTTTTTTTTTAATTTATTTTTCTTCTTCTTCTTCTTCTTATTATTATTATTCATATATTAATACGATAGAGTGTGTGCTATTTATTTTGTGTGTCACGATCTGACACTCCTATTTAAGATTTTCCCCTGACAACGGGGGAGGGGGTAGAGAGAGGGGAGGGAAGGTGCGAGTTAGAGGGGAGTCGCGACCGATGGTGACTTCTGAAGAGACAGCTTTTGCCCCGGCAACCGAGTAATATAAATAAATATATATACTTCCATCACGTCTTGCAAAATTTTTATGAGTAAAATATGAGCATATTTCTAGACACCGGATAATATTATCAACAGTAAATTATACAGATTGATGTAGAAAACACTGTGGAATTTCCACAGGGTCCCGCTAGTAATGTTATAAAGACTATAAACTGAGCTTCATAACTCAAGAAACACACAGTAGTATCAACAACATCAATTAGTACCATAGAAAGTTGCCACAGATAGTTTGAGTGAGAGGATAGAAAGGCAAAGCAGGGATAGAACCATTCAGTCCTTGACTGGAAGGGGACGGAGAGTATTAGAATATTGGAGAGACTTATTGTTACTCAGATCCAAAGAAAAATCACCAGCCTCTACCAGGGAGAAATCATTGGTAACTTACAATGTATATGTTAGCATCAGAAAATATGCCTCCCATCAAAAACTAAAATAAAAACAAAAAAAACAAAAAAACTTAGTTACTTCTACTAGAAAAACTTCCACCACTTTCAATAACTACATAATGAAATTTCTCAAATCATATATTCTAATGTAGGAAACTTTTAAGTCATGTACATTTTAGAAACGAAAAAGAAAACGAAATTCTAATTAATTTTATTTTTAGTAAAATTGTTTTTTTTATTTCTAATAATTTTTTTTTTTAAATTAAAAAAATCAAAATAATATGAGTGTCACTACAGCATTGAAAGCGTCGTTAAGAGATATATTTGAAAATTTGAGAAACCAGTCAACAGACGCGTGAATTTATATCAATAAATGAAATCTATTAATCATTTTTTTTATATATATTTTATAAATCCGAATTTTCGGTTTAACAAACCTTAGTCATAGCAGACAGTATATATATATATATATATATATATATATATATATATATATATATATAATTTATTTAAATACTGTATATTACATATTTTAGAAATGTACTGCGGTTTCATCTAAAAGGGCAGATTTAGACATCTTTAGTAAATCTCTGTGCCCAGTGGAATCGTCGGCATGCTGAAATGATTGTAGTCACTGCCCATTCCCTATCGGGCCGTGACTACAATCGTTTCAGCTTGCCGACGATTCCACTGGGCACAGAGATTTACTAAAGATGTCTAAATCTGCCCTTTTGGATGAAACCGCGGTACATTTCTGAAATATGTAATATACAGTATTTAAATAAATTATATTAGCTCTCTTATATGATCGAGCACTTTATTTGATTTCTTTTCATATACAACCTGACATACTATATATATATATATATTTTTTTTTTTTTCCAACAATTTTTTTAAGAAAATCAAACTCAACAGACTACTAGTGTAGACAATTTTGAGATTGAATCGGATGAATCCAGAAATAATGTTAATTTTTTTTTTTTTTAAATTGCGGGAGCATTTTTAGGAACTATCTGATAAAACATTTAACAGAATTTGATCCGTATATTAATATTGTATATGTTTTGTGCAATGATTAAAATTTTTATTTTGTAAAGGTTGATTTCAGAAGATAATTAAAAAAGAAAAATGTCCAAACAGGCAGAACAGATAAATAAATGATTTAAAAGAGATCTGATCTCCAACTGGCATCGCATTCAGAAACAAAGCCGTATGATTTATACTAGTGCAATTGAATGCTGTTAGCAAAAATTTACGACCTAGCTTCTGTGTGCAGGGAATGAACATTGGAGAGGAATTAGAAAAGCAAATTCAGCTGCCATTACAGATTGGCAGTAATTACAGAACACCCGGTTGCCATTCCTTTCTGATGTTTACATTCACCATTACCGATAACAAAATGGCCATGGAACCAGACACTTTTAGCACCGAAAATGGTTCAGTGAAGAAAACAAATATAAAGATGATGAATATGCTTCACCTTTCGAAGAAATATCCTATAAATCAGTTCAAACAATCCGTTATTAGAACCAGATTGTTAATTATCCAATAGTCTTGAACCAACCGGAACACCTCCATATAGCATGATACTAATGTTTGGGGTAGCAATTATGCAGGTGTGTAAACTCAATCCAGCAAAATGTATTATCAGAATTATGACGCCTCATCTGGTGAAAGCTACAATTATGTCAGTCAAATGTGTTGGAATGAACAGCTTTATCCCGAGGAAAATAATGAGGAGACTGACATGCCAATTGATTTTAAAATTGTTTTAAAAAGCTCTAGTTTCCCGTCAAATTCAGCTTCAATACAGAAATTACAAGGAGAACCAGTGATAGTTGTAGAAGGGAATCTAGTGGGTCCGACCACGGCCGTCATAATAACCTAGCCCAATTTAATAGGTCGAGTTTTTCTGGTGACGTCATTGGTAGTGGTTAGTAAGAACCACTATCAATGAGGAACGGAAGTGCCGAAGGTACTGAAGTGCCTAAGGATTATTCATTCACTTGGAAATCATTGTTAACTCGTTCATGCTATTACGACGACTGTGGTCCGACTGACTTAATGATCACAAACACAAGACTTTGGAATTGGCAAACAGAGTTCAATTCCTGTCAGATCTATTACGTTCATTTATGAACCCAACTTTTCTTCAGTTATAAAATAGATATAATGATGCTTTGGCATGTTGAAATAAACCCACAAAAAGAGTTTCTATTCCTTAAAACAGTTAAATCAAAGCAAAAGAATGCAAAACCAAAAGTCCAGATGTTGTTTCATCTGATTACAGTTTATTTCGATTAATGCAACATTTTAGGAAGGGTCACCAATCTGTGTCTTTCGATGAAGTTGAAGCCTATCAACAGTTTTTCGATTCAAAGCTGAAGAATTGGTACTGTTATTAAAAGCTTGCAGGTCATTGGCAGAAGGTTGAAGGTCATGGGCAATGGTGTTCTTTATTTTGAAGAATAGTTGGCACTCTAGTAAAAACTACAGTCCAAAATTGTTGCCCTAGAAATCATGAAATCATGTGATATTCCCCCCCCCCCCCCCGGTGTATCACGCAAAAGCATAGCTTCTAATGAAATTAAGCGTGCACTCTTTTGATAAGCGTTTCAGTGGATTTTCATTTTGATTTAAAATTGTTTTGTTTTTTTAAGTTGGCAATAACAATGTTTATGTTATAATCTTTTTTCCAACAAAAAGAACCAATTTAAAATGAAATATTAAATGAATCTTTCTTTCAATAAAAGAAACCAATTTAAAAAAATATTTACTTAAATATAACTTTCCTTAATTTATTTTGTAGAATTGCGAAATGGGTACTGCAACCCGGACTTAAAGTCAGCGGTAGGGTTAAGGAAGGGTATGTACATTTTACGAATTTTAACATCATCTTGCCATGAATGCCAACATGGGACAATGTACCACTTAGAAATGTGTTAGAATATTGATGCAAATGTCTGTGCCCTGGGCTGAAATCTGATTTTGAAATCAATTTAAACATGAATAAAATCTTAATTTTATTTTAACTTAAAAGTCATAAAAAGCACATACACTTCCTTAACCCTATCACTAACCCTAAGTCCGAGTGGCAATATGAAAAAAAAAATCTCTTACTGTCTGTCTGCCTTATGTTTTTTTCTGATCAGTCTGTGTGTGGAGAGGGGAGGGTGTTCAACTGATCCCAACAAATTTATGCATTTGTTTAACTTTTTATTTTATTTTTATTCGGAAGGGGAGGGGGGGAATAAAAAATTAAAATAAAACATTACGTTCACAAAATAGTAATCTCAAAAGAGTTCACGGTTAATTTCATGATTTTTTCAAGACAAAAACAAAAACATGAAAATCCACTGGAAAGTTTATCAAAAGAGTGCATGGTTAATTTCATGAAACAGTATTGTATCCCCCTTAACAGTCAGCACATAAATGTGACCTAATGTGACCTAATGTGACCTAATGTGACCTAATGTGACCTTGCATTTTCTAAAGCAGCAATTTGGGACTGTAGGTTTACTAGAGCAGTGGTCCTCAACCTTTTTGTTGCCGCGGACCGGTAAGCGTTAGACAATTTTACCGCGGCCCGGGGGTAGATTGTTTACTTGCAACTTACATGTAGCATCGTACCAACAACATAACATCGAAAATAAAAGCCTCGAAATAATAATAAATATATCATTAAAAAGTTTACATTAAAAATTTACTTTAAACATTCCTTTCAAAATAAAATACAGGTACACCAGAAAAACGAATATAAAGTGCATGAACATTTTAACATTACTAGAACACCAAGTCAATGAGAACACTAGTGACTAAGCTTACAAAGCGTATGACTAATCTTATGACAAAGCGTACAAACTGAGATAAAACTGCGCACATGTATGCAAACTATATTTCTAAACTGTATTTCTTACGCGGCCCGGTACCAATTGGTCTACGGACCGGCACCGGTCCGCGGCCCACCGGTTGGGGACCACTGTACTAGAGTACCAAATAGGTTTTTGTGAATAAATTCTTGCATTATTTTAGAGTTTAGTTTAGAGCTGCTACCAATCCTAACAAACAAACACCTGCCAACGGCTACGAGAGGTCGTGTATACTCCTCATATGTCAGAAGTGTGCTAATGTATGGCTTCGAAACTTGGGCTGTCTCTGCTAGCATACTAAAGAAACTGCACCATAATGACAAGGCAATGGTCAGATGGATCTGTTTGGTGAAGCCTGAACAAAGCATACCTTTTGAATCTCTGCTCGCACAAGTCAACTTGAAAAGTCTCGCGGACATCATGCAGAAGAGCATACTGCGTTGGTTGGGGAACGTTGAGCGCAGCAATGGCTGGATTGCTAAAGTCCGACAGTTGAATGTGCCAGCAGAGAAGACCATCACTGGCAGACCCAAGTTGTCTTGGGAGGACGTGTCCAAACGTGATAGGAAAGCCATAGGTATGGATTTCATCAAGCCAAGCAAAGACAAGAATGGAGATGAAAACTTAGATCGAGACTAGACAATCAGGCCCCACCCTCATCAAGGGATTAATTATGGCCTGATTCCACAAATAAACCGGTTGATGATGATTATAAATCATTATTCCAACATTGTTAACAAACTTTTTCCGCAATCTAATCCTTTTGTCTATCCAAGTTTCACATTTTCCCTGTAAGCTGCAGACCGAAACCGAAATACCAATACGAATCAACTTGTTCCTGCGATAAATTGTGGCACAAAAGATTAATGAAACGTACAATACCAAATTATGCCATTATGATTTACAATTTAAACATGAGGCACAGACTTTTTAATGTGCAGTCTCCATTACCGATGACATAAGTCAATCTTTTTGACATTTTGTTTTGAACGATGAATCAGGAGGTGACGTTAAACTTCATAAGAACAAGATTCGTTCAAATGTTTCAGTCTTTTCAAACGTTTGCTTCATCATCTTGGTCAGATTGGAAATATTATTACATGAAATTTAGTCAAATGAATTGAAGAATAACAAAAATGGCTGTTGAAAAAGTAGTTCTACTAAACTTAATTTACCTACATTTTAAACAGGCCGTAAGAATGCTAGAAGTCAGACGTTTTAATTTTCGAAGAATTAACAGATGTTGGAAGACTTTAAAATAAGGAGTTGGAGTCAATTTTTTTGGAATCCTCGGAGTTAGAGTCAGAACGTTTTGGGAATCCTAGGAGTCGGAGTCAGAACGTTTTGGGAATCCTAGGAGTCGGAGTCAGAACGTTTTGGGAATCCTAGGAGTCGGAGTCAGAACGTTTTGGGAATCCTAGGAGTCGGAGTCAGAACGTTTTGGGAATCCTAGGAGTCGGAGTCAGAACGTTTTGGGAATCCTAGGAGTCGGAGTCAGAACGTTTTGGGAATCCTCGGAGTCGGAGTCAGAACGTTTTGGGAATCCTCGGAGTCGGAGTCAGAACGTTTTGGGAATCCTCGGAGTCGGAGTCAGAACGTTTTGGGAATCCTAGGAGTCGGAGTCAGAACGTTTTGGGAATCCTAGGAGTCGGACCTTATACCTTCCGACTCCACAACCCTGGTTTCAAGTCTCATTAAAATCAGTTACACACTTTATTTTAATTGGATGAGGGCATGCTCCATCTATGGGTGGGTGGGGGAGCATTTTTATAAAAAAAAGAGAAATATATATATCCTTGTAACAATTTGCATTGGTACTCTAATGCTATTGTTGAAACTTCATAAAACGTGGGAGTTGGATAATGAATAAAACTGGATGAGACTGGCCATTATTAATGTTACGTGCAAAAAAAAAAAAAAATCCAGAAATGACATCAAAAGAATTTCTTTTTAGCAAAACAGAAAATCAAAGAATTTGAAATTGACATAATAAACCAATAGAAAGGTTAAAGAATAAAAGAAAACAAAACAAGAATGTTGCATCCATTTAATCTGTGCGTTTAATCGCTAGTAATACTATTTCAAACTTAAGTGTGACAGACTGTTAAACGGACAGAACCTTTTATAAAGATGCATAGACGCATTTAAAAATGCTATTCCAAACTAACGTGGGACAGACCAATAGATTACAGAGCCTTTCTCGGCCTTTTGGTCGGGATCAAAGTGTAGTATCTGTTCCGATGGATACTACATCCCATAAACTGGTATTGTCTTGGCCTTCGGGGCTTGATTTACGCCAGTCTATGGGTCTGTCCTGTGCAGTTCTAGGAGGTCCACCCTCCCAGGTTTTGCCTCCCCTCTTTGGGGAGGAGTAAGCTTATTGCTTACTGCCTGAGGCGCCCCTACCGGGGAATGCCAACACAAGGCAATTTTTAAAGGTAATAGGTGCTCTTCCTCTAGAGTGGTGACTTATCAAACCCCACTTTCCGACCTTGTGTCACATTTTACTTTGTGGAAAGTAGATAAATACCACCTTTTATAGATATTCTTGGACAAAAAAAAAAAACAACAGAAAGTAATGAAAAAAAAGAAAAGGAGAGAAAGAGAGTAGATAAAATGTTATGATTATAATTAGTAACAACAACTAAACATGATCGTGCAAGTCTTCTTGCTGAGATCTCTTAGAATTTTCTGGAAGACTAGAATTGACAATATCAGCATACATAATAAAGTGAGTAAGAGAAATCTAGGCAATTAGAGACAGAGGACATTTTTTTGTATTTTTATTTTGCAAGTTTATTTTGATGAAAGCAGACAGCAATTTATTTAAGGAAAGAATTCAAATAAGCTGTCAGTTGCAAGTTCAAATGGACAGCAAAATCCTCAGATAGCACTCATGTGAAAACCTTAAAATAGTTCAAGAGTTCGTTTTTACCTGTGAACCATATTTTTTAAAATGTACAATAATGTGAATAAATGATGTATAAAAACAAAAATGCAAGATATATTTTTTTGTATATGATAGACAAATTGGGCGTGCATATTTGTATGTATACTTAGTTTTCTCTTGAAACATGTATTTTGAAAAAAAAAAAAAAGACTGAATAAATTTTTAGACGAAATATAGATCCCTCTACACATGTCTCCATGTTAATTTTTACTGCGTTCCATATAGATGTCTTTGTTTAATCCTTGTATGCCATTTTAATTTTACTCATACATTTTGTCGGATTTTTATCCTCTAAATATCACACATGCACACACACATAATTAATACTAACACTTTGATAATCTTGCTCGTTTACACATTTTTTTTAGATGACCAGAGAATGGACGAATGAGTCAAGAAATGGCGGAAAGTAGGGAATAGCAAGGGAAGTGGTTGGAGGAGAGAGAGAGAGAGAGAGAGAGAGAGAGAGAGAGAGAGAGAGAGAGAGAGAGAGAGAAAAAAAAGATGACATAAATAAATAAAGTAAATAAAGAAAAAGGTACAATGTTGATCCAATGGGTCACGGGTCGTCTAGTATGTATATGAGACACTGAACTGGCAAGTCAGAAAATAAACATTCCTGTTATCACATTCCTATTTAATAGAGCTTTTATTTTAAGTATTTATAGGTGCAACATTTTAAACAAAGGCAACACTTTTATATATTTATCTTCTGAAAGATACATCGAATAGTTAGTTAAACTTCCTAGAATAGGCAAGGTCCGTTTTTTTTATAAGCATGGCTGCCAGTGAAGAAGTAACAAACAACAAAAAAAAAACAATGTTTAAAGTTTCGCTGGGGAAAATATTAAAGTATGTAAATAGTGATGGAACGTTAAGTTTTTAGACGAGTACAAACATACAAAATAAAAAAAAAATAAAAAAATATAGGAAAACAATTTGAACATTATGTTTAAGAGTTTTTGAAAAAATTGGAACATCAAAATATTAAGCTATGTAAAACAAAATTTTTATTATTTAAAAAAAATTCGATTTTCCATTAAAAAAAGCAATAAGCGCTAATGGAGAGGTTAGTTGAAAAGGGAGATAACTGAATGACATTTTTTGTTTTTGAAAATACAACTTTGACTTGGACGCTATTTTTCTTAAGAAGATTTAAATTATCTACCCTTGAAATCTTCTTAAGAAAGAAGATGGATATGATATGCAGAATGGAAAATACTTGTAATTAAAGTTCTAGTGGATAATTTTTTCTATTTTTTTGTAGTGAGTAAGAATATAACGCTAAATAAGTATATAATATTGTTTTTATAAAAAAATAAGGTGCTTGTGCATATCAACCCTGACATGTTAGACCGCTCTTAAAAAAATAGCTAAAGAAATGTATAAACTTTGTTATGTACTTACGTGGTAGATGAAAAAAAGACTGTACACCAAAAATTATTCAAATTCATCCAGTATTTATTTAATTATAAATAAAAAACGATTTTATCACTCGGTAGATATTTCCACTATCTTCCAGTGGTCAAGGACGATAACTCATATTTTCACAATTTCGGGGTTTGGGGTGGGTCTCCATTGTTTACAAAAATGTCAAAATGTACGTAAAATCATTTTTTCTTTTCTTTTTCTTATAATTTAATAACTCCTGGATGAATTTGCGTAATTTTTTTCTGCACAATCTTATTTTCAGCGTACACGTAAGTACATGATAAAGTTTATACATTCTATAAATATTTCAATGTCAGGGTTGATATGCACAAGCACCAAAAATATTTTTTTTTAATACGGCTGCTGAACAACACAAGCACCTTTTATAAAAATAGATAGCACAATATTACCTTAACAAACATCAGTTATAGTTTTATAACAAACTGGTTCAGTTAATGAAAAAATAACTGTACAGTAATAATTAACTTCAACTTTCAAAATCCTATTAAAAAATAATAATTTGATAAAAAAGGTAAAGAAAAATAAACACACGACATAGTTAAAAATAAAGAAAAAAGAAAAAAAAGTGAATCTAGGTAACCAATGGCAACCGAACAGAATGAAGTAATTAAAAAAAAAAAACTTGATTCATACGAATTGCGTGATATTTACATGGATAAATTGGGTAATTTATCACCCTGTGCCCCCACGTTAAATAAATAAAAATGAGATTTTTTTCGTGCGATTACCCGTCAACACTCTGTAAATATTAAAATTATTGGTAATTCGGAAGTTTAACCTAGATCTCAAAGCAGAACATTTGTACATTTAGTTTTTGTAAGTACGGATATCCGAAAAGACAACAATCTCGGTGAAAATCTAACCGAGGCCGATGACTTTTACGTACAAATTCTACTTTTGGAGGTCTGGGTTAAAATTCCGAATTACAAAATTATTTTAGACTTCATGGTTGGAGTTCACTTTACTATATAAATATAATATAACATGATCACCCACTCCCTGACCAGAATGCGTGCTTGACCACAGCGTAGGACAGAACGGGTAATCATTTTCCCCTGTATTTTTAAAATTACAGCCATTTTTATTTCTTTTTTCAGAATTACTAGTATATGAGATATTTTGTTTCTTGTATTTACTCGATAGCCGCCATTCTGGAAATGCAAATAATTGGTTACTTGTTCTGTCCTACGCTGTGTGATCAAGATCATGTTATATTCATATAGTAAAATAAAATACTTGAAGTATAAAATATTTTAGATTTTCGTTGATTTTTTTTTCCTTCATTTTTTCATTTATTCCTCGGACGACGACGAAAATAGAATTTTCATTTTGCCGTTGAGAGAGTGGGGGGAGGGTATAATTTTACCGAACTTCGAGTGCTTATGTAGTTTATGGACCGGGCTATTTTTTTAGATAGGATTTTCAAGCTAAATTAAATTTTTACGGTATCTTTTGGTTATTAAATTGTTAGGTGAAAATACAGAATAGTTAATAACCCCCCCTCCCCATGTTAAGAATGGCTTTCTAAATAATAACGTTATTATTTCAGCACGGTCCATAAACTGCATGAGTACCGAATTTTTTATGTAGAAATCAGAGACAAATTCATCAAAGAATTTAATAAAATCGAGATTACACAGAAGTAACAACACAGTTATTAACTGTTTATTGCGTTGGATTAAAAAGAACGCGGAGAAAGAAAAGAGCAACAATGTCGACGGAGATTCCCAAAAGATAAAAATAATTACTTACAAAATAAGCACACTATAATTTAACAGGCGTCTTTTCAAATACCTCTATCTATTTGAGGTAAATACGAAAGTCTGACATTGCATAGTTAGATGTGTCTGCACATTTCTAGTAATTCCAAAAATTCCCCATTTTTTTTTTAAAAGTCTGCCCACAAAAAATAAAGTTAAGAACTCGCAAAATAAAAAATATTCAACTTAACTTTGGTTTGAAACGTATTTCTTTTAAAATGTTGAATTTTGTAAATACATGTTTTGCCGCTAAAAAATTAATCGCGTCATAAAGTTGTTATTACGTCATAGCAAATTCGAAAAAATTTCTAAAATGCGACCGTTTTATTTTATTTAAAAAATATTTGTTTCAACATCGTTCCAGACAAGGCATGAAGCCACTTGTTATAAGGAGCTATGGTAAAAAAAAAAAAAAATAGCCACCGATAAGTGTTAAAGGGATAGATTTCGACACAAAAAACAGCAATACTTTCCCCTTTGTCAGTAACATCGCTCATGGAATGTGATGACTAAAGGACAAAAAAAGGAAGCGAGAGTTACGAATTATTCAAAGATAATGTAATGGAAAATTTAAAAATAAAGTTGTGCAAACTAATTTAGAGAGAGAGAGAGAGGGAGAGGGAGAGAGAGAGAGGGGGGGAGAGAGAGGGAGGGGGGAGAGAGAGGGAGGGGAGAGAGAGAGGGAGGGGGAGAGAGAGAGGGGAGAGAGAGAGGGGGAGAGAGAGAGGGAGGGAGAGAGAGAGAGAGAGAGAGAGGGGGAGAGAGAGAGAGATGGATGGATGGTCAATCTTGTTACTACGCCAACAGCTAGGTCAAAAATGGAGTATGAATGTTTGGTATGTCTGTGATGTTTTGGTGAATGATGGCAAATGAAAGCAATTAACAAAGTTCGATAGTTAGCTAAAGTTAGAAAAAAAAAACCCACCTCTCCTCACGTCCCCCTTTTCGGCTTTGTTTTTACACATTATATATATTGTTTTTATATGTAAATAAATATTGCTAGGTCAAAACTACGGTCAGGAGAGAGGGAAGGGAGATCAAAAGGCTTTGTAAGTCAGCTGAAGACACGAGTACAAACAGTACAAAACACAAAGAAAAAGAAAAAGGAAGAACACTTGAACGGTATACCTTTTTGGTATCTAACGTATAAGTAACGTATATTGCATCGTTTTAAAAGATGTGGCATCGAAAAATATTAAAATATTGATTATTTTGACAACCTTTGTTCCAAATATAGTTTCTCAATGTCTATTGAATAATGTAATTCATATAATTAGACCCCCCCCCTTTCAACAACATTACTTTAGATGATGTTGCTCACAGTATGCAATTAGAATATAGTCTATTAAAAGAGAGGGTATATTTATTTACTCCTCTGCAGGAGTTAGGCACAAGGCTAGTTTTATCTTACTCCCACAAGTAAGATGTGACCACAGCTTGGGTCGAGTAAGTGGGGTTTGAAAAGCCAGCGCCCGAGAAAGTGAGCACTCTGGCCATTAAAAATTGCCTGGGCAGCCCCGTCGGCATTCCCCGGTAGGGGCGCCTCAAGCAGTAAGCAATAAACTTACTCCTCCCCAAAGAGGGGAGGCGAAGCCTGGGAGGGTGGACCTCCTAGAACTGCACAGGACAAACCCACAGACAGGTGGAATCAAGCCCCGAAGGACAAGACGACGTCCGTCTATAGGGTGCAGTATCCATCGGAACAGATACTACACTTACTTCCTAGCGTGCCAGGTAAGTATGAATAAGAAGAACATATATAAAACTAACTGGAATACTCATCAACGCCGGGTTTCCTAACCCTTTCTCTTCTGCACGTCAGTTCAAATGAAAAAAAAGTTTTATTTATTTATTTTAATTTTACTTTAAATCGCAATAAAACAATTGAAAAAGATATTTAGGTTTATGATGATGATCGATATTGGCTAGGAAATAACTGGAAGGCAATAGCAACAAAAAACAGTTGTTTAGTGTAAGATTCAAACCCTGAAAGATTGCATAAAACTGAACTACGGCCACTGAACAAACGAAAAAAAAAAAAAAATTTTTTAACCTACTTATAGTGTTTACGAGTTAGATCTAAAATAGTTTGATTGTCTAAAATAAAGAAACAAAGAAAAGTGCCAATCAAAAAAAGTAAACAAAGAAAGGATGTTAAATACGTACGATGATTTGACTAATAAAAATAGGTCAATATTGTTTTTTCTTTTTTTTCTTACTGGTAGTGAAAAGGTTCGGATTATTATAAGTAGATTGTTTGGTCGATTGGAAAGGGAACTCTAAAAATGGCGGAATATTTGTTTCTAACGTTATTTTACGTAGTTTTAATTTGGAATAACGAGTTTTAAGAAAGGTTTAAGAACTTCTGACATCGATAAGGACATCGGATCGAAGATGCTGATTCTAAATCCTGGTTCTTAGATCAACCGTTTAATTGTGATGTCGTGACACACACACACAACTTTGCTTTATATATATATATATATATATATATATATATATATATATATATATATATATATATATATATATATATATATATATATATATATATTTGCATTCCATAGACTATGGAGAATTAATCCAAAACCATATTTTTCATTAGTTTTACAATTTCTTTATTTCGATGAGAGTTTTTTTTTTTTTGCCTCATCTTACATAAAAAAAGTAATTTATTCAAGTTTAATTTTATCCCTTACGTGCGTTTCATGGCAAAAATCGGATAAGTGTATTTTTTAGTCCAATCTTGTCAATTATCAGAGAGTGGTAGTGTATTATTGTTGAATCGTGAAATAGCATGCTATATCAAAAACACAGGAGAGGAAACAAGTACAGTGAAATTTCAGATTGAGTCCTGATAAAAAATCCCCCCCCCCCCAAAAAAAAAGAAAGATAATCACATCCCCCAACGATTGCCTCAAAGCTGATATTTACGAAGCCACTTCTAAATAAATCATGCTAGTAGATCGGAATTCCATAAATAGAGGAAAAAACCCCGGAAGCCCTAAAATCAATCATTAAATTATTATTAACTGTCGCTCATTATTATTCTAAAATCTTTAAAATATCTAATAAAGTTATTTCCCACAAAATAGAAATGAAATGAGAAACCACCATTGTTTTGATGCTAACTATGATTGTGACGAGCTACACAGCAAATTGGGTGCGAATCTACAAAACAATTAGTACTGGGGATTAAAGTCTCAAAACAGGTCCATCCTAATTATTTATTTTTATTTTTAAGTTACGAAAAACTAAAGTTTATATTTAATTGAATTAATTACGGGAGTTAATTTTATTTATCTATTTAAAATTACGAGATCGGTGAATTCTGATGCAACTCATATGGATGAAATTGAATTGTTAATTAAGGATGCAAGTTAACTGTGAACCCCCTTCTCAAAGTCCCCCTCTAACTCTCCCCAAACCCTTGTTTAACCCCAATGGAACATAAAAGGATCCTGCCCCTCCCCCCTTATTGAGTTAAACCGAACTCACCCCCTCCACAATCATTACCAATTATGTTGGTACAGCGTCAATGATTTATTGACTGCTTTCCTCCTGGATAACTTTACACCTAATGCAGAAAGCTTAACTACTCAATTCTAGGTGGGCCCAATGCTTTACGCCCCTTTTAAGTTTGTCGTTTACTATTTTGACTATTAAGCTTAACTTGGAAGATGAAAAACGTATTTATTAGCCTTTAACTTATCTACCTAGAAGGTTGTGTTGAAGAAGCTATTGCGATTTTAATATTCGCTTGAAGGAATTACATGCACTGTACATATATACAGGGTGGGCAAAAATAAGGGTCCTATTTTAAAAAATTCATAACTTTTTTATTTATTGATTTTTTTTTTTTTTTTTTAGAATGAGTAAAGGACCCCTTCCGAAGCAAGCATGAGCCGTATTAGCCCTAAGGAACGTACCCTCATTTAGAAAACATTATTTTTGCTTAAAAAACTCAAAACAGTGTAAAAAACAATACTTTAGTTTTTGTAAGTTTTAAGAAGTATTTTTCGGCTAAAATTTGTTTTGTTTATTTCAAAAAATCTCGGAAGGGTCAGTCTACACACACATAAAGTTTGGTGAGTTTAACTTTTATTTTGTGGAAGTTATTCAAATTCAAGTTATTCAAATTTAAAGATAGGACCCTTATTTTGGCCCACCCTGTATATATATATACATATGTACATATATATATATATATATATATATATATATATATATATAACTGAATGAAAATTTAAAGATAAATATTGTATCTTTAAATAATGATCTATTGTGATAATGACTTTTTTCTGTCTATATATAAATTTTCAAAGTTATATTTACCAGTAATACATACATTACTGCTTTTTTGCCCTCTGCTGAAAAGAATTTCTCTTTGAAAATCCATGGGTTAAGGATTATGAGATTATTCCTTGTTTTGAACTTTTGCTGAATTAATAAAATTTGTAATTTTTCCAATTTTTATTTTCATCAGAGAGAGAGAGAGAGAGAGGGTGTGTGTGAGAGAGAGAGAGAGAGAGAGAGAGAGAGAGAGAGAGAGAGAAAGAGAGAGAGATATGTTAATGCTTTTGTTGTTTCGTATTTCACTTTTTCTAACTTTGGCGACCATGTTATTTTGCACTGAACTTCCTTTGGGTGATTTCGGTGCACAGAAATTTCAGCAAATAACTTTCAAATAAATTGAATAATTAATTTAGGTCAGTACTTCATTTGAATACATTATTCATAAATCGAGAGACAAAACAAAAAAAAAAGCAATGATTTACATTTTTTAAAGTCTGATGTTAATGATTAATATTTAATGTTAAGTATTCGTGTAACTTTGTTTTTAGATAAGATTTTTTTCTACAAAGGAATCACCACTTATCAAGGCCAAAACCCACTCGAAAATAAGGATTGTCAGCTGAATGATGAAGAACATTATGAGATGATTGAAAAATGATGAATGGAATGAACAAAGTTTGATTACTTATGGGGATGGTTTATGACAAGTATTTATTGACATTCGACTTGAAGACGACTATGTTGTAGTCTGCAGGGAAGCTGTTCCATGGTAACGTGTTCCACAGACGAGAAGTTCTTGGAAATAAATTCTGTTCATTGAAATTCTGTCTGTTGCTAGGCACACGGAAGAAGGAAAATATGTTTTAATTAAATGTCAAATGGTATTTTGTGAATATTTAAATAAAAACATTTTCTAAATGCATATATAAAAGAGGAAGTATGTTTGCCTGCTATTTATAGGGTCCTGGATATGACCTTCAAATACATCCTGTGGTGAGGCCCTAATTTGGAGGCTTTGAGGGAGTGCAAAGTTACCCCTTAGTTACGACTACCCCCAGGTCCCTTCTGATCTGGAGTGGTAGTACCTGTTAGTGTCCCATGTGTGGGTTAAATAGAATTTGTCTTGGACATGACACTACTGCCTCTTTTGGCTAGGAGCAAAGTGTAGTATCTGTTCTGATACTACACTTCATCTTTTTTGTTCCCGTTCAGTTAAGGAAAAATCCTTCTAGACTGAGACAATTTTTATTTTTGTGCCATCCAGAGTGCCCCTTTTTGGGGAACTGGATTTTCCCCACATTAAAAATCGACCTTGGGTCTAACTCTGCCCTCATGTGGAGGTAAGTAAATAAGGACACTAAACTACCTCGTACACCCTTGGGTAAAGTGTTCGCCTCTACCCTAACCCACTCTTCCAAAATCCATCTTTCCCAGTACTTTCTACCTTTTTTTTGCCTACCCTATTTCCCAACCCTATTCACTTCCCTCCTAACGATGCTGAGTATGTGTTAATATATATTGATGCGTACATGCGTTGATATGTGTAAATACATATATGTGTGTAATCTGTCGTTTACTCCTAGAAAGTAGCAGCGGTGTGCTGAACTTCTTACCACATTTGTGGGAATATGTTTTCCATTAGTTCCAAAATAAATCTGAAAGCTTCACGTTTTTTTATATTTTTCCTTCACCTGGTTTAAAGCTTGCATTTCATTTCCTTCCACATCATTCTACAATGAATGGATCAGCAGGTTATTCACACAATCCCCATAACTTAACGGTATGGCATAAAACAGCATCTGGTGGCGTGACCCCAATTAGGGAGCTTTGGAGAGTGTGTAGTCAACCCGGAGTTACTACTGCTCCTAGGCCCACTCTCACCCAGTGTAGTAGTATTTGTCACTGGTCCCCATTTATAAGTTTAACAGAAACTATTGCTTTGTTTAGAAAATATATGTCTACAAAACAAATTAATCTACAAACGTATACAAAACATATGTACATAGTGGCATAAAATGACCCAATGGCGGTGGTCATTCCTTAAAACCGAATAAACAAACTGCTGCACGAAATAATTTTTCACTAGGAATCTTCTGCTGTGCATAAGTTACAAAACGATAAGACCCCCCCCCCCCCCGCAATTTTAATGAGACTTAAACTGTAGGTAAATTTATACAAGACGATCCTGGCCGCAGAGCATCGGATGGAGAAAATTGCCGGTCTCACTCTACAGGCCTCCATGAGAAAGTATGTCACACAACGACGTCTCAACTGGTACAGTCACGTTGTCTGCCATCAGTTATTTGAAATGCTCCAATGTGTGTCCCACATTGACGTTGATGGCCCAAAGCCAGATTGTAAGTCACTTAAGACATGAAGGGTATCAGGTTGATGATGACCATATCCTGGTGGGAGGCACAAGTAAAATGGCAACGGACAGAGAAAGTTGGAAGTCATTCACGAAACGTCTAACATGAAGCATTAGACAAGACTAAAAATGAAAATATTAATATAAATAATAATAATAATAATATAAAATAACGGCTCAATCGGTGAAGTTAAAAAAGAAAGAAACTGTCTCCAACTGGAAAGTTTTAAAAAAGAAAGAAAAAAGTATCAAAAACGTATGTTACACAATGACGTCTCAACTGGTACAGTCACGTCGTCTGCCATTAGTTATCTGAAATGCTCCAATGTGTGTCCCACATTGACGTCAATAGCCCAAAGCCACGTGCTAGGCCGCTTAAGACATGAAGGCGATCAGTTAATGACGATCTGATCTTGGCGGGCAGCACAAGCGAAATGACAACAGACAGGAAAAGTTGGAAGTCATCGGCGAAACATCTAACCTCAAGCATGACAAAACGAAAATGAATGTTGACTTTGAAAATTGTAACAATTTTTGATTATTTTGAAACCGTATAACGATATTGACACTTTATTCAGTCCTAAATTCTGTTACGCAAGTTCTATTTTCACTCAATTTGCTTCATAGTGTTCATAGTATTTTCAAAAAGAAATTGCATTTAAGTATTTGTAGATTTGAACTCTTGCACTTCAAAAAAAGGTCCAAAGGTGTCCCAGTATTATGAACCCGCTCCAGAACAGGCATTCCATATAAATGTTAAATATTATTTTTTTTTTATTAGAAATGATATATTTTAAAATCTTATAAGAGTTGAAATACTTTAATATTTTTTTACGAATTGAGAAATTTTAGGAATTTAATTTATAGTGTCTTAGTTAAAATTTTATAACAATTTGATTAAATTCATTACTTAATGAGCAGACGATACCGTACTAATTAAATTCAACAGCCAAAATCTTTTTTTTTTTTAAATATAAATAATAATTTGATAAAAAAAAAAAAAACTCAGGATAGTTACAAAAAAATTTTTTTTAAAATAAAAAGTATTTAATGGCAGTTAAAGACGTCCAATCGATTTTATTGCAAAACCGATTTTTTAAAAATAACATTTCGTCATTGAATTATTTTTCCAAAAATGTAAATATTTTCTACAAAAAATTCATTAAGAGAAAAGAAGAAAAGATATTAATTAACGAAACAAAAATGAAAGTAAAAAGACTCTCGGACAAAGCAGCATAGGTGCAGCTGGTATACGATAATAAAAACGAGTGGTGCATGAATGGAAATAAATTCGTTCAGCATATTTTACACCTGCATTACAGGATATTTCTTTCTCTTTCATTTATTCAATGAAAATGCAACTATGAGAAGAAGAATAATACTCAAAAAATTATCATATGAAAACAATTTTCATAGCGATGAAACAATCCAGACGATTTAAATGTTAGCAGTAATTAATCTGCATTTAATGAATCACAATTGATATTTTCTCTCGCAAATATCGAGATTTATTTATTCTTTTATTATTGCAAATAATTTTAAATCGACAGATTTGTGTTTCAACCGATCGCTGTGGAGACGAATGGAGCGATAGACCCCACCATGCGCAATTTCCTCAATAGCTCAATGATGCACCACACTTGGGACCATAGTGAATTGACTTGGCTTTACAAGCGCTTCTCCATCACCACTATTCATGGAAACGCCTTGAGGCTGCTCTCGGCCTGCCAAACCAGCATGACATCCGATGAAACTTCCTAATACTTGCATGTTGGTTTCGACAAATGACATTTTATTAATTAATTATCATTTGCTTCCCCTTTAGGTTAGTTATATTATTAAAGTAAATTGTATTATATGTATAAATTCTTTAAAATAAATCCTCCTCTAAATTTAAAAAAAAAATAACCTACATTAGAATTAATTGGGTAAATAAAAATAGAAATATTAATACAGATTTTGACGAATTTATCAGCTTCGACGACAGTACACAATGTTATGGAGAACTGAGCGACACGGACATCACACGTGGTATGAAATCGGATGATCAAGATTTTGACGAAGATGATGATGCTGAAAGCGTAAGTTCTGAAGTTTCTGTAAGTGACAAAGCAGAGCCAAATTTTCTGGCTGCATTGAATGCGCTTGAAACTCTGACAGCCTACATTGAAACAAAAAGCTGTAATCCTGACGGCGCATTGAAAATGATTTACGGACTGTATGAAAGTGTTCATGATATTAACAAAGAGATTTCTGTACAATAAAAAATGACTGACTTTTTTAAGAAAACGTAAATTTTGACTGAATTATTTGAGAAAACTGATTGAAAATGTATTTTTGTCTGTTTTTTTATGTCTATAACTGTTAAATAAACTAGTGTTCTGTGCGTAAAAAGCGTTATATGTGGTGTTTCCATACTTACATAAACAAAATAGACCATACCCAGATATAAGAGACTTATTCTCCGGTCCCGACAGCTCTCTTATATCCGGGTTACACTGTACATTAGTGTTTCACATAATTTCATTTATTTATCTAAATGAATAAATGCGAAAGGTTTTTTCGATCTATCCTAACTATATTAACATTAAAACGATTTATGCTTATTTAATTCTCTTATACAACATAAAAGTTTTAAATACCGTATATATAGTAATCTGCAAACACTCATAAATAGCTTTAGTTATTTCTGATTTGCATATTTATTTTTTTAAACAGTTTCTAATAAATTAATATTCTGTAATATACATTCGTAATTCGCATTTTCACATTTTTTTATATATACGCAAAATTTTCATCTATAGTAAAACGTCTGATGTTACTGGGATGCTGAAAACAGATACTACACTTTGATCTGAGCCAAAAAACTATAAAAAATGTTTCGTAACTAGGCATTTTTAAATGAATGAAACAAAAAACCTGATTTGATCTATTATTGTATTATCCTTTAATGGGTGTATTGATTTACTCCTCTCCAGGAGTTAGGCACAAGGCCAGTTTTTATCTTACTCCCACAAGTAAGATGTGACCCAAGGTCGGGTCGAGAAAGTGGGGTTTAAAAATTGCCTGGGCAGCCCCGTCGGCATTCCCCGGTAGGGGCGCCTCAGGCAGTAAGCAATAAACTTACTCCTTCCCAAAGAGGGGAGGCAAAGCCTGGGAAGGTGGACCTCCCAGAACTGCACAGGACAGACCCATTGACCGGCGTAAATCAAGACTCGAAGGCCAAGATAACACCAGTATGGGGTGCAGTATCCATCGGAACAGATACTACACTTTGATCTTAGCCAAAAGGCCAAGAACTTATTTATCTACCTCCCACAAGGTAAGATGTGACACAAGGTCGGAAAAGTGGGATTAGATAAGCCAGCCCTCGAGAGGTGAGCACTCTGGCCATTTAAAAATTGCCTGGGCAGCCCCGTCGGCATTCCCGGTAGGGGCGCCTCATACAGTAAGCAATAAACTTACTCCTCCCCGAAGAGGGGAGGCAAAGCCTGGGAGGGTGGACCTCCTAGAACTGCACAGCACAGACCCATAGACCGGCGTAAATCAAGACCCGAAGGCCAAGACAATATCAGTCTATGGGGTGCAGTATCCATCGGAACAGATACTACACTTTGATCTTAGCCAAAAGGCCAAGAAGAGGGATGTAGTATCAGTTCTGTTGTCATAAGATTGTCCTCCCAGGAATTGCTTCCTCTTTTTTAAGTGGGTGAGCCTTATCCTTCCAGATATTACATCCTCCTTTGGTAGTATCTGTTCTGTTGCCATGAAACCATTTTCCCAGTGATTACCTTCTCTTTTTTTAGGAGGGGGAGTAGGATTATGTACTATCTATTATGTTGTCATATCCTTTCAGACATTAACTTCTCCGTTTTCTTTTTTTTTTGTGGGGAGGGGGGGGGGTAATGTCGTTCGTCATGATATCATCCTCTCAGTCATTACCTCCTCCTTTGGGGATCAGTATATTATATGTTTATTCACCATGATATCATCTTCCCAGCCTCGTAAAAATATGGGAGCATGTTTTTGCTCGTAAAATTATTTAAAATAAATTTTTTAAAATCACAATGTTGGCCAGGGAAAAAATATCAGAAGAAAGTCAATGGCCAGGGGAAAAAAAAAAAAAAAAAAAAAAAAAAAAAAATAACAATTAATTTATAATGTAATTAAGTCACTAGAAATGTCACAAATTTAAATAGAAAGTGAGGGTGCGGTGTTAGAAGGTATAAGATCCGACTTCAAGGATTCAAAAAATTCCAACTCCTTATTTAAAAGTCTTCCAATAATCAGACTGTCTGTTGATTCGTCGGAGATTAAAAAATCTGACTGACTCCTTGCATTCTTACAAGTCTGACTCCGACCAAAACTTGACTACGACTCCGTAACCCTGATAGAAAGTCAGGTGACCAAACAAAAATATTCATGCCTGTCACAATTTATTTAAGTATGCTAAATAATTAAAGTACCAAAACAGAATATCTAAATCGGAGTAAAGTATTAAAAAGAAAACGGTTTTCTTCATATCTTATATCAACATTTAAAAAGCATTCAACAGTTAACCTTTCTATTAAAAACACAGAAACAATGCTAACATTCGTCTGTCTTTTTTTCCTGTGACATTTTATCTCGATTCTCGAGAAGTTCATATTCAGTAATCGACCCACTCAGCTAATTCAAAAGAATGCGCATACAAATTGTTCGCAATCAAATATTTCTCACTTGCCTTTCTAAAAAGCAATTCTGAATTTCTAAAAAGCAATTCGAAAATGTAAACATTTGAATGTGATTTAAAGAAAACCTTTGAATGATTAGTCGTAATCCTACTTGAAATATAGACTAAATGAAATTGCAAACTTTGCCAGAGTCTCTCGTTATGCATATGGACGCCTAATATCACCGTGTTGAGTACCAGCACTATATTAATCAAAATCCTTAATGTCATGCAGTATTATTGCTAATTCCATAAAAATAAGTACAGAAAACCTCTTAAGTCGAAGGCCTGTTACTAATTCAATAAGTTCTAATTATAAACAGATAACCAAAGCATTCAAATGTATGAAGCCAAATCAAACCAAGTGATTAATACTCGCTACAATGCTTCATTATTTCTGCAAATCTATATAATACTAAAACTCTATTGTTCTTGTATGTTTGCAATCAGCTTTCAGCTTTCCGGTTTTCAACATCCGGTTGCGCATGCGTAAATAGCATCGTCTTCAATCTGTTATTCCAATTCCGTTATTCTCTATTATGATTAACGAACGCATGAAATTTTTCATTCTGGAAATTTTTAAACAATTTCATTTAATTTCATCAAATAGTTTATTTGTTTTCTTCACGGCTAAAAACATTCAACGGGAGGACTTCGTAAAGTCTGTCGCAGTTTCAAAAAAACTCCTCCCTTTTAAAAAACAAAAACAAACAAACAAAAAAACAACACTCATTATTAATATCAGCAATACTAGCGGTCGGTGAACGAAACCACCTCCCACTTTCCCTCTCATAGATTTCACCACTCCTACTCCCTCTGTTTTCGTTACGTACGCGAGAAAGCCTGCTGTCTCTCGGTGGCCACGGCTGTACCCCCTTCCTTTCTCAAATCGCCCTAACCAACCACTTATAATTCAGTAACTGTAATTTAAAAAAAAAAACAATTATAATAAACAGAACGACTCATAGAAATCTATCTATATTCTTTTTTCATTTTAATATACTTTCATAGAAATGCTTCTGTTATGTAAAAAAAAACTATTTTCTTTATGCCACAAGTGTCACGCTCATACATGAATTCCATAGCTAATATAACAAACTGACCCAACGGGTCACGGGTGGTCTAGTATTATTATATTAATAACATTATGAGACAACTTCACGTGTATGTTTTTCTATATAACTTTGATAATTACACATTAAACTATATATTCGTTAATTTACTAAAAGATGTACATGAAAAGCTGCTTCTAACATTACCCGAAGACGGTATAGTAAGTAGGTTTTATAAGTGAAATTAGTTTACATACTTTTGCGATATTAAGTAATTTTAAGAAATAAATAGGTTAATATGTATTTAAAAAAAAGAACCTGGCACAAGTAGAAAAAAGGAAGAAATCACTAATAATAATGATAATCGAATATAGATTTGTCAGATGCAATTCTATATGGGTCTAAAGTCGAGAATCCAACTAACTTTTCTTTATATATTTGATTACTGGATTAGTTATTGAAATAAAAATACAATAGAATAAACTAAAACGCAATTTTGAAAAATTAATTTCTAAATTCATTAATATTAACTCTCTTATCTCCTTCACTCGCACATAAGGCTGACCTTTTAGCCAGTTTCCTTCCTCTCAGCATTTATCACGTAATCAGCAACCCTCCTTTTTTTTATCGGCCTCCTTGCTAATTAGGCAGCTATAACTGTTAGCTTATCATTTATAAATTTAAAAGTAAAACAACAAACAAAAAACAACTTGAACATGTTTATGCAAGTTAAAAAGAAGAAGAAAAAAATCACATGAATAAATACTTCCGGGGAAACGTCGGGGTATGTACATCTATTTTTAAATAAAATTTCCTATTCCAGTTAATGGAAATAGTATTTATTGTGTAGATATTCAATTCTAAGTAAGTTGCTTAACAGTCAAGAATTTCTAACGCGAGAGAGGAAGAAAGAGAGGGGAAGGGGGAGAGAGAAAGAGAAGGAGGGAGGAAAAGGCTCCTCTGCATAAGAAAATGGCATAGCTAAAACATTTCCCATATTATAACTGCATCTGCTCACAACAAACAACACTTATCTGAGGAAGCCACTTAAGGCTGACAAAAGAATTCATGAAATGAAAGCAGTTTTAGAAATAACTCAAAACAACCCCCCCCCCCAAAAAAAAAATTAAAAAACAAAAAAACCAACTGACCTTGAGAATATTTTGAAAACAGATTCAAAGAATTATTCAATACGAAAATTAGAATAATCTCTACATTAATAAAATTGTGAGACGTCACATGCGTGTGTTTCTTGCATCAACTTTGATAATTACACACTAAATTATTTTTTATTTACTATTAATCGAATATTTATTGAAAAAAAAATGCAATCGCATAAAATAAAACAAATTTTTTTAAATCTCATTCAAAAACAATTTAATTACGACAAATTCACAAAATATATTTTCGATTTCCTCAAAAACAAGTCAGATATTTTAATCTTTTGCTAATAGTTAAAAAAAAAAGAAAAAAAAAGAAAAGATTTATCCTTCGAGATTTGAAAGGAATTTGGAAGCATTTAAACTGTCGAATAAGTCATTTAAACTAGTTGTAAAATTCTTAGCAAATCCTGTTGTATTAAAAGATGGAAAGTTTTGGAAGCTTTTTACATCCCATAAGTTTATGAATAGCGATTAAAAAAAACTTTACCATACCAAAATTAGTTGTAGTTTTATAACAATTTGGTTGTATTAATAATTCAACGACCAAACGATATGATAATTAAATTTAAAAATCCTATCTTAAATTTAAAAAAATAATTTGGTTTAGACCCACATTCGATTGTAAAGAGAGATATAGAGATAGAGGATGGATGAGAGAGACAGGGTGAATGAGAGACAGGATGAATGAGAGAGAGAGAGGATGAATGAAAGAGAGAGGATGGATGAATGAGAGAGACAGGATGGATGAATGAGAGAGACAGGATGGATGAATGAGACAGGATGGATGAATGAGAGACAGGATGAATGAGAGAGACAGGATGAATGAGAGAGACAGAGGATGAATGAAAGAGACAGAGGATGGATGAATGAGAGAGACAGGATGAATGAGAGAGACAGGATGAATGAGAGAGACAGGATGAATGAGAGAGACAGGATGAATGAGAGAGAGAGAGAGTGGAAGTGCTATTATGTTCATGTAATTAATAGTGTCACTTTCTCTTAATTGCCAAAGTGGTTCAATCGTCTAACACCTTTTAAAGACAGGGATTGTAAGTTCGAATCTGATACATTTTTTAAATTCTAATTTTGTCTCAAAATGAATATAAACATTTCAAATTACAATATTAAGCAAATTGTTCAGTTTTTTTACTTTTAGTTTTTTTCTCTAACCTGCGTGATTTATGGAAATTAGAATCCTGGGCGATGCCGGGTAGCTCTGCTAGTTGTTTTTTTTATATGGAAATTGCTCTAGACAAGGCATGATGCCACTTGATGTAAGGAGCTTAAAAAAATACTACTTCAAGGTTAAAAACTAGCCAATGATAAGTGTTAGCTGGATAGATTCCGACCCAGAAAACTAATTTTCCCCCCCTTTTTCAGAAACATCGCTCATGGAATGTGAGGACTAAAGAGGCACACATGTTTTGCAAAGACCTGTGAATTTAACAGTATTTTTTAAATGAATGAAATCTAAGGAATTCAAGTTTTTTAATACATCACAAAAATTACTCGAAACCAAAAAAAAGCTAAAATCTTTTGCATCATTATTAAGTTGTGGTCGTCTTTTTCAAAAAAAATATTGATCTTTTTGTTTTCTGCATTTTCCATCGTATATCAATTTTTATTTCATTTAAAACAATTTTTTTTTAGATAGAATCAAACAATTTTCACTCTTCCAAAGGCAATAACTTTGCTCTGACTCCTTGGCTCAAACACAACAACTGGCATTGGACAAGGAAAATGTAAACAGTGAATAGGCAGATACTTTTATGTGAAGGTTTGTTTAAAGGCATAACACACACACAACAAAATGTGTTAATATAAAAATAGGAAAAAGAAAATAAGCATAGTACAAACTATATAGAACAAGAGATAATTTAACAATCATGCTTCTATAGATTCGATATTTTGTTTTAGTTATAAAACTTTGTCAAGAAATTGCATTTATTAAATAGAGTTAGGTAAGATAGACAAAAAGTTGAAAGCGGTAGTGACAAGCATTTCTTTTTCTATATAGTTTCTTTACTTATTCCCGTTTTTCCTATTCTATACCTAAGCAAACATACATACAAGAGAGAGAGAGAGAGAGAGAGAGAGAGAGAGAGAGAGAGAGAGAGATATATTTCTATGACCAAAATCAAAAGAAAGAAAACAAAAATTAGAAGGCAGGGTCTAGAATCAAAGTTTATTTCTTATTAGTTTGAATAATCAAAGAAAATGATCTTAGATAATTTTAATTACGGCAAAATTCTGTGAATCAATAGTGCCCCCCCCCCTCACTAAGTCCTAATTTATGGTTGAAACCTGCAAATTTAACCAGCCATCAATTTCACATAGACATTCCACGAATAGAAACGTGAGATTTAATCAAAAATGATATAATTACATACACTGATTGTTGAGGAAAGATAATTATTTTTAAAGTCAATTCGGAAAAAGAACTCAATTTAGCTGAGGTGAATTCAAGCCGAAAGTCACTTCCTTTATTTTATTTTTATTTTTAATAAATCCTTATTCAGTAATGATTGATCTTAATTAGACTTTAACTCTGTAGAATTTCATTTTTAGAAATCATTTTGATTGATTCTAAATTATAATAGATACGGATAAGTGAAAAATGCCGATAGCAAATTGATATAAAAGCAAAAAGGAAAGAGTGAACAGAACGCTGCCAAAGTTCAATGGAATTCCATAGAAAAGCAGTAACAAAATTTATCTGCTTTATGACATATCAACCAGGATTGCGGAGTCGGAAGGTAGAAGCTCTGACTCCGACTCCAATGATTCCCAAAATTATGACTCCACTGAAGCCACTTGATGTAAGGAGCTAACAAGAACAAAAGATGATTATCACAAAGACAGGAGATGCCTATTGGCCCTAGTCTTGAAAAAAAAAAAAAAACAAGGTTATAGATAGGAGGAAAACAGTCAGCAGGAAGAGAGTTCCACAAGTCTGCAGTTTATGGAACGAAGCTACTGGAATAGGAAGCCGTATTACAATGAGGTATCAAAACAGCGAATTGATGGATACCACTAGACAAATGAGTCAAACGAGCTGGAACAAAGGAAGAGGAGAATAGATCAGATCAGACCAGACAATTCTGAAGAACACATGTCATAATAGTATTTATAGAAAAGACTGAGAGAGGGTGCAGAGAAGAAGAAAGAATCAAATTACAGATACGTTTCTGCACCTAATCAAGAACCTTCAAATGGGACAGAGATTCACCAGCCCAAATATGACAACAGTACTCCATACATACATATTATTAAAGTATTCTAATATTAAGATTGTTAATTACTTGAGATTAAAAAATATGACTTCAACTCATAGCATTCTTATGAGTCCGATTCTTTCCAAAACCTCCGACTCCGCAACCCTGATATCAATCCCTTTCTGGCTATTTCATGCTTAAGCGCAATGCCTATTGTAAAGAATCCATTATATACGATTAATTGAAAACAAGTTGCTATTTCATGCAGAGGTGTGAAAAAATTGCTGCAACCCTATTAGTGATACCAGATCAGGCTGCCCTGTGGCTCCCTGAGACGAAATTCACCTACATTGACGTTTTTTTTTTTTTTTTTTTTTTTTTTTTTTGTTTGTAAAACTTAATTATGTTCTACAAAACCAAAACCAAAAACAACAGCCCCTCTCCCTTTCTCCCTCCCCTTTTTTATTTTTATTTTTCCTACCCTACTCCCGGTCCTGGATATGACCTTAAACTACATCCGATGGTGAGATCCGGCTTACGGACTTTGGGGAATGTGGAGCCTCCTCTTAATTACCATTGCTCCCAGGTCCACCCTGACCCGGAGTGGTAGTACCTGTTAGGGTCCCAACTATGGGTTAAATAGAAACAGATATTAAAAGGGGAAAGAAACAAAAAAGAGAAGAAAACAAGACCAGATTCGGCATTAAATAACCCAAAAAGGGTTGATATGCCGTAAAACAAAACTACCTATTAGTGTGTAAATAAGCACAATGGATCTGATTGAATTTGAACTAAGCATAGTTGGTGCCATAGTCTGCAATTGTATCCATTATGCCAATTATGCACCATTCAATAGAAAAATAGCCGAACAAAAAGTTATAAGAAAACAAAGTTCAGTAAAAATGGTCATTGCAAAGTACAGACTTAGACATTTTTTTTTTTTTTAACATAGTTTACCCCAAACAAGGCAGGCTGCCACTGTAGACGTAAGGGGCTACTGAGAAAAAAGAAAAGGGGAGAAGGTTGGAGGGGGGGGGGGGCAACCTAAATTGGGATCTGCGCAGCAAGATGTCTGTTTACATTAGTTTTAAATTTCTGCATGTCAGTACTGTCGGGGAAACAGGGGGCAGGGAGGGAGTTCCAGAGGCCAGCAGCACGAGGAAAGAAGCTATTTGAGTAGAAGGCTCTCCGGCATCTGGGGACCTCCACAGTGCAAGCACGGTTTTTGCCATGAGTCTCACCATTCTTATTTTTGTTTGCAGATTTCACGATCCAGTATCCATTTCTAAATTATTTTTTAAAAAAATGCAAACCCTTCTTTCTGATTGAATTCATCTTCGTTTTATTCGCAATTTGTCGGTACATTATTTTAAAGTAAAAAATGAAGAGAAAAAACAAATGACCACCTTTTGTGAAAAGAGTTGAAAATTAAACTGTAAATTACAATAATTTTGCATAAGAAATGAATATTTTAAGTTAAATTTAAAATGTTTTATTTAATTTAAATTTTCTAGCCTCACTCTCAAATCTCCAGATTTTTTTTTGTATAAAACTTTCAGATTTTTGCGCATCGGAGATTAGCAACCACGGACTAGCATATTGTTTCATCATATGTAATACAATAGCTGAGAAAAGTTTCACTGATGTTCAAAATGCAGTGAATACCGTAATTTCAATTACAGTTTTAAGTAATGAGTCAGAGATTTACAAGAGAAATTAATAAAAAAAAGTCTATGCATTTCAATAAAAAACAAGTAGTTCTTTTTTATTTGATCTTAATTCTAATTAATACAAATAGTGTTGTAAAGACTCACTGAAAATGGATATGGAAATACGAATAAAGAATAATATTAATCTGGTATTTAATCAAAGCAGAAAGGAAACTATTTGCATGCGTAGTAGGATTTGTTTTTAGATCAGCAAAGAAGAGGACTGAATTGACCAAAAAGAAAAAAATCATTAATGAAATGCAGGTAATTCCCAAGCTTTTCATATTAAGCACACAAGATTAATGCCATGAGATTTCACATATCAGACACGAATAACAACATTCTGATTTAGTCAATTAACCCTTTAGATGATGGATTTTTATTTTTATATTGTACTTGGACAAACACACCGTATTAAGGCATTTATCTATTGATGGACACTTTTGAAATGCACAAATAATTATTGAATATTCGTTATACTTTCAAAACATGCAAATCAGTCCAGCCTAATTTGAATAATTTATGGCAGCCATCTTGAATACATAATGTGGTTACTCAATTCAACTGTTTCGTCAGTTAATTTAATTATGATTACTAGCACTGCTTTCTTCATCTATTCGTATAATTTAAAATATTTTTCTGGAAATAATGCATGTCATGCTTAATCTATATAATACTAAAAGTCTATTGTTCTTGTATGTTTGCAATCAGCTTTCAGCTTTCCGGTTTTGAACATCCGGTTGCGCATGCGTAAATAGCATCGTCTTCAATCTGTTATTCCAATTCCGTTATTCTCTATTATGATTAACGAACGCATGAAATTTTTCATTCTGGAAATTTTAAAACAATTTCATTTAATTTCATCAAATAGTTTATTTGTTTTCTTCACGGCTAAAAACATTCAACGGGAGGACTTCGTAAAGTCTGTCGCAGTTTCAAAAAAACTCCTCCCTTTTAAAAAACAAAAACAAACAAACAAAAAAACAACACTCATTATTAATATCAGCCATACTAGCGGTCGGTGAACGAAACCACCTCCCACTTTCCCTCTCATAGATTTCACCACTCCTACTCCCTGTTTTCGTTACGTACGCGAGAAAGCCTGCTGTACCCCCTTCCTTTCTCTAATTGCCCTAACCAACCACTTATAATTCAGTAACTGTAATTTAAAAAAAAAACAATTATAATAAACAGAACGACTCATAGAAATCTATCTATATTCTTTTTTCATTTTGATATACTTTCATAGAAATGCTTCTGTTATGTAAAAAAACCTATTTTCTTTATGCCACATGTGTCACGCTCATACATGAATTCCATAGCTAATATAACAAACTGACCCAACGGGTCACGGGTGGTCTAGTATTAAGTAAAAATGTCTTTTTTTTTAAAATAAAATGAATATATTTCCTTATTTATTGAAAGTTGTAACACTTTAATCTTTTTAAAAGAATAAATATTCTTTCCTCTTACCATAAAAATAAGTTTTAGCTAACAGTATTTTTTTTTTTAAATAAATGAAACAAACGAATTGAATGAATTTATTTAAAAAATACTTTTTTTTTTTGTAAATAGTCTCTTATTTTCCTACCGTAACAAGAATTGTCAACCAAATATTCTTTAAATAAATAAAACAGATTTCACATTTTTAATTTATAAAATTGTAACAATTAGACATGTATGAAAAATTACATTCAAATAAAAACAATGCAAAGATTTTTAAACTGCTTAAGTCGATGAACAACAAAATTCGATTTTGAAACAATTCATTTTAAAATGGGTAAAGTGAGAATTCTTTTTACCTTACCAACACCAGTTAATCTTTAATTATTTTTTTGGCAATCAGATGATCTCATTTTTTTTAAAAAATCGGTGCGGAAAGTGATAACATGCATACAGAGTGACTAAGTGTATTATTGTACAGTTGATAAACATTTATTTTGTAAAATTTCAGTAGTTTTGATTAAAGATTTCTTGCTAAATTTATATTGTATCATACACCATATTCAATACGAATTGAAAGGTAGACACTTTTAGCATGAGTGATATATGATTGTCTGATAGTTTATGCGTCCTGAATTTGAACTATGATGCCATCAGAATGTGTGTGTGTGTGTGTGGTCATAATTTGCTTAAAGAGTTAAAAGATTTTTAATGTTAGAAACGATTTAAATGAGAATTAAGAGATTAGTAGCGAGATGAGAGGAAAGCGAAAATAATCTTTTATATTCTAAACAAACAGGCCGACAAAAGAACCAAAGAGGAGACATGAGAGTAATGTTAATCAACATGATATCTATGATAGCCTTGAACTATATCTATATATCTCTACGGTTGTTGTTACTTAAATAGCCTATATAAGCTCGGCTTAAAATCCAATAAGGTAACTTTTCTCTCTCTGACATGAAATATGAATAAATTAAAAGTCTTATAATTAGTTAATGGCAATTAGTAAACATATATGAACTCAGTCTCCTTCTTGTGTTACATATTACTTAGGGTAATATGATTTTAGAGCTGTGTAGAGTTATTAGTTATGATTGACAAGGTTTGACCTTAGTGTCAGCAACAGTTCTATATAAGAGTAGATTTCTGATTGGTTAGTTTAATCATGTGACATTGAAGAAAGAGGTTGCTTATTAGTTGGGGTTGAGTTTACATCTGCTATATCGGTAGTGCCATGTTACATGCAAGTGGATGCTGGGATGCCACTAATTTGGTCTTTCTGAGGATGCAGAGGGCTATGTTTTGGTTGATTTGTGGTGTGCATCTTGACGGCATAGTTAGTTCTGACTCCCTGCTATTGAGGCTGTGGTGCCCAGATTGAAGTCAGCTCTGCATCTCAATTGCCTACGGTTGTATAGACACGTTGAACGAAGCTCTTGTTGTGTGTACATCTATTTATCATCCAACCAGAGCCTCTTTAAATAAAAAAAGAGGACCATTTCTTTTTTTTTTAATAACCATCACTCAATAATCACAAAAGTTTTAATATACTTATTTGTTTTGAGAATTATTTAATATGTATAACTTTTTGGGGTAGCCGGAGTGCATCAATTCAAAAAAATGTATCAATCAGAATTTTTCAAAAAAGGAAGAAAATTCCTGAATCAACACCATCATGTTCCCCACCAAAATTTAATGAGTTCTTCTCTGGTTCATGGGACAGAACTTTCATTCAAATTGTGAAAAATCAGTTACGTAGTTCGGCCACAATCATGTTAATAAAAACAAAGTAAAAACAAATATCTCCAATCCTTATAAAACTGATAATCTTTAACTAATATAATGAATGCATCAAAGATAAAATCACCAAATTTAGAACAAAATGAATGAATCCATTCTTAAGATGCATCCATTAAATCTGCATGTTTAGCGATGGAGACGCTATTTCAAATTGAAGCTTGACAGATAGACATACAGAGCTGCATCAAGAAATACACACTTTTTAAAAAAATTACTAATGAGTCAGCACTTATCAGGGCTAAAGCTACTCTATGATAAACGTTAATGAGATGGATAGATTGTCAGTTAAATGATGAAGAATATTATGAGAGGATTGAATAAAATTTAATTGCTTATAAGGACGATTTATGACAAGAATCTATTGATATTGGATTGAAGATAGCCATGTAGTCCACAGGGAAGCAGTCTTGTAGTAATGTGTTTCCACTACTGAAAATGCTATTTTAAATATTAAGTGTGACAGATTGAGCAAACTTCTTATAGAGATGATTGGACATATTTAAACAAAGATGGAGAATCTTGAATGCTTTCATTTTCAATTGCCATTTTAACAAAAGCCGAATGTGAAAATGAATAGTTGCAAAATAAATGTGAACAGTATTTCTGAATGATGGAGTGGAAAAAGAAGGAAAGAAATCCCAAGCATATCATTGTGTGATTTGCTATTTCAAGAGAGATGAAGAAAGCCTGAGTGTCCCAATGGAACCAAACAAACAGTCTGCACCATTCTTTGAGCACAGCACAAGTGACACTTTAAACAATAATAATTATCACAAATAAAGTAAAAAAAATAAAAATAAATAAATAAATAGATAAATATACTAAACAAGAGGCCGTTTATTGAAATCATAAAATAACTGTAATGCTTTACTGGTCTAAGTATGTTTTAGTTGAAAACATTTGGCATTTCATGAAACCATAAAAAGAGAGAATGTTTGTCAAGTGACTCAAAGATCAGGAGTTGTAGTAGTAGTAGTAGTAGTAGTAGTAGTAGTAATAATAACAACAACAACAACACATATGGGAATAATATAGAGAATATGAAGTAGGAATAATTATTGAAAGTTTTATTCACTAAACATACAATGTCTGGCTGTTTGGCAGAGAACAATCCATAGAACACAGCTGGGTTAAATTAGGAGATCAGGCTGGATTCGTATTGACAAAGAACAAACACAATCCACAGACAGCTGTTCCATCGTCTATGACTTGTCAGTGTGGCTAGATGTAGAAAGTATATTTTTGAGAGTAGAAAATCGACCTTGTGTTTTCTTTCGGCAGCCTCATAACTCTTGCTTCTCTTATTTTGTCCTTTAGTCCTCACATTCCATGAACGATGTTTCTGACAAAGGGGGAAGAATTGCTGTTTTCTGGGTCGGAATCTATCCATCTAACACTTAATGTTGGCTGGTTTTTGACATTAGAATGGTATTTTTCTTTAGCTCTTTACATCAAGTGGCTTTATGCCTTGTCTGAAGCGATTTCCATAAAAAGAAAAAAAATTCATACCGGGATTCAAAACCCGCCGGCTGGCCATATACAAATGTGATCAGCAGTAAAGTATCTAATCCTCTGCGTCAACAAGCTCCATCACTGACAGTAGATAAAATTCTAGCACTATATGTATTATCTATGTTTACATAGATTTTTTACTACTCTAATCAATAACCCGGGAAATGTATTCTTTACGAAAGATTATTGCTTTGCATAATCATCTTATTTGGTTTAACGTGTTTATACAGACAACCGTTTTGCTGTATCATGTTGCTTCAGTGTGACTATGCTTAAATTCGAAACCTGACTGTGAGTACAGTAGCCAGAAATCTTACCCCTCAGCCATCTCACACCATTAAAATGAGAAAAATGATGTATTTATATTTGTTTACCGGTTCCCGAGAGAACTCAATTCTAATTACAAAAAGTAATGTTTTGTGCTAAGTGGCAACCTTTATTTCCCCATTGGTGTGGAGTTAATGTAGTCATCCACAAAGCTGTTTTTCCATATCACAGTTTATATATATATATATATATATATAGATATATATATACGCACACATACAAGTATGACGAGTGTAGACATGGCCACTCTTCAAACTTATATTTGCATACATTATCCACAATATTGAGCACTCCTTCCTTAAATGTCATAACGAATACAACTATTCTAAATATAATCACGTTTAAAACTACATAAGATGCTTGAACAACCACAATTTCATTGAAACTGACAATCCTTTAGGGTGAAACTGCATTTATTATTACTTTAATTGTTATGCGGTTTACCATATACATTTTTTTTGTTTTATATATTACTAGCAGGGCTACCCGGCGTTGCCCGGGGCAAAAGAGTAACATAATTCTATTAAAACTGCTATCTCTCTCTTTCCCCCTCTTTCTGTTCCAACCAGCCCATTTCTCTCTTTGGACATGCACACACACACTTTTATAGATTACTCGAGGAAGGAGTCGGCATAAGGGAAAAATCAGAGGTACTTCTCTTTAGATAGTACATCAATTGTCTGGAAAACAGACCCCCCCCCCTCTGACGAAACCTGGCTCAGTTTACCCTCAAAGAATAGATTTTTAAAAATTCTTTGAGATATTTTACACAGGGCCAACACCAATCAAGAAAATATAAACTTTGTGAGTCTTTGTCTAGTAGTTTGGAATTTTCAGCTGGACACACACACAGGCAATTGACGTTTATATAAAAGATTGTTTGGTTGCTTAGTCAAATTTTAACCAAGGAAAACTTTCAAATGTTCTATATTTTCGTCCCAAGAATACCAGTAAAACATTTTTAATTATCCAATAAGGTGTTTCTAAAGAAAAGATAAATTAATTTTGATTCTGACAAGGTTCAAAACAGTGTGAAGTAATCTTTTTATTTTAATTTTACTGGGTCTGAATTTTACAGATAAAAAAGAATCTTCAGAGATAAAAAGCTTTGACATATATACAAAAAGGACACAAAAGAATAAAAAATAATGTATGCAAATTTGTCTATTTCTAAAGTTGCCATGTTTGTTTTTCAATAAAACTGCTGAGTCATAATGATTCGTTTATCAACGAGAGTTATTCCCCATATTTTTTGTTTTATTTGATATTCCAATTTTTACAATTATTTCTTTTTAATAATCTAGAAAATTAATTCTAACATCAACTAGAAAAACGTGTAATGGGTTAAGGTGTTTGCTTTCAAATTTATAGTTTTAATGTCTGAACTCGACACGGTACATATGGGAGGGCACACATTAGCTTAATTATAGAACAGATTTCAGTATTAAAAGTCCACACAAAAGTGGAGATTCAATATTCCATACACATTAGTCCATATTCTATACACATTAGTCCATGAAATAAATCAACCTAGCAAGTGTAGAAATTCAAGACAAAAGAGAGAGAGAGAAATGGTAAAAGAATCATCGGTCATTCATGGTATCCAAAAAAAAAAACTAATCTATATTTATTACTCATTTCCTAATCAAGCAATCTCATAATTAATAATCATTGATTTACTCGGTAGATCGAGACCAAATGTGAATTTCAGACACACACATGCATATATGTACATCTAAGTATGCGCACGTGTGTGTATGTATGGAAATCTAATATGCAATCTAATTTGGATAAAATGATATCTAAATGAATAAATGCGAAAGTCGGGTCTATTTCTTGCACTAAGGATAAAGTCAAAACGCTGTATTTCAAGTTAATTCAAATTTACGCAATAGCATCACCCTATCTTTTTTATATACTGCTCATGTATATGTGATCTAAGTTGTAAAATTAACTAATTTGCATATTGCTTTAGAAAAGGGCAGTTTATTAATTAAATATTTTTTGTTATTATTTTTTTAAACTCAATTATTGATTTTAACAACTAGTTCTGTTGAGGAAGATTGTTTTATTTTATGGCCAAATATTTAGCAATTGTGTTCAAATGTTACTTTCCAGCCATTTATTTAGGGAGACTTAACTAATTTTCAACAACTGACATTCTATATCTAAATTATAAGTAACCCACCCCTAACTAACATACATACCATCGCCAAAGCAATTTGATTTCTTCTTTTTTTCCCTTTCTTTACAGTCATCGAAATTCTCATGATATTAATTTTTAACTATATGAATAAATGCGAAAGAAAAATGTTGTTTTGTGTTCATAAAGTTATGACTGAAATGTTTATTATCTAAAATTTTGGTGTTAAGTATTCTAAGTAACAAAATTTGTGAAGCAGCAACGAGTCAACAAAGTCAGCGAGTTAATATATAAAAAGAAATCATTGAAAGTGTTAAAACTTCTTTCCTGGCTCATATAGCTGATGTTACAATCAACGAAACTTCCCCACGGTTGTAGTATGTTGAACAGTGTGAACCACATTCATGAAGGTATAAAAATAGAATTTTTGGAAGAATTAGAGAAAAAATGCTTTTTTATCTTTGCTTTTACTTGATTTCTTTAAAAATTATTTAAAAAATATTTTCTCACTTCATAGATTTGGCTCACACCACTCAACATGCTATCCCACTGTACCCTGAGGAAGTTCTCATTGACTGAAACTTCGGCTATATAAGCTAATAAAGAAGCTTGAACACTGTCAATATTTTGATATTTTTGGTGCTTTCACAGATTAGGGTCTGTGTTAACTTTGAACTCGTCGTTAGAGTCAGGGTGGGGGTTAGTTAGAGTTATTGTCAAAGTAATCTGTGAAAGTACAGATTTATTTTAGCATTTATTAATTGTTGGAGGTTGCATTCAAGTTCTCAAAATCGGGACAGAGCCGAAGCAGATAGAGTCTGCCCACAGCAAGGGCTTGATGTCCTTTCAGATATAGCTTTATAACAATAATATATAATATATGTGGCTAAACTTAAGACTGTACTAGTTACATGTAGTTTCCGATTGTCAGAAGTGTATCAATAAATCCATAACCTGTCTTTTTGTCAGAAATGTATTAATAAATAAAAATTGCCATGTCATGCATGCAAAATATGATGGCACATGGTGACATCACGCAGCATGCATTTGAAAAATTCCCGTTAACTTTTTCAGAGTTCTCTTAGAGGCTCAATTTGAATTTGTACTCAAATGAAAAGAGATGTGTAGGATTTATTAATACACTTCTGACGATCAGAAACCCTGTAAAACTGCAGTAAAGTGTTAAATAAAGCCACATTTATTATTGTTATATATATAAGTTATAAGGTAAGAGTTCTCAATTTCAGGGACAGAGCATATATATGGTAATCAAATATCACAACTGATAGTTCAACATCCTTGCAATTGGTAGATCATGGTTTGATGATAACATGAAACTGCTTTAATTATTAAAATTTTATTTCATATTTACATAGATTATACAGACAATGGTAAATTTATATTTTATCTTGCTTACCCAACTCTCAAAGGAATAGAAGATCATTCAAGACTATTGTGTTATCTACCTCGTGTTGGGGCTGGGAACCATGACTGACTATGTGGTCTATATAGTATTCTTGCATACTCATTAGATGGATCCGCAATGTGAAATCTGACTAAACCCTAAAGTACCATATCTACCCAGCATAGAGGTTATTTCAAGGACGAATCGGTTATGCTGGTATGGTCATGTAGAGCACTCATCCTCCTGGATAAACTGTTGCAGAAGCATGGACGTCTTGAATCACAGGAAGGTTGGCCAGCCAGGGAAAATTTGGAAGCAAGTGATTAGACTAGACCGTACAGAATGGAATTTGGAGATAGTTGACCCATTTAACTGTGAGGACTGAAGAGTGAGCTTGTTGTGAAATATTAAAAACGTCTGACCCCTGGACAACAGAAAAAGAGGCGTTAAATGAATATAAATAGAAAGACTGTGTAGGTAGCTGAAAATCATCGAAGGAGGACAACGTTTACATTTAACATATTTTATTACACTTATCTATGTCTGATCCGTTTTTTTATCTACAAGTTTTGTCTGGCTAGATCATTCCCACAGGAGTCGAAACACCCTTATGTTGCAAGATCTTACATTACATGTGCTTTATTGCTAACATTTAAACTGCAACTGTTTTAACTTTCAAATCTTTCCATGCCACACAATTAAATTAACCAATGAGAGGCATCGACAGATGAAGCTACAGTCAAAAACCATTACCAAGCAAAAATATGTAAAAAATATTTTACTGCTAAGTAATACGTGGCACTTAATGTTTTTAAATGTAATTATTTAACATTACAGAAAAAATATTGGTTTTCTCGTTGAAGAGATTTTTTTTTTTACAAGCAGGTTGCCAATATCATTGGCAGATGTTTCTCTGATGAATATTTTTTCAATATTCATTACTTGAAAAAAACTATCAAGATTGATCTCTAAGAAATATTGACGCGAAACAAACAAAAACAAACAATGTTTGAAACTAGAATATACTAAACAATTTCAAAGCTGTTGGTTTTTAGTGATTTATGGAGTCACTTGAATCTAAGGATTCTCACCAAAAGGGTAGGTTGAGTTTCAACTTTTTTAATATCAAATAAGAAAGTTGGCTATTGCTATGACAACAAATACTAAATTTCTAAATTGCACCAATTTTTTAGCAACGTATTTTAAAGATTGTCTTATAAGAGGTATGGGAAAATCTTAAGGTAAGCATATAGATCGATGTCAACCAACAATGTCATAAAAAAAAAAATTTGTACAGGTGATAAAAATAGTTTTATGTTGTTTTTTTGTTTTTTTAAATATTATTAAATGAGGAACGTTTTGGAGTTAAAAATCAATGTATTATTACATAGTAATAGGGAAAAAAAGACGTTTTCATACTTTTTTTCGTCAAAAACTAACAATGGCGGCATCAGGCATACAAAAACCTGGATTGTAAACGATTAGTACTGAAACAAAGTAAAGTCTTGTAGTGAATTATTAAAATTGCTTTCTGCGATAATGAAAGTGTTTTTTTTATTGTTTCGGTTTAACTACGCTGTTTTACATAGGGTTGACTTCTGGTCTGTTTGTCTCCATTTTGTAGCCATTCAGACTTCATTCTTGTAGCATATTTACACATTTCAAACGTGTTTTTCTTCCAATTAAATGCGTAATAATAGATTTTTACTCAAAATGGTTCCTCATTAGATATTATTTTAAAAAACAACAACATAAAACCATTTTTATCGCATTATGTTGTGTGGGGGGGGACGTCGATCTATATGTTTGCCGAATCTTTGTTTTTTAAACATTTTTGTATCAGTGTAAATAAGAGTTGAGCTTCTGACGATTGATGTGTTGATTGTGGCATGAGTCTTGGATATGCAACTAAAATTTGTGCTGAAAATATCAAAACGTGGAAGTTATTCATAAGAAAAATAATAAAATAATTTTCCTGTCACACTTCAGTTTCTTTTACGTTATATAAATGTAAATCTTTTTTGGGCAAGATCAAAGTGTAGTATCTGTTCCGATGGATACTGCACCCCATAGGCTGGTATTGTCTTGGCCTTCGGAACTTGATTTACGCCCGTCTATGGGTCTGTCCTGTGCAGGTCTATGAGGTCCACCCTCCCAGGCTTTGCTTCCCCTCTTTGGGGAGGAGTAAGTTTATTTCTTACTGCCTGAGGCGCCCCTACCGGGGAATGCTGACGGGGCTTTTCAAATCCCACTTTCCGACCTTGTGTCACATCTTACCGCTGTGGGAGGTAGATAAATAACATGTCTGAAACTACAAAGACTGAGCTGCTGAAAATTGATGCAGCAATTGCTACTCTAGCTCTGGAAATGCTGAAAATTGATGCAGCAATTGCTACTCTAGCTCTGGAAATGCTGAAAATTGATGCAGCAATTGCTACTCTAGCTCTGGAAATGCTGAAAATTGATGCAGCAATTGCTACTCTAGCTCTGGAAATGCTGAAAATTGATGCAGCAATTGCTACTCTAGCTCTGGAAATGCTGAAAATTGATGCAGCAATTGCTACTCTAGCTCTGGAAATGCTGAAAATTGATGCAGCAATTGCTACTCTAGCTCTGGAAATGCTGAAAATTGATGCAGCAATTGCTACTCTAGCTCTGGAAATGCTGAAAATTGATGCAGCAATTGCTACTCTAGCTCTGGAAATGCTGAAAATTGATGCAGCAATTGCTACTCTAGCTCTGGAAATGCTGAAAATTGATGCAGCAATTGCTACTCTAGCTCTGGAAATGTGCCTAAAATTTGGGTCGAAATATTTAAAAACGTTTAAGTTATTTAAAGAAAAAAAAATTATTGTAATTGCCTTTCCAGTGATTCTTATTAGACGATTATTAACACTAATTACTACAAAAATTGGTGCAAATTAGAAATCTAATTTTTAGTGTCTGCACTCATGGTAGCAACACCCAACTTTCACCGCATGGACATAATTGATATGAAAAAAAAAAAAAAAAAAAAAAGAGTTGAAAATCAAACTACCCTAATCAACAATCCCCACTTAATATCCAAGAGACTTTCAGACAACAAATTTAACGGCGCCAGTATTGATTAGAAAGACGAAGAGGGCTTTTTTAAAATTTACAAATAAGTCTATTTTCCAACTTGAGAATCTGTACTACGATGATAATGATTGTGGTAGTGATGGTGATGGTGATGATGATGATGGTGATGGTGGTGGTGGTGGTGGTGATGATGATGATGGTGGTGGTGGTGATGATGATGATGGTGATGATGATGATGGTGATGATGATGGTGATGATGATGATGGTGATGATGATGATCATGATGATGATGATGATGATGATGATGATGATGATGATGGCTGTGAAGAGCCCATAGCAAAATTGTGTTGGCAAAGATTGTCGAGAGCTAAAGCAGCAGATGGGCTATAATTATACACATGGTAAAAACAAGAAGAGTGTGGAAGCAAGTGGAACTAGTAAGTAGATAGCACTAATTGCCAAACAGAAATAGCGAGCGTTTATCAACAACAAGATGCAAAAAGCAGCCTGAAACAAAAAAAAAAAAAAAAAAAAAAAAAAAAGAGGCCAAAAGAAATGCAGAAAATATTCTTAGATTTGGATTGCCAATTTAGAGCCACTACGATTCTACACGAAATGATACACATTTGAAAAATGTATATAAACACAGCATATCTCTATCTTTCTTTATAAAGTTAAGTATGTTTATATATTTGTATGTACAGGATTTACTCCTAAACAAATATGCCGATCACTATAAATTTTGGAACACAACTGCTAGGTGTACGGGGGTCCAAATGTGGGCTATATTTAGTTTAATGCGAAAGAAGATAAAAAAGGGGGTGGAAGCTCTTTATAGAAAATTCAGATACCTCCGATTTTTGTGAAATTTTAACAATAGTTATTAGAAATCAATAAATATTCACCAAATTTCAGTTTCCTTAGAGTATTTTTAAAGGGTTTTAGGAGTATATACTATAAGCAGAACCTTTTATTTGAAAGAATATTTCCTCTTATCTGAAAGGTTCCGGAATATCCACTAAGCTCCAACCCCTGTCACATCGCTGCAATGTTGCATCCTTGTGCTTGTTTTACAAGTACTTCAATGGAATGTGCTCCGATGAACTTGCTGCTCGAGTGCCCCCTGGAAAATACATGTGACTAACCTCACAATCAGCTAAATCCCATCCATTCACTGTGGAGGTCCCCAGATACCGGAGAGCCTTATACTCCAAGAGCTTCTTTCCTCGAGCAGGCGGCCTTTGGAACTTCCTCCCTGTTCCCCGACGGTACCAACATGCAGAAATTTAAAACTAATGTAAACAAACTTTTAACTGCACAGCTCCCAATTTAGGGTGATCCCCTAAAATTTCACCCTAATTCTCAGTAGCCCCTTACGTCTACAGTGCCAACTTGCTTTGCTTGGGGTGAACTCAGTTCAAAATAAAAAAAAAAATTCGAATTCGAGTCATAGTCAGTAGACTGCAATTAAGTAAGATTCCTTGAATTTAAATTTCTTCTTAAGCTTAAGCCGTTAATTTTAGACATTTTTGAGAATCAAAAGCATGTAATGGATTTTGATCAACATTAGAATAAGGATTCTAGACATCAGGTTTATTAAATTATATCTTGATTTTAATCTTCATAAGGGGACATAAAAAAGATGCAAAACTGTTATGTTAGGGGAATTAATTTTACCCATCCTGGAACGAGTACTCTTCTAGTTTATATATATATATATATATATATATATATAAAAAAGGAGATTGTAGTTTGCTTGAAGCATTGCTGGTAAATGTAAGTGTAAATTAGTCGTCCAAGGCTATAGCAATGCGATGTGGTTGCCGTGAGATGGAAAAGTGAAAAGAAATAAATGCAGGGAGAAAGTGAAACTCAAAACGATTTATTAATAATTTCACGAAAACTGATTAAATACCAAATAGTATTTTTTTTTGGTAAGTAACAGAACGGCAAAGGGTAATCTTAAATTTTCGAAAGAAAAACTTTCATTATCAGAAGACAACAATAGAAGACCGAAAGGGTCGAAAAGAACGGGAAAAAACAGGTGTCAGATCATCGTAATACAGGGGAAAACAATTGGCAGTAGGAACGCAGAAAATGTCAAAATTCCATTAAGCAATCATATAACTAAGGTTAAAACATTATAAACATTTGTTTAATAATATACCAATTTTTATAATTTTATTATGTTTCATTTTACATGAAAAAAAATACTATTTGGTATTTAATCAGTTTTCGTGAAATTATTAATAAATCGTTTTGAGTTTCACTTTCTCCCTGCGTTTATTTCTTTTCACTTTTCCATCTCACGGCAACCACATCGCATTGCTATAGCCTTGGACGACTAATTTACACTTATATATATATATATATATATATATATATATATAAACATTTTTCTCAGGATGTTTTGGGCAAGGATAAAAGTGGAGATTTTTATATATTATCTCCAGGGCAACGCTGATCAAGAATATACCAACTTTGTGCATGTTTGTTTTGTAGTTTTTAACTTTTAGCTGGACGGACAGACGGCCACATACACACACACACCTGCCCTTTATATAATAGATGTTACTTTTATTCTTTTTTGTATATTGCATACATGTAAATAAGTGGATTTTTATAATTTGTACGTTGCTAATTAACTGAATATTATCTGTAATTGTTAGTTGTTAATTTAACCCTAGTTGTTGACCATAGTTGCATAACTACCAGGCCTCTTATAGGAATTGCCTTGTTAGCGAGGGATAGAGGCAGAAGAGGAAGCGGTGAAAGCAGACAAGAAAGACGGAGAAAAGAAAAAGAACTACCCCCTCCCCTCCTCAACTCAAATTGGAATACGCTCAAGCAATGTGTTAGCTTTATCATAATGAAGATGGAATGATTCATTATTCACTTAGGAGTTGATAGAAAAACATACCAACGAAGGGCGAAGAAATAAGCAGATTTATAATATAGAAGAATTCCTTCTATGTTTCTCAGCAAATTTTTGTTAGAATGATAGAAATGAATTCTTGGTTGATGGGTGGCTTTATAGCATATCTACCCTTATTAGATTATTTAATAAAGAATCACGTCATTTTTTTGCAAATAATTTTGTTTCAAGTTCTTAATATCTTCAAATATTGATCCATAGTGTAGATTCAAGAGAAATTGCATCGCACAACGATATTTCAACTGGTACGGCGTCATTCATCCGAAAAGCTCTAAAGTATTTCCCACATTGATGTTGGTGATCCAAACCCATGTGGTATGCCGCTTAAGACACGAAGGGGGATCAACTGATAAGAACCTGATCCTAGCAGACAGAAGAAAGAAAATGGCAACAGATAGAAGTTTAATTCACAAAATGTTTAACTTCACATTAAGATATGAGGACGAAAAATGAAAATAATAATAACAATGATAATAATAGACGTCTGTAATTCGTTTCATGTATTAATTTTTAACCGTTCACTTACAATTCTTTCATATTGGTTATGCTGTGTTGGGTTGTCTTGTTTTGTGGCATATCGACCCTTTACAAAATTATATCAGTCCTTAATATCTTTAAAAGTTAGACATGATGCAAATTTATGTGCAAACCACATCATAGCCAGGACAGATTCTATTTAACCTGTACATGATACCCTGATAGGTATTATTACTTTGGTTAGAGGGGACCTGGGAGCAAGGACAACTGTTGGATAATGGCCGTATGGAAATGAACATATCTGTTGGAAGTCGGGTTTGACTTGCACGAATTAGCGCGGGTGCGGTCGAGTGCAGAATAGGGCCTGTTCTCACAGTCAGAGCTAACAGACGTGACAAGGTCACCGTGTGACGAGATCCTAGATCAAGGGTCAGTGTGCACCTGCGAGAGGCTCTGTGACGTCACAGGCCCTTGCGTGGGAAACAGAGGGATCCGTGTAGTCACTCGTTCTTCGTGAGAAGCGAGTTTTTAGTCAGTCTGGGTTTTGGAGGCGAACCGATGAGACGTGGGTGTTACCATGTAAACTACAACAGATAAGGGAAATATTTCCCTAAGAAAATACAGGCGAGAGATATCCTCCCCTTCCCCTCTATGAATGGTCAAGAAAATAATTGTTAAGTAACTACGATAAAGTAGTGATTTGCTCTCTCTCTCTCTCGACATAGTGAATGTCTCCAGGTCGATAAATAACTAACGCTTGTAATAAAAAGAATTGAAAGTTAAGAGGATTGTTTGTCTTCGGAGTCCGTCATGAAGTTTTGTTGCAGACAACGGACGGCGTGGTTCACGGCAGGAAGGAAAGAAGAAAGAATTCATCCACTGGACGACATCGGGGCAGTAACCCTCTACACGGCGAGGGAGAAATCTAAAGGTATGCAAACAATATATGACCTATGTGATTTATGATGTTTTAAAAATGATGAGTATTAAATGTGAACTGCCACGGCCCTTTCAGAGACGAGTATACGAAGCGTGAACCGCCGCGGCCCCAAGTAGAAGGGGTATGCAACACAACTAAGTAGTGACTCCACCCTTCCCAAAACTCCCAAATTGGGGGCTCACCGGATATTTAATGCATCGATGGGATACTGATAAGTACCACTACTTTAGTGCAGAGTGAACCTGGTAACAATGGCAACTAAGAGGCAACTCCACAAAGCCCCTAAATTGGGGCCTCATCACCATCAGATGAGTTTTCTGAACTGAACTCTAATCTTTATAAGTGAAAGAATATTTTCTGACATGATTTCTCGATTCCAAATTAATTGCAGCAATTTAAACGTGTTTTTTTTTGGGGGGGGGGGGAGGGGAGGGGAGGGTGGTCAGGAGACACAAATAAGAGACTTCACTCCTTTAATGATAATGTTATTGCTCTGCTTTTCAATAGTTTTAACTACTGCAAACTAAAGTTAGTTCATTGCACACTTATTACATCATAATTGCTGGCCTTGTCTGTCTCTGTGGATATGGCTTGCTGGTAGAGAGCATCTTAATAAAAACCTACTAGCCTGGAAACTATCCACAACTATAGTATTTGTCTGCTATAAATTTTTAGTACTGAACTTTTCTGTTGGAGCAGGAGAAAAATCTAAATTTATTTCTTAATAATGCGAATTATGCAAATAGGACAAGTACGGCAATCATATTGGCTTTAACGGCGCTGTCTTTCAACATCTATGATATAAAAAGTTAGTGTGTGTGTCTAGAGATGTCATTGACAACAAAGCCCTATTCAAAGATCGAACACAACTTTCGCGAATAAAATGTGATGAATAATTCAATGGTGGTATTAATTTTGAATTTGGGTGAGGCTGCTTTTTTTTTTTGTATTGGGGAATCACCACTTATAAAGGCCAAAAGCCATTTGAGGATAAACGTTAGAAGAATAATATTGCTGGATCTGGATTTGCGCTGGACATTCATAGAGCCAACAGATTTTATATTATTTTCTTAAAAAATTGAAAATTATAGAAATTAAAAAAATAAGAATAAAAATGGCAATATGAGGTTCAGGGCTGGGAGTAGAAATGCACAGGTGTCCCCATTCATTCCCCGACAACACGAGAGGGAACTAGTTATAAAATAAATCTTTAGCTACAAAAGCTTAAAAAATATAACATAAGGTTTTTATTTTTTATGTAAGACTTTATTTCTATGCATACTGGAATTACTACATTAATAACATCTTTCAAAAGTGTTGTCTTTGATGAAATAAAGCAAAACGGAATTCTTTGAAAATCTTTGGAGAATAAACTCATTTCTTACATTCCAAATGAAGAATTTTCTTGATGAAATGATTTCTATTTGAAGCCCACATTTGTTAAAAAAAGGAATTGATTAAACTACCAAAATTCTTTATACACTGTATTATCGCAGCTACAATGGTGGAACTGCTAAAAACTTAATTTCTATTTTGTTTTCTTTTGAAAATTAAAAGTTCATTTTTTCTACTCAACACTTTTTTTTATATATTTGATGAAAAGATTATCTTAAAGCATTCTTACAGCGTGCATAGCCATTTTCAATGCACATCCCACGATATTATTGTAAACATCAAAACTAATATAAAACAAGCCGCGCGTGCGTGGTCCCCCTCTGTATGTGACTCGATGTGGTGAGTGTAAAATGCAATAAATTTGGGCAATTTGGGGCATTTTTGAACCCCCTTTGACCTCCTGGGGGTGCGAAGCAGAATTTTTCAGAGGTCAAGGATGCTCATTTTATATCCAGAACAATTGTCTCTACATTTTGGCCAAGTTTCAGAAAAATTGAATGGATGAATCAAACGTTATGGGAGAAAAGGGTCATTTTTTGCCATTTTGGGGGCTTTTGACCCCCTGGGAGTGCGAACCAGATTTTTTCCAAGGTCAGCGATACTTATTTTCTATTAGGAACAATTGCCTCCACATTTTGGCCAAGTTTCAGAGAAATTGAATGGATGGATGAAAAGTTATGGGGCAAAAAATGTCATTTTTTGCCATTTCGGGGCCTTTTGACCCCCTGGGGGGCTAACCAGATTTTTTTTCAAAAATCAGAGAATGTCACTTTCTAACCTGACCAAAGTTACAACTTAATGCAAAATTTCAGAGAAATTCAATGGATGGTTGCAGAGAAAAACTCGGACAGACAGACGGACGGATGGACATGCCTCAAAACATAAGTCCCCCGATTTTATAAATCGGAGGACCAATTAATACCACCATTGGGTTTCTCAGAAATTTTACTTCAGAAAAATTGTTTGATCTTGATAATTTGGTCGCAAGTGACCACAAATGGTATTGGAGGAAAATGTGAATGGTGTCATGAAATTCCTTGAAAAGTTTAAGCTTATTGAAACTAATTTGAAATTTCTAGCTGTTAGCATATCAATTTCTATAACAGTTAAACAAATAAAAAGAAAAAGTATCTTTTATAATATATGTATTGAAGATAAATATATTCACTGGCATAAATCAAAGACACTACTGATGATCGGTGATACTGTGAAACTGCAGTAAAGCGTTAAAGCTTAGTACATTTTATTACCATTTATTATTGACATAGCTCTCTTTATCCAATATGATATCAAGCGCTTTATCTGTCCAAGATCTACTGTCTTAAATTCAATTTTGTTCTGATTTTGAGCTTTGTTTTCTTAATGTGAAAGTTTTTTTCATACATCACACCATCAAAATAGGTCAGTTACTTGAATTAATAAATACAACAATGTTTTGAATACAGTATATGAAATACAGAGGAAAGACCCATAGACATTCATATATGTCTAATTTGCATAACTACTTTTTAAACAGTTTATAATAAACTAATGTTTAATGTTATTCATTTGTAATTTTATTGTCTTATTTTCCTATATATCTGTAATAGTTTCGTCAGTATTAACAGTAATTAATTAAAGTATTGATTTACTCCCCTCCAGGAGTTAGGCACAAGGCCAGTTTTTATCTTACTCCCACAAGTAAGATGTGACCCAAGGTCGGGTCGGGAAAGTGGGGTTTAAAAATTGCCTGGCCAGTCCCGTCGGCATTCCCCGGTAGGGGCACCTCAGGCATTAAGCAATAAACTTATTCCTCCCCAAAGAGGGGAGGCGAAGCCTGGGAGAGTGGACCTCCTAGAACTGCACAGGACAGACCCATAGACCGGCGTAAATCAAACCCCGAAGGCCAAGACAATACCAGTCTATGGGGTGCAGTATCCATCGGAACAGATACTACACTTTGATCTTAGCCAAAAGGCCAAGAAAAAGTAATTAATTAAAGTAATTTAATAAAAAAAAAGGATAAATTACGGAACCCTTTCTTAAAACATGTTCATAAATTTTCAAGGGAGATAATTTAATTGAAGCTAATATATCTGGGCTAGCTAAAGAGATATACTGATGAGGCATTAGAGTTCACATAGAGGGGGAGGATACTGCTCTCTATTTCTCTTTGAGGGGGAGGGGCTCTTTAAAAACAATAAAAAATAAAGTTTGGCATGGCTTTCATGTCTCTCCTTCACCTTTTCTCCCTCAACCCTCTTTCTATTTCTTTCAGCCACATTTTCTTTTGTTTTTTAAAAAGAGAGTCCCCCACACGCAATTGTTCAGGCGAATTGATTTCTTCTTTCTTTTCATTTCTTTGGTCTTATTTTAAAGATAAATCAATTTGTAAAAAATATCAAAATGTTAATGAATAAATGTGAAAGTTTTTGTCTTGTGTTTACAAGAATATTATGAAGGAAATGTTTATTATTTAAAATATTTGTTCCAGGTAGCTAACTTGACAAAGCCAGCTAATATATACATACATATATATATATATATATATATATATATATATATATATATATATAAAGTTATCTTGTTGGATTTTCAAAGTCAAACTCAAGTAGCAATAGATCTGATAACTCGATACTTGATTCAGACTAGCCTTTTATTTATTCCTCTGTTATTGACCCAAACATAACTTATTTCACTCAGGTTTCTTTTAGGCTGGCTAGCAACTTCGTTACACGCAGAGGGGGGGGGGGGGGGGCATTTTCTGTTTATGACCTAACCAACACCGGATGCTTAAGAAATTGATAAAAAGAAATTTCAACATTTCCCTGTGTCTGATTTCAAATTAAGATTTACATTAAAAAATATTTAATTAGCACATTCATTTCTTAATAGTATTCGCATATCTCAACAGGTGGTACAATAATTTGTTTTCAAAAAACTATTTATTATGTAAATATGATATTTACAAACGACGAGCAGATTATTGCTAGCATTCTTATTTATTTTATTATTCCATTCCTTATTCTGACCTTCGTTTTCTTTTTTTATGCCAGAAACTGAAACATTTTCCTTTTTCTTCATCTTATAAATTCTTAATTAAACTGACTGATGTTAATTAGTGAGATTTAATAATCATAATAAAAACTAAATAAAATGATTTTATATTAAATCTTGATTATTATTTTTTCTACCTTTATGATAGAGAGAAACGAGGGAGGGAGTACTCTTCTCTCTTTTTTTGTAAATACCAGATAAGATATAGTGTGTGTTAATAAGAAAAGTTAGTTGTAACATTAAAACAATTTGATTAATTATTTATTTCATGTTTATTCACCATAATTACTGCTCCGGTTTCGATATTCATAAGGTAGGAAAAATAAAAAAACAATAAATCTAATCGTGTTTCTAAAAATCATATTTACAATAATTACTTCCTTTAAAAATTTATATAACCCTTCAGAACACGCACAAGAAAGTAACAGTTAAAAGTGATTAGATGCTCGGGGTGCAGTGATGTCATTTTTATTTTTTATTTTTCTTTGCACTTTTTTAAAAACAAATACTTTGGCCCGTATCATATCTAAAAGGTGGTGTATGTTATAGATATATTGATATCTGAAACAAACAAAAACCATCAATTAGTAGAAAATATCAGTGTTTCAAACTGTTACTGAGGTCTTGTACGGCTCCGTGTGTCGGCTGTCGAGGAAGGAATCAGACTTTAAACATGAATTATTTTTGTGGGCAGTCTATTTACTTCTGTTTTTTTTTTAAATTTTCTGATCATTTTGTTTTTGCTGGGGATGAGGCATCACCCAGATGCCAGATATTTACCCACTATTTCAGACACTCCAGCCAAGAGATCTTTTTAAGATTCTAACCGTCCCTTTAAGTGCAATTGTTTGTATTTCTCTTGCACTTGGTTCATCGGGTATATTCGCCAGGTAGTTTTTGAAATTCTTTTTCATTAATCCGGTTACTCCTATAATTACTGGAATAATGGAGATCTTCCTAAGATTCCAGTTTCTTTTCATGTCGTACATAAGACCTTGGTATTTCGTAATCTTTTCTCTTTTAGCTCTGTTTAATCCTGCATCATTAGAGACACTGACTTCAACTAGGGCTGCTACTTTCTCCTTTTTGTCCCATATTACGATGTCAGGTTTAACAGCTCCGTTTTCTAGATATGTAGCTGTAGATATTGCATAGTATTAGTGGATGGTATATGATTTATTTTTGACTGTTCTTTCTGGTATATGCTTCCAGGACTTGCTGCTACACTGGATATTCAACTTTTTACAGATGGTCCAGTGAAAGTATTAACACACTGCGTTCTGTCGCATTGTATAGTAGCCATTCTCCAGCAGAACCTTACAACTTGTTGTCATTGCTGAGATCACTTATTTTTTTTAAAGGCATTGCCTATCAAGCCTTGATCTTGGCCAGCCATTATCATTCTCTCTTGATAATAGTGGAGTGAATGCTCTATTTAGCCAAAGGTTTGTGTGTGTGTATATATTAGAAAATCATTTGGCTATAAATATTACATAACTGTTTATGTAAGCTATATAAAACAATACTTTATTATTATACATGCTTAGTGAGAACTTTTGAATTCAGTATATCCCACTTATCAAATTTACTCAAACTGACAAATTTGGTAATATCTTTCATATATATATATATATATATATATATATAAGATATTGCATATCTACATACATTAACTGCAATAAAAAAAAATAATAATAGCCATTGTGTATATCGGCATATTTACTTATATATCCCACGCTGCTGTCAGTAATTTCTAACAAAAGTCACATTCTATTATGACCTTTCACACTTCATAGAGAGAAAAAAAACATTTTTATTCCTTTCAATTGTTTGAACAGAAATGCCGAGAATGTCATGAGAGACACACGTGAAAAAAAAGAAAAGAAAATTTCATTTTTTTCCTGCCTTTTCTCTTTGTTTATTTTAAAGTTCATTTTTTTTTTGCATTTAGGGGATAGAACAATTTTTGCGCACCTGGAAAGTAATTAACCTAATTAAAACCGGATTTACAATATAAATATTATCTTTTACAGATCAAATAAAAATTTCGATGATTCTCCAGGTGTCCACTTGAGTTAAATATGCAGTTAAAAATAAAATAACAGGAAAACTTTAGGAAATACTTGCGATGGAAAAATATTAGCATACACCAAAGTTTACGGAAAATAATCCAGTAGATGAATAATCATCAAAAAAATTAAGTCATTCATAATATGAGTAATTTTATGCTGGATTGACACCATTTGTATTCTCTATTTTAGAAGAGTTATCTAAAGGGGAGGTAATCAATGAGATTACAGCAGACTTTTTCAAAATTGGCATTCACTATAACTCCAACAATGAACATTAATGACTTAAATTTAGATGAGTTTTTTTTAAAACTAAAGATGAGCCACAATTAATTGATTTCCTACAATTGCAGAAACTGCCGTCCTCTGCAGAGACTGTGGCACGGAAATGAAGTTTATTCCTAAAAATATAAGTGATGGATTCACTTGGAAATGTTAGAATAACAATTGTAGAACGACAGTGTCGATTAGGAAAGGTAGTTATTTTTAGGGGTCACAATTAAATCTTAAGGAAATTGTCAAATTCTTATACCTATGACATATGAAAAAAAACTGAATTATCTCTTGAATTTAATGAGAATAGCTTAAAATGGTGGCAATGAACACAAACTAATAAAAGTTGAATTTGTTAAATATTTTTTTAAATACTGGATTATTTTCCGTAAATTTTGGTGTATGCTAATATTTTTGCATCGCAAGTAAGTATTTGATAAATTTTTGCTGTTATTTTATTTTTAACTGCTATATTTTACTCGGATGTAGTCCTGGAGAAGAACCAAAATGTTTATACTGTGTGAGTGTAAACATATCTCCTTGGTACATGAACATAACAATCTCTATATCAATAGACTAGCTGAAGAAAAATAAACAGCAACAACAGAAAAAAAAAATAGTCTAGTGAGATTCGAGTCCATAATGGCATAAAATATTGGAACTGTAGGCGAACACTTTATCCACAAGGCTACCGATCAAACGAAATTATTTTGTCTTTTTAACCTACTTAAATGAGTTGAGGGTAGAGATTTTTTTCTTACCTCTTCACATATAACTTAAATAGCTCAATCGTGTAAGATAAATAAACAAATATAAAATAAAAGATTCTTATTAAAGTAAAAATATGTTAGTGAACATTAATCAAATATTTTTTATCCATTTTCACTAAAAAAAAAAAATGATGAATGTTTTCTCGGCAAAGTAAACAAAATGTACAATGATTGACGTGAAAAATATAAACAATTATTATAAATGTTGTTCAGTCAGCTAAAAAGAGAAACAATTATTATAAATGTTGTTCAGTCAGCTAAAAAGGGAAACAATTATTATAAATGTTGTTCAGTCAGCTAAAAAGGGAAACAATTATTATAAATGTTGTTCAGTCAGCTAAAAAGGGAACGCTAAAAATGTCGGAACATTTGTTTCTAATATTATTATTTTTTTTACATACTTTTAATTTTGAATAATAAGTTTTAAAAAATGTTCAAGAATTTCTGACATTGATAAGCCCATCATATCGAAAGTGCTGATTCCAAATCTGCGGATAGGGTTAGATAAACCATTTAACTGTGATGCCATGATTGACATAAACACAACTTTATATATATATATATATATATATATGAAGCAATCCAACAAAAGATATAAGCGTCAACTAATATCTTATAATTAGTGAAACATCCGGATAAAAAACTGAAGCTCAATATACTGGATAGAGCATTAATATTATAATATAAAATGAAGTAATAAAATAAGGTGTCAATCAAATTTTATTAGAATTCAAAGTTCATGCAAAGCATCCTTAAGTCCTTAGCTTATGAGTTTTCAAAGATAATTCTTCTCTTCAGAGGACCATTACCACAGTTATACTACTACAGGCAATGAAATTACGCTTTGAAAATATATAAAATTATATACACAAATATATAAAAATACATAACATCAAACATATCAATCCAAAAACATACTTTTGTTGAATCCATACAGTCCATCCAGGTCATGCAAGTTGTATGGATTCAACAAAAGTATGTTTTTGGATTGATATGTTTGATGTTATGTATTTTTATATATTTGTGTATATAATTTTATATATTTTCAAAGCGTAATTTCATTGCCTGTAGTAGTATAACTGTGGTAATGGTCCTCTGAAGAGAAGAATTATCTTTGAAAACTCATGAGCTAAGGACTTAAGGATGCTTTGCATGAACTTTGAATTCTAATAAAATTTGATTGACACCTTATTTTATTACTTCATTTTATATTATAATATATATATATATATATATATATATATATAAGATTATGAGACAACTTCACGTCTGCATGTTTCTCATGTTGACGTAACTTTGATAATTACCTTTTTCATTATTTACTTGCTTAAAAAGTATTTAATTACGAAATTAAATGCACCAGAATGCATTTCGGTCTATTTGTCAACAAGTTAGACATTTTCATTTTTTGTTAATAGTTGAAGAAAAGAGAGAATGAACTACTTCATAAGCTTTCGAAATTTGAAAGGAATTAGGAAACATTTACTGTTGAATAGAAAGTCACTTAAACTGGGTTTAAAATTCTTAGCAAATCCTCATGTATTAAAAGATTTAAAGTTTTGGAATCTATTTAATTTTAATTAGTTATAATTTTATGACTTTGTTCAATTTATAATTAATGACTTAACGATACAATACGAATTAAATTTAACTTTAAAGAAAAAAAATGAAAGTAAAAAACTCCCGGTCAAGATCGGCCAGATAATGCTAGCAAATAATAAAAAGTGAGACTTGTTTGTGGTCGCTTGCTGTAAAGTAGCAATAAACGACCATTGGGATGCTGTTAATTTTGATGAGGATGACATAATTCATTGTTCGAAATACATAACATTTCCCTCCATTTTGACTGAACGGGTAATCTAGTATAGAATAAATTGTACTTCGCCACAATTACACCTAAATGGAACATGGATGTCAAAAAAAATAAATAAATAAATAAATATATAAATAGCAAGAAACTTTTATGATGTACTTGTGAGGGAAAATAAATACCGTTCACCAAAAATTACGGAAATTCATCCAGTAGTTTTGTTTTTATAAAATAGATTCAACTTTTAGCCATACATAGAATATCGCCGCCATTATGATTTATAAGGGAGATAATTCATGTTTTTCGCGTTTAAACAAAAAAAAAAGATTGATTTCTCTTTGAAAAGTTTGAATTATCTCCCTTGACTTTCATAATGGCAGTAATATTCTGTGTACGGCTAAAGTTGAATTTATTTTATAAAAACAAAACTAGTGGATGAACTTCCGTAATTTTTGGTGAACGGTATTTATTTTCCCCTCACAAGTAAGTACATAAAAGTTTCTTGCTATTTTTTTTTTTTTTTTTTTTTTTTACGTCCATATTCAATCTAGGTGTAACCATGGAGAAGCACTGAATAAATATTATTTTATGACATGATTCTGTGGACAGTGACTGTATACGCACGGATCACCTTGGAAATACAGCGAATACTATTCTCAAACGATGACCTAATACACATTTTTATGTTCTGCAGGCTCAAATAGACGCAAACAAATAGTATTCACACTATGAAAACAAACAAGTTTTTATCTATTTATTATTTTCAAATTTTTAAATGGTAAGGGTGAAAGATGAATTTTTGATGACAACGAGACAAGAGAAGATAACTCGACATTCGATTATTGAGTGTGTGTTTGTTTTTCTCTTAGATTCTTGTTTGATACAATTACTATGTCGTTGGTTGTTCATTTTTAAAACGTATTTTCACTGTTCCAAACAATGTTGGTGGCATCGGAGACAACAATCTTAGGCAACTACAGTAAATGCGATTCTAATTTGATGTCATGCAAACTCATTATCGTAGGAACGTAGTGGGAAAAACACACAAAAAAACAAAAAACTAGTTTGTTTTCTTTGTAAACTTTCAAATTTTCTAAACAACAAAAGAAAAAAGAAAAAGGGCACTTCTGCATTTTAGCGACGGGGCGAATTTATTTGTTTTCATTTCAGAAGAGCTAGAAGAGCTACAATAGTGTAAGGGGCAGACAAACCTTTTTTGCTCACTTTTAGTTACAACACAAGGATCCCGTTTAAAGAAACTATTTGTTTACAACAAAAACAAGAGAAAAATCACAAAGTTTCAAATAATTTTATGATATTTATTTTATTACACTTTTTTATATTGTAAATAAAGATGTTTTATTTTTTAACTGCAAAAAAAAAAAAAAAAAAAAAAAATGTTACCCCAAACAAGACGACTGTTTTAATTTAATTTTGAAAAAAAAAAATATATTCGTTTTGAAAAAAAAAAAAACTGCATATTTTCACAAATTTTAATTTTTTCAATAAATGTTCTATTAATTAATCGAATTTGCATAATTTCTTATTTATTCACCATTTAATTTGGAAAAAAAAAATCATATTCTGGGCATTCACGTCATTATCGGAGAAATTGTGTACTAAAAGAGGGTTGTCTGCCCCTTAAATTATTGTAGCTCTTCTGAAATAAAAACAAATAAATTCGCCCTGTCCATAAAGTGCAGAAGTGGCAAAGAGTTAATAAATGACTGCCACCTTGTCCGTTTAGATGAAGCAACACCAAATTAAGTAATAATTAACAAGAGACGATAACTAGATTAGATTAAATTATGATTTAATTTTCAAAATGGCCGATCGCAAGAAAAAAATCTTAAATAAAAAGCGAACAAGCCGTAATAAGTATTTTATATTTGCTTTGTTGTTGAAACAAAACGAAAAATAAACAAAGTACAATAATGTTTCAGTATTGTTTTTAGATGAGAATTGATAGGTTGGATTATTCGGACTACTATTTTCATCTTTGTTGTTATTTTCATAACGTTTCGGCCGATGTAACGTCCGACATTCTTCATAAAGTGTTTAGTTCAAAATTCCGTATAGGTTCCAGAGTGTTATAAAGATGCAGCTGAAAAAGGTTGTGAAGATAATAGCAACAAAAATGAGAATATTAGCCCAAATTAGGTTGGTCTGACGAACGTAAATGTCCTCTTTTAGAATATACAGAAAATAAAAATGACGACCACACACACTCAGAGGTAAACAACGACAAAAAAAATCTGTTTAATTAAAAAAAAATAAAACCACTTAAATTATTTTCGAGTTAAAATACCTTTAACTAGGAAATTATCGCCCTTCCTTAGCTAGCCGCGTTCTGAACGCTTTTAGATAGCGACTATACGTAGAAAGTAAAAATACATTGTTTGGGATTAATGGAAAACCATACAGAACCCATTTCACTCTAAATAATATAGGTGACTAAACTAGGAATTAACCCAGTATTTTATGTGGGAGAAAATGCGGCTCCTCCCAAAAGGCACTACCTTCTTTTTTTGACGAAGAACGGAACATATACTACGCTTTGAAAAATTTATTTGCAAAAATGTGAAACAAATTATACAAAATTAGGCAAACACTTTGATCCTATGCTTTTGTGTGCATCATTTAATGTCATAAAGTGTTACTGCTTCGCACACGAAAACAAAATCTACATTGCATTCGCAATTTACGTGAATTTGAAACGGGTTGTTGATCAATTATTAGCTCGGGTTATATTAGGACAAAGGTTTACTTTACTGACTTTAACATCATAGCAACATAAAAATAGAATAAAAAATAATCTATCACTATTAATATAGAGATAGACAATGTTTTATATTCTTTTTTTGTGAGAAAATTGTGTGACCTCTTCTCGCGTGTGTGTGTGTTTTATTTATCTTCCTTCCACAAGGTAAGATGTGACACAAGGTCGGGAAAGTGGGAAAGAACCAGCGCTCGAGAATTTGAACACTCTGGCTGTTTAAAAATTGCCTGGGCAGCCCCGTCGGCATTCCCCGGTAGGGGCGCCTCAGACAGTAAGCAATAAACTTACTCCACCCCAAAGATGGGGGGCAAAGCCTGGGAGGGTGGACCTCCTAGAACTGCACAGGACCGACAACCCCCCCAATAGACCGGCGTAAATCCAGACCCAAAGGCCCGGACGATACCGGTTTATTGAGCGGGGTAAAACCCCCCTCTGTGTGTGTGTTCGGCTATTGTTACTTACAGATTATTATTTTTATTTATTGCTTAATTGGACATTCATTGAAAACAAAAATACAATAACATAAAATAAAACGAATTTAAAAAAAAAATCCTATTTAAAAAAATAATTTAATTAAGAAATTAAATCCACCAGCAAGTCGACCATTTTAATATTCCGTTAATAGTGGAAACACTGAATGAATTACTTTGTAACCTTCGAAACTTGAAAAGGATTTGGAAGCATTTAAACTGTCGAATAGCAAGTCATTTAAACTGGCTTTATAATTATTAACGAAAACAAAATTTAAAATATGAAATATTTTAACTATAACATTTTCGTTTCTAAAATTTAATTTAATTTTTTTTTAAACTAAATTAAAACAATTTTTAAAAAGTAAAAACAAGTTTAAATTAAAAGTATACCCTGCATCTTAGAAAAGCTTGTAATTATTTTTGCAAGAAAAATTCAGTTGACATGAAAAAGAAAAACATAAACTAGGTGATATAAGTACTTTTACTTTTGTTCAGGAGAGAATCGATCAAAACCGAAAAAGGAATAAAATCATAAATCGATCAGTTATTATGAGAATTACACACAGCATATGGACGAAGTGAGGCGAGACAGCTTTTGTAATCTTAATATCACATATTAAATAAGGCACGTGTATTTACTCTACAAAGAGAGGAAATCGATAACATATCTACAAGCTGATTGATTTCATTGAACACCTACTATATAAGTAATGGGTGAGAATATCTACTTTTTTTAAAAAAAGAATCAATTTAATTTGACCTAATGGTAACACGTTCAGTCGTTCAAAATGTACATTTGAGGTAGAAAGAGAATGAAAAAGGAGAACAAAGGGGAAAGAAAAAAGAAAAGAAAGACAAAAAAAAAAAAAGAAAGAAAAGATAAAATTTAAAAAAAAAAGGGTGCCATCGGGACAAACGTAACGACCAATAATAAAACAAACTATTGGGTACTGATATCGATCCTGACCCAGTTTTCGTGAGGTTCGACTCGGAAGCGTTCGGCTGTCCTACGCAAACGCCCGAGTGTTGACGAACCGAATGGTACCAGACGACAATTTTGATACAGTGCTCAGTGCTGCGTCCTGTGATTGTAAGTTACATTTTCAAGAAATTTTCTAAAAGAAACAACAAAAAGAAAAGCAAAACATGGCGAAGTTACTGTTATCAAATAAATATTTTTTGTTATTTTGATACGTTGCTGCGTCCTATAATTTTTAGTTATAGTTGCAAGAAATTTTGTAAACAACAAAACAAATAAAACAAGCAAAACAGAGCGAAATTACTGTTATCAAATAAATATTTTTAACCCTAAACCCTAACCCTAACAACAAAACAAGCAAAACATTATTATCATAGGACGCAGCACCGTATCAAAATTGTCGTCTGGTACAAATCGGCTCGTCAACTAGGACAGCCGAACGCTTGCGAGTCGAACCTCACGAAAACTGGTTCAGGATCGATATCAGTACCAACTATTGATTGAATTATAGGGGGGGGGAAATAAAATTACGAAAAAGTTTACAGAAAATAAAGAACATTGAAATAAAAATAATTCAAATTAACCATACTTTTTCTATTGAAGTGTCTGCGTCAGTGAGTGACTGTATACACAATATAACCTTACGTACACAGCAGCTACTATTTTCGATTGACCCAACACCATTTTATTATGTTTCAGACTTAAATAGTCTGAAACAATGACTCCAACTTTGATTGCAACAAACAGTTTTGTTTTCAATTTAAGATTAGTATCCGATTTTTTAATGATAACAACGAAGAGTACAGATAAAAAATGTTTCATTTCAAAATCTTTATATTAATAAAATTGTGTGATTACTTCTCATGTATATGTATTTCTCGCCTCTACATGACTTACACGTATTATTATTTACTATTGATCGATCGAATATTTATTGAAATAAAAAATGAAATAGAATAAGGTATCAAAACAAAATTGTAAAAATTATATTAAAAAATAAATAATTAAGCAAATGAAATCCGCCAGAATGCATTTCGGTTTCTTTGAAAACAAATCAGTTTTGTTTAATAGTCCCTGTTCACTTGCCTCCACACGAAGGCAGTTAGACACAACATGGACGGCGGCACCGGGTGGGGGGCAGGGGAGGCACACACTTTTTGACTTGTCTCCCCCCCCCCCACTTTACGGTCATCAATAATGAAGTTATATATGCATGTGTTTAACCGGGCCCTACTTTTTAGGAGAGCCCCCCACACACACACACACACTTTTATAACTGTCTCGCCGGTCCTGCACAAGGTAAGTTTTTAATGTGCCCCCCCTCCAAAAAAAAGGGGGACACTATGGATTGGGACAAAAAATTAAATTGCCCCAGTCTAGAAAGATTTCTCACTCAATGACAGAGGACAGAAAATATTAAGTGTAGTATCAAGACAGATACTGCACTTTGCTCCCAGCCAAAAAAAGGTCAAGAAGTAATAGTCGAACATTGAACAACAATAACAAAAAGAATGTATTATTTCGTGCACTTCGAGGTTTAAAAGGAATTCAAAAACATTTTTAATTTTTTTTATGGAAATCACTCCAAACAATCCATGAAACCACTTGATGTAAGGAACCAAAAAAAAATACTACTTCAAGGTCAAAAACTAGTGTTAGATGGATAGATTCCGACCCAGAAAACAGCAATTATTCCCCCTTTGTCAGCAACATCGCCCATGGAATGTGAGGACTAAAAGACAAAATAAGGAAAGCGAGAGTTACGAGGCTGCCGAAAATAAACCCAGCAGTCACTTTCTACTCTGCTAACTAATAGAAAGTCATTTAAACTGGCTTTAACATTCTTAACAAATCCTCATGTATTAAAAAGATTGAATATTTTGGAAGCAATCCAATAATTTTATGCGATTAAAACAACATTACCTTAATGGAATGAGTTACTTTTAACTTTTTAGCTGATTAATTACTAATTTAATAACCAAACAGTTCCATAATAAAATGTACTTTTTAAAATACTATTTAAAAAAAATAATTTGGTAACCCCCCCCCCCCAAAAAAAAAAAACAAAACAACAACAACAAAAAAAAAAACAAACAGTAACAACAACAAAAAAAGTGAGACAAAAATGAAAGTAAAAAGACTCCCGGGCAACACCGTGTAGATAATGCTGGTGTCTAATTCTAAGCGAATGGATTTGCATAAAGATTCGTCAAGAAATTTAACGTTAAATTCTTTACAATATTTGTTAAAGATTTAGCGATTATTTTGCTGTAAAAATTACTTTTTATTAATTCGCTAGAGTGGACGACCCGGTTATTTCAGAATGAAATGTTACAATTTTCGAACAAATATATCAAACAGTGAAAAAATAGACAAACTTTTTATATTACAATAAAATGTATTTCCACTTGAAACAATGGACATCAACATTAGCTTCATCGTTTATTACCTTACATTAGAATTCCCACTTTTGAAATGAATTTCCAGTAAGCTGTGCATGATGTTATACACTGAATTATCTGCCGTAGCGTTACGTACTATTCACGGATTACGGTGATCAAACGTATCAGAGAATAAAAGTCACTTTATTAATCTTACCTTTTCTTTTAAATAATTTTTTTAAAATCTAGGCTATAAATCTTTTTGTGTGTGTGTCAACCTTGTTCTAGTTTTATTTACGACCAGTTTTTCTTTCAAATATGGCAGACGCAGGTGACATTTGGTTTTATTGATCATGTTTTGTTTTTTTATTCGATTCGAATCACTTGGTGTTTTTGAGTTTAAAAAAATACATTTTCTAACAGTTCGAACAAAACAACAAAAAAAGTGGCTTAAAAAGGAATATAGCGTTTGGAACATAATGCGGTACAAAAATTGTGTATAAGCGATAAATATGGTTTCCTGTTGTTAATGTTTTCGTTAAATACTAATAAATTTGGAACAAGTTATTTATCTACCTCCCACAAGGTAAAATGTGACACAAGGTCGGGAAAGTAGGATTAGATAAGCCAGCGCTCGAGAGGTGAGCAACCTGGCCATTTAAACATTGCCTGGGCAGCCCCGTCGGCATTCCCCGGTAGGGGCGCCTCAGGCAGTAAGCAATAAACTTACTCCTCCCCAAAGAGGGGAGGTAAAGCCTGGGAGGGTGGCCCTCCTAGAACTGCACAGGACTGACCCATAGACCGGCGTAAATCAAGCCCCGAAGGCCAAGACAATACCAGCCTATGGGGAGCAGTATCCATCGGAACAGATACTACACTTTGATCGCGACCAAAGGCCACGAGTAAATTTAGAACATTTCCGAGTTAAAAATCTAATTAGTTTTACGCATGTAAGTTTAAGAAAAACACGCTTGAAATATGTAAATAGTTGCTAATGAAGTCCTCGAAGAAACGGAAGTTGGAGAAGAAATCCTATATATATATATATATATATATATATATTCTTCAACTTACGTTTTCCAAAAACAAAAGCTATGTAATTCTTTTTTACAGTTGTGTGTAGCACATCAACAATATTTCATAAATAAATATTAAATTCGAAAATGAAAGTCACATTGTATTGAAGAAGTACTAAAAACACAAAACACGATAATCCTGATTGTTTTTAAAATGACATTAGTTTTGTTTGATGTAATTAAACAATATCCCCTTTGGGGAATCTTTTACGAGACTCAGCAGAGTAAAAACGCAAAAAAAACAAATTACAACAAATAAAAGTAACTGTAAGCTGTAAAAGTTAGTTTCAAACTTGCATGTGATATTTGTTTGTATTTTAAACCCGTTTGAAGTGCTAGTGCTATTTATTAGAAATCAATAGTTTTGACACCGTAATTTTGAAAACAAACATGGCCGATTTGGGGGGGATTACTTACGAAATCACTAGGAGCGACCATATTGTTTTTGTGAAAACGTTGGAAAAAAAAAACAAGACATTTTTTTTTTTACATCTAATGAAAACCCATTTATAATACGTAAAAATAAAAACAAATTACATAGGTAAGTAGAAAAATATCTATTCTCGTCGTAGGTCAACTTCACTTGTTGCAAATTTATGTTTTTAAACCCTTTCTCGTTCTTTTTTTGGACCCCGTTCGCGCCTCTGCTGAGTCTCGTAACATATACCCCCACTTTGTATTTATTTGAATTGAAAGTGCGTTTTCAACGCATAAAACTTATCTATATTTATAAAACTATCAGACAAGATCTCATGTGTCTGTGTTTCTCACCTATACGTAACTGATAAATACATATTGAACGGTTAAAAAGTAATAGTGTCATGAACATGATGCGATAAAAAAATTGTGTACAGGCGATACATATTGTTTCCTGTTGTTTTTGTTAACTATTAGTAAATTTGGAACATTTTCGAGTTAAAATCTAATTAGTTTTACGCATCTAAGCTTTAGAAGAACAAGCTCGAAATAGTAAATAATCGCAAACAATGGCGTCGTCGAAAAAACGGAAGTTGGAGTAGAAATAGTATATGCAAAAATTGGATCGTTAATAAGTATTAAAGAAACGAAGTGAAGGCTTGTAGTCAAATTATTTATACTCTTTTTTAAAAGACTTTATTTAAGTTTTTGTGAAATAATTTATTTTTATCACATGTACTTTTTAAAATAAATTAAAATATTTCTTGTGAAATAATTATTTTTATACAATGTACAAACTTTAATTTTGTTTATTTTTTCAAATAATGTTTTTAATAATCCATTCTCGAGTAAATTCAATAGGAAAGTGATGACAGATAACCCACAAATACCAAAAAAAAATCTAACTAATACTAATTAGGCTAATTAATTAATTAATAAAAAATAAAAATAAAAAATCAAAACATGCTTTTCATCAAGCCCCTAAATTCGACTTCGTTTCATTAAAAGAACGCAGGTTTGTAACAAATAGTAAAAACCAAATAAAATCTTAATCTAATACCACGAATTAAAACAAGAAAAGAATTGCGAAAATAAAACGCAACAAAAACAAACAAACGTCTCCTTTTGTCTCGTCTGTTGTCGTTTCCTTTCGGCAGTTTCCGTAACTAGTTTACGGAAAACGCCGAACCGCCATGAGCCACGATTATCGTGAGCCTCGTGTGTAAACAAGTAAAAAAAATAAAAAAATAAAAATAAAAGAAATTAAAATAAGGGTGGATCAGAAGCATATCAGATTCATTAATTTTGAGCCACCTTTAAAAGTACCGTCAACGAGGAGTATAAGTAAAATGATCCACTTAAAAATGATTTAGTATTTAACTATTTATAAACCGATTTGAATTCATCACAATGGAATGTTGAGTATAATTATGACGAAAGAAAGAAAAGGTGGCGGTTGTATCTGCCGACTATGTAGACTGAAACAATTGAAATAGATTGCTGGACAAAGTGCATCAAAATATTTCACTGAGAAATGAACATTTTTTTAATCAAATAAACAAAAACGACTATTAAGATACATTCACTCAATCTGCGCGTTTAGCGATGAAAATGCCATTGCAAATTTAATCGTGACAGACGAAACTCAAGCGTGACAGACCTGAGACCAACGAACTTTAGTCTTAGACATTATTTACCTCTTTATCAAGAGGCTAGACACAATGTCCAGTGTGGTTTTGAGAAGTCAGCGCACTAAAATAAGCACATTCTGACCTACAAAAAAATTCCTGAGCAGCCCCGTCGGTATTCCCGGTAGGGGCAACTCAGGCGATTAGCAATACACTATCCCTTCCTTCAGAGAGATGATAAAGCCTGGGAGGATGGGTCTTTTAGAACTGAACAGAACCATACCATAGCCCGACAGCAACAAAGCCACTGAAAAACGTTATGCGTGAAGATATAATCTGGTCGAACACGTTATCATAATTCATTTGAAAGAGGAAATCTTTCATTTTGAAAAGTGGGTATATTCTTGCAGTATACTTAACAACCGATAACTTTCACCAAACGTATTGAATTTAATTTTCTACCGACCTGTATACTTTTAACATTCTGAAACAGCCGTCAAAGTTGTTTGTTTGTTTTTTAATTATTTCTGAATTTGTTATCGTAAAGTTGATTTATCGAAGCATAAAAACTGGCGATGATTGTTTTGAGGTGATCGCTGAGCTTTGGATAACTTTAGTCTAAAAATAACTTCTCATACCACTAACCCTAAGTTGGGGGGGCGCTTGTTAGTCGGACTTATGGCTAGTAGTAGTAGTAGTAGTAGGATAAGTCTTTACAAAAACTATTTTTAAGGAATGAAGTACCAACAAAAGAAGACCAAACAGACATGCGAAAGAGAGCTTTGAATGAATTCTAATTTTGAAGTAAAAACAAACTTGAAAACAGTTTCAGAACGCTAAAAGTATACAGGTTGGTAGAAAATTAAATTTTAATAAGTTTTGTAAAAGTTATTTGTCTATAGATACATATATATAACTCAGTAGAATACAACATTTATTACATAATATTTTGTAATCATGTTCCAAACATTCAATTTCAACCAATATTGTGTACATATGTTTCAGAAATTTTTCTTTATTAAAAACATCTTCAGCACAATAATGTTCTGATTTTATTTATCTCCGCTTACTTATCGATGTCTCGAGACTTAATTATAGTTCAAAATTACCGGAAAGTGTTCAAAAGAACTTATGTAGTTTCTTAGACGTTTCCCACTGTCTCATGGTGGCCAAATCGGAAATTTCGAACGGTATTAACTAAAATACCCCCCCCCCATTTTATTTTTGCCCGTTTTTTAGTTTCTCTTTTTTTTTTTTCTCAAATAATAATTTGTTTTCTAACAATTTGTTTAATTATTAACAAAATAATAAAATCAAACTGTTTTTATAATAGTGTAGAAAGGCTTTCTCAGAAAGCATTTATTATTAATTAAATTAAATAAAAATACAAAGTCTTCACTTTTATAAATGGAATAATAATAATGCCAAAATTTGTTAAACAACGATCCTTTTTTGGAAAAGCAAGTCGTATTTTAAATCTTTTTCTTCATTAGATTAAAATGTTTATCATCAAATCTGATCACACTCTAATAGAGTATTTTTTTATAGAATCACTCCCGTCTCCAAACCGGTTTTAAAACGAATGTTATTTAAAACCATCGCAATTTATTAGTTTGCAAGATATTTACAGTTTAAATTACGACCTTTTTCGGATTTAGGGTTAAAAACAAAATACCCATTTCCCAAATTGATTTTTTTATAATTCCTGTTAGTTGATTATTGTTAAAAAAATACACACGATTTTTCGTGAGAATAGTCTCTTAACTTTGAATTATTAATTATAGGTGAAAATAAAAACATAAAAAATCTGCCAAAAGCGAAGCGGCCAATAATATATTGGAGATATTTTTGAATTAACACCGGTCGAAAATTCCCATTTCAGATTTGGAAGCCATGACATAGTGAGAAATTGTTTATTTACCCAAAACTTGAATATACTTTTTTATACTAGAGCTCTTTGAAAATTCATTTCGTCCCACCCACCAAAAAAGAAAACAAACGGCACTTCTGCCGTATATATGAAGCAGCAGATTTTCTGTCCTTCTACTGAAAATAAAGGGAGGTAATTCAACCGGAAGTGATTTTTTTTACAACATAAAAAAAAAATGCAAGACTGATTTGTTTTTGGGTAACAAGAAACAATTAACAATTTCCTTTTTTTTATTATATGAAGTAAAAAAATTTTAAATAAAAAACCCTAACCCTAAGAAATCAGGCGGTGTGACTGTAAAAAATCTATTGTTTTTTTGCGGCTGGTTCATTAAATTACCAATGTCTCGAAGATTAATCCCATTTATTTAACTCCATTTTCTAAATACTAAATTCAACTTCCGGTTAATTCTGAATGAATGGTACTTGGAGAAAAAAAAACGGAACTCTTCAATTTCGATTTCTTAATCGGCAGCTGCTTCATATATACGGCAGAAGTGCCAAACAAACAAAACAAAGAGGTTACATCCTATTTCAGTGATTATTTAGAGTAAACAATTTGTTTACTGAAACCATGTGTTAGTAAGAAAAAGAAACATTAAAAAACTAAGTTATAGCGAGTTTCATCGTATACGTGAAACGTCGAAATGAAAACTCGCACGAAACAAAAATATATAGTCAAACCGGTGAACAAAAACAGAGACAGACTGTCGCTTTCAGAAAACTGCATTTGATCGTCGGGGAAAAAATAATGAATAACTGCGGAAATCTGATCCCATTAATATTAACAAAACAAGATGACTCACTAATGAAACAGATTGTGGAAAGAAAAGAAAAGGAATATTTTATTGGTTTTCTATCTCTGCATATGGAAACGATGGATAAAAAAATAAGGTGTCGAATTTCAAAAATAGCGGCCATTTTGGAAATTCTACACCTTATTTTTATTATGTTATACAAAAATGGTTACTCGTTCTGTCCTGCGTTATTTGGTTAAGAACTGGGTGTCACTTTAAAGTTACGTAAGTTAGGTATGTCTATATATGTGTATGATGTACAGGATTCACTCCTAAACTAATTAACCGATCATCATGAAATTTGGAACACAGTTGCTAGGGGTAAGGGGTCCAAGTGTGGGCTACATTTAGTTTAATTTAGATTTATGCAAAAGAGAGTAAAAAGGGCGTGGCAGCCCTTTGTTAAAATTCAGATACCTTCGAATTTTGTGAAACTTTAACAATAGGTATTAGAAATACATTCATAGATATTCTCAAAATGTCAATTTCTTTGGAGTATTTTAAAGTTTTAGGAGGCATAAGATGGGCACAACCTTCCATTTGAAAATTCAAATATTTCAGATTTGCATTAAGTTTGATCTATAATCATTAGACACCAATTAAGCAACATTCCCTGAATTTCAATCTTTTCTATTGTTCTCTCATCAGTCAATCGGCTAATTTAATATATAACGGTTAACTTATTTGATAATTAAAATTAAAAGTCTGTGCTCTCTCTCTCTCTCTGTTTATTACAAGTGTAAAGTGCGCCCCCACCCTCAAATAAATTTTTAAAATAACCTGTGTTAAAAAAAATAACAAATAACAAATATTTTTATTTCTAGAATTAAAAAAAAATTAAAATATTGAAATAATTTGTTTCAATTCAATAATTAAAAGGCAAAAATAAATGCAACCTCATCATCGGATCTTTCAAATAAATTAAAACACAGAAGAAAAAAATAGTGATTCTTAAATGAGAAATGTAATGTAATTTACACGTAAGGGTGATCGATAAAAAAATCAATATTGGAAATTATTGATGCGCTACTTTAAACTAGTAATAGCAATCGGGTGCAGGTACCAAAAGTATTAAGGTTCTCTGGGATGAGAGGATATTTAATTTATTTTGTTGATAGAAGAAATCTAAAAAAAAAATGTTTATGTTATAATGATTAATATGAACTAGAAAAAGAAAAATTTCTGCTTAAAATTAAAAAAATTAGAAGACTTGTTAACAAATTGCTTTAATGATTAAACTATGACTTACTAGTAGTAACTAGAACACGCAAAGGAATATAAAATAACTATTAGATCCCAATTCTATAAAAACATTCCCAGCCGTACTAAGTAAATAACACTAGTTTAAAGAAAGATGGAAATGTTTAAGATGAACAAACAAAAATAATAACAAATCATTGTATTATTTTGATTATTAAGACTATTCTCATTTTGTGTGTGATATACACAACGTTTCGGCCGATGTAACCTCCGACCTTCTTCAGGTGCATCTTTTCGAATCTGGACGAAATTCCGAACTGAATCCTTTATTTAATCCATGGTAGATTATTGATTATGAATATGTTGAAATAAAATTAATTCAGCAATCGTAGTTTTTATTTTTATTTTTAAAACAAAGAACTAGATTAGATTAGCTTTCATTTTTTTAAAAATTAGAGACATTACTTAAATTTGGAAATTTAAAAAAAACAAAACTTATATAATGATGATTAATATGAAATAATGCATTTATAGGAAACTGATCCCTCATTTTATGATCAGATCAATCACACCGATATTTTCAGCAAAGAATCGATTCTCATGTTTATTGACATTTTTTCAATACGAATTTTTATTTATTTTTAATAAGATTTTGAAAGTTAACTTTAATTATCATAGAATCGTTTGTTTATTAAATTAATTGAAATCAAATTGTTATAAAACTGTAACTAATATTGCTATAAAACTAATGTTATTTCAATCTTTATTTATAAAATCATCAGATGTAAATAGCTTCCAAAACTTTCAATAAATGAAGATTTGCTAAGCATTTTAAAATCAGAATCAACTTTCTATTCGACAGTTTAAACACTTCCAAATTCTTTTCAAATGTTGGAGGATCAAAGTAATTCATTCTTGTTTTTTGTTTTTTTTAACTATTAAATAAAAAAATTAAAATGTCTGAATTGTTCACGAACACACCGAAATGCATTCTGGTGGATTTAATTTTGTAATTAAATTATTTTGTAAATAGGATTTTTTTTTTTTAAGTTTGTATTAGTACTTTACGTTATTGCATTTTTGATTTCAATAAATAATCGATTAATACTAAGTGAGAAAATAATATGTAAGTCTGAAAGTCACGTACAGCTAAGAAACACACACGCATATGCAAGCAACGCACAAAACCAAGTCATGGCGGTCACGTAGGTGCGAGAAACACACACACATGCAAACAACACACGCATAACACCAAGTCAAAGCTATCACAGATATTACAACACAATAAAACAGCGATTTAAAAATTGGGTTTCAAAATACTAAAGAAAGTGTATTAAAAATCAACCTCCACTTTTTGTCCAAAAATAAATGATCCTAACGACAAAAAAACAATAATAGAAATTTTGGTTCTTTGATACAATAGTGGCGCGATCAAATAAAAAAAAAATGTATTTATATGTTTTCGATCGCCTCCCTATTCTATCATATGTTAAAAAAAGAACGGTTGATGTATAGAATTCAATTCAACATAGGATCAATTCAACATCGGGATCGTTGGAATATTTCGCCTATTTCGCTTCTTCATTTTGCCTAACATGGCAAAGTATATTTTTATTTCAGTACAAGATACACAATTTACATCAACAATAACATTTGATTCTAAACTAACTATATTTACCCGGCGTTGCCCGGGTGAAGGAAAATAATTAAAAATGTATAAACATTTTTCTTTATTAATTTGTTTTAGTTTTACTTTATTTTTAATTTCAATAAATATCCGATTAACAGTAAAAAAAATAACTTCCATGCGTATTTATCAAAGTTGTGTATAGGGGAGAAACACACGCACGCACACACACACATGAGGTCTCGTCTTATAGTTGTATTACTATAGAGATTTGTGCAAAAAAAGAAAAAGATCAACGATCGAAATAAGGGAGATATTATAACGGTCCCTATGTTACAATTGAATTAGAAAAAAATCAATTTAAAAACAAACTGGGGGGGGGGTAAATAGTAAATAAAATGTATTTAAAAATAAATGAGCACCCACTTTTTGGCCAGAAATGAATGATCCGAATTATTTCAAAACAATAAATAAAGATCTTTGGTTCTTTGATAGAATAGTGTCGCCGTCGAAAAAATGCTATATATATATTTTTTGTATTTTTTTGATCGCGTCTTTATTCTATTAAGGAATTCCTTCTTTCATTTGTGGGATTATTTAATAAAAGTATATACAAAAGGCTGATCTATATAAATGTATATTGTATTTTGTTTTATAATAAGTTTAACCTTTAGAGTTGTGTTAGTTTGTTCTTTGTGATGGGAGAAAGCGCGCACACGCATTTTGCACACAACATGGAGCTAAACACGAAATATTCGGAGCTAAACACGAAATCTTTGGAGATAAACACGAAACACTGACCTTGTTTAGGCTGCTTCTGCTAAAGGGATGTGAAGCAGAAGCCTTTGTTATTCTCCAGTTCCACTAACAAAAAACAAACAGCATTGGTAAATGGCTGAAAAAAGGGGTCGACGAGGAAATATCTCTTATTCTCCGTCTCCGTGTTAAAGTACACAAGGGAGAAGGCCGCCGTCGTCGTCGACCAGAAACAACAACATCTTTCAAATGTCTTTGCCTTTCTTCACGGATTCGTGCCTTGGGGAGCAGTAGAAATCGACATGAATCCCCCGAAAGCGGATTGCTTACGATCATTACCGTCGATCATGTAAAAAAAGGGGCGAAAAACTCCGGCTCCATCAGAGCCATCTTCTCTACAAACTCAACATGTCGGCTCTTTTTGGGGGGCGAACACGGTGAAAAGTGCTCGCGGTAACCGTAAGGGGCAGCTAAAAGGAGAGTCGGATTTAGGACAGCGCCGCGCCCGAATACTAACATATAGAGAGGGGCAGAGAGTTTAACAGTCTCGAATAAAGAGAGGGGTGAAATAGCAGCTGATTTAGATACAAACAAAGAAGTAGGAGGAGAGCGAGACGCCATATAACTCGTAAGCAAATACTCTCACTTTCCCCCGCGACTGCTAGAATCCCGTTAACGAATTAATTACGTCGCTTCTATCGATAAAACTAACATTCAGGTTCAGGTTACAATGAAAAAAAAAATTAAATTAGATTTTTCTTAGAAAAAATAATTATTAAACAAAACACAACCCCAAAGAACAACCAGGTGAGCTCGAAAATAGACGTCAGTAAATAAAACTTGTTTTCGAAAATCCTTTCAGTTCTCAGTAGCAATCACGTGACCTGACGTCATGTCCATTTGTTGGGGAAAGTGGGGGGATGGAGGTGGAGCTTATAAAAGTAATAAAAAAAAAAGATGGAGAAAAATGCTGAAACTCTGAAGAATGAACGATTTCCCCCGGTCCATTTTCAACTTCCTTTTATTTTTGCATCCATGTTTCTTTTTTTTCTTTTCGTTTTGTAATATCTAACTAATGAGTGATGATTGTGCCTAGTAAAGAGTCGGATAAAGAGTGAAAGACCACAGACCTCCTTAACCCCACACTTTTGATGGCCTTGTGCCTGATTTGTAGATAATTCTTATTTGCGAACAAACAAATCTACCTATTTACCTGCTACACAGATCATTCCGTGATTACGCCAACCACACATTTTACGTACTTAAAAAAAAGTAGGACGTTCCTATTTTTGGCCACTTTGGTTTAATGTTATTGTTATTGTTAACGACGTGTTAGAAATGTTACTGCATTTTGAGAGACACACACACGTGTCTTACAGCACGTATCTAGAGACAGATGTGTATGTATGTTGTATGCGTTATGGATATATGCGTAATATCTATACATGCGCGTATATATGTGTGTGTGTGTGTATTTTTAATTGATATTTAGAATATTTTATATATATATATATACAAATATCAATTTAATAACATAAAGTAACTATAATAGCTCAATAGTGTCAGGCCAGAGCTATGTTATATTCAATAGTTTTTGTGTAATTGTATACCATATCAATGTTATAAAGGACAGATTTACGTAATTTCATGAAACTTATTTTTTATTCAGCATACACTTGTTTCGGCTAACACAAAAGCATTTGTAAAATACTCATGTGCATTTATTTCTTGATGTGACCATATACAAATTTGTGCATAAATATATATAAATATATGCGTATAAATATATATAAATATATGCGTATAAATATATATGAATATATGCGTATAAATATATTTATATATATATGCGTATAAATATATATGTATATAAATATATTTATATATATATGCGTATAAATATATATGTATATATATATATGCGTATAAATATATATGTATATATGTATATATATATATATATATATATATATATATGCGTATAAATATATATGTATATATATATATATATATATATATATGCGTATAAATATATATGTATATATATATATATATATATATGCGTATAAATATATATGTATATATATATATATATATATATGCGTATAAATATATATGTATATATATAAATATATATATATGCGTATAAATATATATGTATATATATAAATATATATATATATGCGTATAAATATATATGTATACATATAAATACATATATATATGCGTATAAATATATATGTATATATATAAATACATATATATATGCGTATAAATATATATGTATATATATATGCGTATAAATATATATGTATATATATATGCGTATAAATATATATGTATATATATAAATATATATATATATATATATGCGTATATATGTATATATATAAATATATATCTATGTATATATATAAATATATATATATATATATATGCGTATATATGTATATATATAAATATATATCTATGTATATATATAAATATATATATATATATATATGCGTATATATGTATATATATAAATATATATCTATGTATATATATAAATATATATCTATATATATGTATGCGTATAAATATATATGTATATATATAAATATATATATATATATATATGCGTATAAATATATATGTATATATATGTATATATATAAATATATATATATATATATATATGCGTATAAATATATATGTATATATATGTATATATATAAATATATATATATATATGCGTATAAATATATATATGTATATATATGCGTATAAATATATATATGTATATATATATAAATATATATATATATATATATATATATAAATATATATATATATATGCGTATAAATATATATATGTATATATATGCGTATAAATATATATATGTATATATATGCGTATAAATATATATATGTATATATATATAAATATATATGTATATATATATAAATATATATGTATATATATAAATATATATATATATGCGTATAAATATATATGTATATATATAAATATATATATATATGCGTATAAATATATATGTATATATATAAATATATATATATATGCGTATAAATATATATGTATATATATGTATATATATATACATATATGCGTATAAATATATATGTATATATATATACATATATGCGTATAAATATATATGTATATATATATACATGCGTATGAATATATATGTATATATATATAAATATATATATATATATGCGTATAAATATATATGAATATATATATATATATGCGTATAAATATATATGAATATATATATATATATGCGTATAAATATATATGAATATATATATATACATATATGCGTATAAATATATATGAATATATATATATACATATATGCGTATAAATATATATGAATATATATATATACATATATGCGTATAAATATATATGTATATATATAAATATATATATATATGCGTATAAATATATATGTATATATATAAATATATATATATGCGTATAAATATATATGTATATATATATATATATATATATGCGTATAAATATATATGTATATATATACATATATGCGTATAAATATATATGTATATATATATACATATATGCGTATAAATATATATGTATATATATATATATATATATATATGCGTATAAATATATATGTATATATATATAAATATATATATATATGCGTATAAATATATATGTATATATATATGTATTAATGCGTATAAATATATTTATGTATATATGCGTATAAATATATTTATGTATATATGCATATAAATATATATGTATATATAAATATATATATATATATATATATATATATATGCGTATAAATGCGTATAAATATATTTATGTATATATGCGTATAGATAAATATGTATATATGCGTATGAATATATTTATATATGTATATATACAGGCGTATAAATAAATATGTATATATGCGTATAAATATATATATATATATATATATATATGCGTATAAATAAATATGTATATATGCGTATAAATAAATATGTATATATGCGTATAAATAAATATGTATATATGCGTATAAATATATTTATATGTATATATGCGTATAAATATATATATATATATATATATATATATGCGTATAAATAAATATGTATATATGCGTATAAATAAATATGTATATATGCGTATAAATATATTTATATGTATATATGCGTATAAATATATATGTATATATGCGTTTAAATATATATGTATATATGCGTATAAATATATATGCGTATATATATATATATATGCGTATATATATATATATATATATATATATATATATATGCGTATATATATATACGTATAAATAAATATATAAATATATGCGTATATATATATATATATGCGTATAAATATATATATGCGTATGAATATATATATGCGTATAAATATATATATATATATATATATATATGCGTATAAATATATATATATATATACGTATAACTATATATATATGCGTATATATATATATAATATATATATATATATACGTATAACTATATATATATGCGTATATATATATATATAATATATATATATATGCGTATAAATATATATATATATGCGTATATATATATGCGTATAAATATATATATATATGCGTATATATATATGCGTATAACTATATATATATGCGTATAACTATATATATATGCGTATATATATATATGCGTATAACTATATAGATATGCGTATATATATATGCGTATAACTATATATATGCGTATATATATATATATATATATATGCGTATAACTATATATATATATGCGTATATATATATATATGCGTATAACTATATATATATATATATATATATATATATATATGCGTATAACTATATATATGCGTATAACTATATATATATGCGTATAACTATATATATATGCGTATAACTATATATATGTGCGTATAACTATATATATATGCGTATAACTATATATATATGCGTATAACTATATATATATGCGTATATATATATATGCGTATATATATATATGCGTATAACTATATATATATATGCGTATAACTATATATATATGCGTATATATATATATGCGTATAACTATATATATGCGTATAACTATATATATATATATATATATATATGCGTATAACTATATATATATATATATATGCGTATAAATATATATATATATGCGTATAAATATATATATATGCGTATTAATATATATATATGCGTATATATATGCGTATTAATCTATATATATATGCGTATATATATGCGTATTAATATATATATATATATATGCGTATATATATGCGTATTAATATATATATATATATATGCGTATATATATGCTTATTAATATATATATGCGTATATATATGCTTATTAATATATATATGCGTATATATATGCTTATTAATATATATATATATATGCGTATATATATGCTTATTAATATATATATATATAATATATATATATATATGCGTATATATATATGCGTATATATATATATATGCGTATATATATCCTTATTAATATATATATATAGGCGTATATATATGCTTATTAATATATATATATATATGCGTATATATATGCTTATTAATATATATATATATATGCGTATATATATGCTTATTAATATATATATATATATATATGCGTATATATATGCTTATTAATATATATATATGCGTATATATATGCTTATTAATATATATATATGCGTATATATATGCTTATTAATATATATATATGCGTATATATATGCTTATTAATATATATATATATGCGTATATATATGCTTATTAATATATATATATATGCGTATATATATGCTTATTAATATATATATATATGCGTATATATATGCTTATTAATATATATATATATGCGTATATATATGCTTATTAATATATATATATATGCGTATATATATGCTTATTAATATATATATATGCGTATATATATGCGTATTAATATATATATATATATATATATGCGTATAAATATATATATATATGCGTATAAATATATATATATATGTGTATATATATATGCGTATAAATATATATATGTGTATATATATATGCGTATAAATATATATAAATGTGTATATATATATGCGTATAAATATATATATATGCGTATAAATATATATATGTGTATATATATATATGTGTATATATATGCGTATAAATATATATATATATGCGTATATATATACCTATTAATATATATGCGTATAAATATATATATATGCGTATATATATACCTATTAATATATATGCGTATAAATATATATATATGCGTATATATATACCTATTAATATATATGCGTATAAATATATATATATATGCGTATATATATACCTATTAATATATATGCGTATAAATATATATATATATGCGTATATATATACCTATTAATATATATGCGTATAAATATATATATATATGCGTATATATATACCTATTAATATATATGCGTATAAATATATATATATATGCGTATATATATACCTATTAATATATATGCGTATAAATATATATATATATGCGTATATATATACCTATTAATATATATGCGTATAAATATATATATATATATGCGTATATATATACCTATTAATATATATGCGTATAAATATATATATATATATGCGTATATATATACCTATTAATATATATGCGTATATATATACCTATTAATATATATGCGTATATATATACCTATTAATATATATGCGTATATATATACCTATTAATATATATGCGTATAAATATATTAATATATATGCGTATATATATACCTATTAATATATATGCGTATAAATATATATATATATGCGTATCTATATACCTATTAATATATATGCGTATAAATATATTAATATATATGCGTATATATATACCTATTAATATATATGCGTATAAATATATATATATATGCGTATCTATATACCTATTAATAT
>OY744518.1:29368177-29410677 GCA_963556195.1 Sepiola atlantica
AAATTCAAATTTAGGAAATATCTTTCAATTGATTTCTAATACCTATGATTAAAATTTCAAAAGAATTGGAGGTATCCAAATTTCACGAAGGACTTTTACACTCTTTACATAAAACTAAATATAGCCCTATTTGAACCCCTTACGCCTAGAAGTTCATCGGTTAATAAGTTTATTAGTGAATCCTAAACATCGCTTTGTGCTATTTGCAAATACATTTCGACATTTTGTAGGACAGATGAAACCAGAAAGTAAGGGCCCCTCTTAAAATACTGTACTTGAAAAACAAACACGTAATTGTAGTTTACTGTTGTAATAATACTATTTTCATTATTAAATTAGGCATTAACTTATTAATAAAAACGTTATTTATTTATTTTTCACGGAAAATGTAAAAACTACAAAAAGAGGGCGAGATAAAGGGGCAGAAAGAGAAAGACAGAGAGAGAGAGAAAGAAAGAAAGAAAGAAAGAGCGAGACAACCCGACTCTCCCTCAAACTCCCCCTTTCTCTTCTTCCTTCTGCCTCGCTTGTAGCAAGGGACAACCTTCGGCAAGGTCATCAGCGAGCGCATGGAGTTAAAACTTAAGGTGTTTTAGTTATGTTTCCGATTTAATTAATTACTGTTAATATAGACGAAACTATTGCATATAGATAGCAAACATAAGCCAATGCAATTCAAAATTAATAATACAAAACATTAATTAATTATGAATGGTTGAAAAAATAGTTACGCTAATTAGGCAGTTATAAGATTCTCTCTTAATCGTTAATCTTCACTATATATAGAATATCAAGATTATATGTTGTTTAATTATTTAAATAACAGTAACCCGTTTTGATTATAATATAAGAATGGTAAGTAAAAAAAAACTACCGCATTTATTAATTTATATATATATATATATATATATATATATATATATATATATATATATATATATATATAAATCAGATTTTTCAATATTTCAGGAAAAAGCGTAGTTAGAGACAAGACAGAACACGGGCACTACATTACGCTATGGTCAGTCATCCAGTGTACCATGACCCCACAAACAAGAAAATAATAAACGAAGAGAACATGATGAACGTGGCAACAAGAAAGGGGAAGAAAAACGAACAAGGTATAAAGATGGTATTTATTTCAAAGAAATAAATATATGTGTTTTAGGAAACACTTCATGATTTAGTGAATCGTAAGGAAAGGATGAGTCGTTATTGTAGAATGACGATGACGATTTATCCTGGCCGAAATGTCGTCTGGCCTTTCACTGAAAGTTGTTGATTTTTATGTTGCTGTTGTCTCGGTCGCCGCTGTTGTGATTATGGTTGGCAGGAGACAGTTGAAAACGCTTTGATAAAATCTGATTGGTCGGCAGAAGGGCAATGTTTGCAGAAAGATGAAATTATGTTTATCTCTGCTACACGAGCTGAACTGTTGAAAGATCAAACATCCGGTTTTGTTAGAAGGATTGCTAAGCTGTAAAACGGTGTGGGTGGGGCGACAATCGTTCGAAGCGTTGTGTATAACAATCAAAAGGGTTTTTATTTACCTCCCCACGAGGTTAGGCACAAGGCCAGTTTTATCTTACTCCCACAAGGTAAGATGTGACCCACGGTCGGGTCGGGAAAGTGGGGCTTGAAAAGCCAGCGCTCGAGAAGGTGAGCACTCTGGCCATTAAAAAATTGCCTGGGCAGCCCCGTCGGCATTCCCCGGTAGGGGCGCCTCAGACAGTAAGCAATAAACTTACTCTTCCCTAAAGAGGGGAGGCAAAGCCTGGGAGGGTGGACCTCCTAGAACTGCACAGGACCAACCCACAGACCGGCGGAATCAAGACCCGAAGGGCAAGACGATACCGATCTATAGGGTGTAGTATCCATCGGAACAGATACTACACTTACTTCCTAGCGTGCCAGGTAAGTATGAATAAGAAGAACATATATAAAACATCTATTTATTTACAGTGGAAATTCAAACGTATTTTGCAATTCTCCATCTTTTTATTATTCTTTTGTTTTTCAGAATTGATGTTTAATACAACCCGAAACGGCGAATTTAAACAAACAATTTATACTTTTTTACAAACTATTTAATTACTTACAATTCTCACATAAATGGAAAGTTGCTTTTTACTAATGTTAATTAACCACTAAACATGTTTTACATGAATTACTTCGAAAAAACTAAATAATTTGTTGAATAATTGATGGTACCAAAGAAAGTAAATGTGATGTATTGCGCAACCCTTGCGACACATCATGGAGGTAAGACTAACTTAATCTAAATTAAACCATACATTTGACGAAAAAGACAAAAATCAACAATGTACTAAAAAGAAAAGAAAACATTATAAATTGATCATCTCTATAGAAGCTTTTTTATTCAGGTTTTTAAAGATATTTTTTATTAGTGTTTTTACTCGCTTTTCTTTTTTCTTCCATCAATCCGTTCAATCCACTTATAATATAACGAGCAGGTTCTCTGTCGGTCATTCTGTCTGTCTGTCTGTCTGTCTGTCCGTCGGCGAGAGTTTTTGTAAACGTAAGTGAGGGGGCGGGGAGGGCGGATAATTACTATTTAATTAATTTCCACGTCAGAAACATAAGAAATAGATTGACAACTAAATAAACAATAAATAATTTCGACGCCAAGGTCGTCATTTGAACTCTTACATGGTAATCAGGACGAATTTGTCCGAACCTCTACCAACTGAACCACCAAGACAATTTAAAAGAACGATTTTGATTTAACTACTCACGCAAGAAAAAATGATTTTTTAATTTTTTTTTTTTACTTAGCAATGAATGATCTTAAAACGAGGCTACGTATCAAAACTGGTTCTTCAATATAGTGTGGGGTCTGCGTTCGCGCTCGATTTTTTAAGGGGGGATTTCCACCCACCTTTTTTTCCGTGGCGGGGCAAATCCTCCCCGAATTTTTTTCCTTTTTAAACAAAAAATATAGGGAGACAATTTTTTTTAACTAAAAATGTCTCACCACCCAAGAACGCGACAGCCTAGCAAAAATAGACTCCCTAGCGGTCGTCTATTTTCGCTAGTCTATTAGATAAAGGGCAGTTTCTTGTGTGTGTGTGTGTGTGTGTATGTGTGTGTGTGTGTGTGTCCAGCTAAAAGTAAAGAAAACTACAAAACAAATATCCACAGAGTTGGTATATTCTTGATCGGCGTTGTCTTGGTTGAACAATATCTAAACATTTTTAAAAATCATTCATTCTTTGGGGATCAACTAAGCCAGGTTTCGCCAGGAGGAGGTCAGCCGTTTTCAATTTTAACTATTATATAAAAGAGAGATGAATGATTTACATTATTATTATTTTCAAAACAAGAGATAGGAATGGGATGGACGGAGGTGAAAGAGTCTTTGTTCATCGGTAGATCTGTTCGTCAATCTGTCAAAGGTTTAAATATCATTTTTATATGTGAACTCGCACATCTATAAGATGCGCTGTCTGTCTGTCGGTCTGTCATGTTTAATTTTAGGATAGCACGTTATTCACCCCTAAACTCACAGATTGAGTGAACGCAACTTAAGACGCATCCATTCTGTTTTTAGTATTAATGGGTCATCACTTATCAAGGCCAAAGGCCACTCGAGGATAAGGGTTAGTGAGATAGAAGGGTTGCTCGTTGAAAGATGAATAACCTCATGAGAGGATTGAAGATGATTAATGGAATGAACTAATTTTGATTACTTGTTTATGACAGGAATCTGTTGATATTGGATTTATAGACGACAATGTTTTAATCTGCATAGAAGCAGTCACAAGGACGGGAAGCCCTTGCAAAAAAGCTTTGTTTGTGGAAATTTCGCATGACGCGAGGTATACGGAAAAAGAAAAAGTTATTTTTCGTTGTGGTAACTAAGCGAGTTCTTGCTGTGAATGTTTTACAGGGGGGTTCAGAGAGTGGAGCTCAGTCGAGCCTCTTTCGTGAAAGTAACGATAGAGTAGCGAGAGACTAGTGACATCTCTTCTGTGAGAAAGGGGCTGTAAGGAACGGGAGAGACCATTCCCCACTAGATTTCGAAATCGATTTTTAATTCTGTCAAGGCAACGAAGGATGTTCTGACAGGCACCTCTCCAGATGTGACAGTAGTACTCCATCTTAGGACGTATCTGACTCTTATATAGATAGAGGATTACATGAGGAGGCCAGTACTTTCTGGAACGGTAGCATGATCTAACCATTTTTCCAGCGACTATGGCGACATATTGGATGTAAGTTCTTCCTAACAATATTCATGTATACAGAACAAACAGACTTAAATTAAGCAAAACACCTTTCAATTATTTCCCAAATTGGCTGATCGTTTTTAGCCTTTTCTCAAATTCTCTAAATTCTCGTAAAACTTCTATTATAAAACTATAAATATACTTACTCTTTGAATAAAACGAAACATTTTGTTACATAATTTTCATGTCTTTTAGTAAGTAAACGTAAAATGCTTACGATTTATGATAATAGAGCTTGTGAAAACTTCTCCAATTTGTGTAAAAGAGAGAGAAAGAGCGAGCGAGAGAAAGAGAGAGCGAGAAAGAGAAAGAGAGAGATAGGGGAGGGGGAGTAGTCGGGGAAGAGGTGTGTTCAAAAACATACATGACTGATGATTTGGAGAAATAGAGAGAGTCGGGGCAGACTTCTGTTACAAAAACTAAGATTACTTATGATTTGGGGAGAGACAGAGAAAGAAAGTAAGAGAGAGAGAGAGAGAGAAAGTTAAACACACTTTTTCAAAACTTTTCTTTATTGTTAACCATTCTCCAAGGCAACGTCGGGTAGCCCTGCTAGTGACAAATAAATGGCGACCTCTTTGAATTAACTGCACGATCAATAAACTGAAAAAAAAAATTTGACCAAGAATCAAAGAGAACGATATAAGACTAGGAAAGTAGGCGGTAGATATTTCGCGACTATACATAGACCACACATACGTAATACATTTATCTCTGCTTAAAGGAGAACATCCTCCATTCTCTGTTGGCTGTCGTGCTCCATTTAGAGTGTAACATATTGGTGAAATGTATTGATTTCAGTGTAAATCAATTCTAGACATTACCAAGCGGATGTCCTGACGGACCTTATTCTATAGGTCAATTCAAACGACATTTTTGCATTCCCGAATGAAGTAAAATTGTACAACAAAATATAAATACCCCAACCGCTTTCTACAGAGAATGCCAACAAAATCGGACTTTTCTGCTAAACAGATTGCTTATAAACAGTGATTCTTCTTTTTTTTTACTTAAAAAAACTTTTGATCGGCATTAAATAACTCACTGAGATGCTGATGTATCGTAAAACAAACCTAACCAAAACTAAAAATTAAGTTTACTTTTTTTTCGCCATTTTAAATCTTTAGTAATTTTTGGCAGATTTAGACTTTATCACTGTTTTATTTGTCCGCACATAAACAATAACAAAAAAGAAAAAAAAATGAAGCAAAGTTTGTGTTTTTAGTTTATCACGAGTTTTGTCAATTTTTAGATAGTTCTTTTCGTCGTCTGTCAGTCTTTCACACTTTAGTAAGAAATAGCATTTTTATTAGTCTGTAACGCTTCAGTAAGAAATAGCATTTCCGTTTTTCTGTAACGCTTCAGTAAGAAATAGCATTTTCCTTTTTCTGTAACGCTTCAGTAAGAAATAGCATTTTCGTTTTTCTGTAACGCTTCAGTAAGAAATAGCATTTTCCTTTTTCTGTAACGCTTCAGTAAGAAATAGCATTTTCCTTTTTCTGTAACGCTTCAGTAAAAAATAGCATTTTCCTTTTTCTGTAACGCTTCAGTAAGAAATAGCAGTTTCGTTTTTCTGTAACGCTTCAGTAAGAAATAGCAGTTTCCTTTTTCTGTAACGCTTCAGTAAGAAATAGCATTTTCCTTTTTCTGTAACGCTTCAGTAAAAAATAGCATTTTCCTTTTTCTGTAACGCTTCAGTAAAAAATAGCATTTTCCTTTTTCTGTAACGCTTCAGTAAGAAATAGCATTTTTGTTTTTCTGCTACGCTACAGTAAGAAATAGCATTTTTATTAGTCTGTAACGCTTCAGTAAGAAATAGCATTTTCCTTTTTCTGTTACGCTACAGTAAGAAATATCATTTTCGTTTGTCTTCTAGGCTTCAGTAAAAAATAGCATTTTTCTTTTTCTGTAACGCTTCAGTAAGAAATAGCATTTTCCTTTCTCTGTAACGCTTCAGTAAGAAATAGCATTTTCCTTTTTCTGTAACGCTTCAGTAAGAAATAGCATTTTCCTTTTTCTGTAACGCTTCAGTAAGAAATAGCATTTTCCTTTTTCTGTAACGCTTCAGTAAGAAATAGCATTTTCCTTTTTCTGTAACGCTTCTGTAAGAAATAGCATTTTCCTTTTTCTGTAACGCTTCAGTGAGAAATAGCATTTTCCTTTTTCTGTAACGCTTCAGTAAGAAATAGCATTTTCCTTTTTCTGTAACGCTTCAGTAAGAAATAGCATTTTCCTTTTTCTGTAACGCTTCTGTAAGAAATAGCATTTTCGTTTTTCTGTTACGCTACAGTAAGAAATATCATTTTCGTTTGTCTTCTAGGCTTCAGTAAAAAATAGCATTTTCGTTAATCTGTCAAGCTTAATAAGGAAATAAAATTTTGGTTTGTCTATCACGCATCAGTAAGAAATAGAATTTTGGTTTGTCTGTCACACTTCAGTAAGAAATAGCATTTTCGTAAGTCTGTCACGCTTCAGTAAAAAATAACATTTTCGTTAGTCTGTCAGGCTTAATAAGGAAATAGAATTTGGGTTTGTCTATTACGCATCAGTAAGAAATTGAATTTTCGTTTTTCTGTCACAATTCAATAAGAAATCGACTTTTCGTATGTCTGTCACACTTCAGTAAAAAAAATAGCATTTTCGTTTGTCTGCTACGCTTCAGTAAGAAATAACATTTTCGTTTGTTCAGTCACGGTTTAGTAAGAAATATCATTTTCGCTTGTCTGTCACGCTAAGATAAGAAATAACATTTTCGTTTGTCTGTCACGCTTCAGAAAGAAATAGAATTTTCATTTGTCTATTACAGTTTTGTAAGAAACAGCATTCCCCTTGTCTGTCACGCTTCAGTAAGAAATAACATTTTCATTTGTCTTTCACACTTTAGTGCAGTATGCGCACACGTCCTTGACCTACTTTTGTGAGTCCTGTTTAGACATATGTCGCGTTAGGATTAAGGTGTACAAAATGCAGACTAAACACCACTGTGGAACGCATCGCGGAATGGTTGACAGCTATCTGTGTTAGTATATGTAGAGGTAGAAATATAAAATGAAACGATCTTTTTATGCAAATAATCAAGTGAAATGAATGTATTCCATCCTCTTGAGTAAACAATAAAACTTGTTTTAAAACTACAACCCGCATTTTGTCTGATTTTTTGCGTGGCGGGGTTATTGGGGGAGGATCTCTTTTACAAAAGACCATTACATACATAGACATCTACATCTAATGTAGAGTGTATGAGGTTTACTAAATAAAGTAGGGCAGGAGAACGAGTGGTGGCAACGATATCGATAAAAAACAATGGAATGAGCTAAGCCGAGTTCAAATCTTATCGGATCCGTTTATTCATTTACACTATGATACCACCGAGAAAGGTATGAACGACCCTCCTCAACCGAATAAAATAGCAGCTTGTTTTTAAGTAATAGTTGACAATGAATCGTTTATAATAATTATTAAGTTCACCATGAAATAACATGTAAAACAGATACTAAATATATTAGTGGAACTATAGCAGAGAGTCTAATCAGTTCATCAACCGACAGGTTAAACACTAGGCGCCATCGATTAACGAGGATTTGAGCAAAACTGCAGTTTAACGGTCTCGTTAAATTACGCATTTCAAAGAGCCAAATTCATCGTTAAATATGTATCTTGTAGCAGTTACCTCCTCTTTTCAAAACATAACTACACCGGTTTGCCGGTAGGTGTCGCTTTTTCACCGACAGGTGGCACTGTAAAGCGACACCAGAGTTATCTGCCCTTCTGACTATAAAAACCGTTGCAAACGGAAAATCCATCTCTTCTTCACCGATCAGCCTCGGCAGAACAACGCTGGCACCAGCGCTCCGTTTCACTCGCTTTTTCCTACTCAATTGGCCTCGACAGAACGACGCTAATACACTAGCGTTTCGTCTCACGCTTTTCTCTTGGACTGGTCTCGGCATAACAACTACCAACACACGTTTCTTCCGCCAACACGTGGTCAAACAACGGTAAGAGTTCTCAACTCATTTTCTTTGTGTACGGCCTTCAAAGACTTTCCTCACGCCGGATTCATTTCTTCTTATACCTTTTCAAGAACTGTTTTTCCATCGACACACATGCATACATCACACACTTCATCATTCCACGTACACACACGTTCAATAAACGTTATTTGAACTACCTCTCATTGTTTGTTAATTATTACTCTGTCTTTGCAGGCAACATCGCTTGATTCAACTTTGCACGTTCATAGTCCGGGAACACGACCGCGCGAACCTAACAATCTAATTATAAAAAGTAAAAATCTCACTACGATACAACTAAAAATAACTGACAATTGATTTTGTTTTAAAATGAAAATTCAAGGTTTTTAGACACATGCATGGCGGCGACCATTTGTGTCTATTTTTCGAAGAGGTCGTCTGCTTTATTGTCATGTGATATGTAGTCTTAAAATCACAAGAGCAGCTGAAGAATACATTTATCCTGTTTACCTTTAAACTTTCGAAGTGACTGCATATACAATGATCATATACACAAGGATCACCTTGCATATGCAGTGGCTTCTATTTCCGACCATGATCAAACTTCATTTTATGTTATGCACACTCAAATAGTAATAAATAATTATTATTCCATCTTTGATTGAAAATAAATAAGTAGTTTTCTTTGATTAGTTTAAGATTGTACAATTTTCGAAGAATAAGGATGAAGGACGCCATTTTGATGACTCATCATCAAGAGAAGATAACTCGGCATGCACTTATTCATAAACTAAATACTAATACAGTGAAGGACACAAGAGTTATGTTTATTCGGTTTTAGGGTTAGGTTAGGGTTATTGGGGATAAATACCGGAAATACTTTTTCTAAGGCGTTTGGAAAATAACAACTGCTGTATACACAAAGCTACCCAGTGACTGTATACATAGTGGTGGCCCTTTTTTCCTATAATTAATATTTTATGAATTAGCTTTTCTTATTTATAAAGTAAAGTTAATTCTTCCCCTATTTCATCGACTAATAGTTAATAAAAGCTGCATATGAAAATCTGTTTCGGCGACCATTTAGGCAAATTCTTGCAGTGTGTTTTCGGAAAATATGCTTTCCTTTCGTTTGTTTTCAAAAATTTTTACATTTTTTCCGGACAAACAACTTCTAACATAGTCACCCATAAAGAAAATAAGAATTATTTTTACTCCCAGACTCAGATCTACGAGCATTGTCATCACTTTACGCCGTGAGGTCTTATTCATTCCCAAACTATTATTCACTAGAAAGTATTTTTATGCAATTACAAGGTTATACGATTTGTCAAATTTAATACTTAAAGTTTTTGTTTTTTTTTACTTTTCCGGTTGCTGTTTGACATTAATATCGTGGGGTCTGTGTTCGAGCCAGACAACCATAAACAGCATATAATGAAATAGTTTAAATTTCTTGAGTTACTTGACTTTCCCGGGCAACGCCATGGCACGGATCTGCTAGTTATAACTAATTAGTAACAGGAGTTTAACACATTGAATCTATATTCAATTATTTACGAATATTCCGTCCTGTCCAATATATAAACAAGTAAAGCAAGAGTTATCTCCGCCGGTGCTTACTACTACTTGAATAATGTAAACACCCATTAATCATAACTTTTGTTGGATTAGGGGGGGGGACTAATGAGTGGAGTTTTATATATTTGGGGGAAAAGTGCAACTTTTGCAAATTTTGGATTAATTTTTTAGTCTTCCGAGTGGTAAATCAAAGTTTTCTTGGAACCAGCAACAATTATTCTCATGTAAATAACAAGTAATTAAAACGTTTTTCATGTAAATAACCATTAATTTTATCTTTTTTTCATGTAAATAACCATTAATTTTAACTTTTTTCATGTAAATAACTATTAATTTTAACTTTTTTCATGTAAATAACTATTAATTTTAACTTTTTTCATGTAAATAACTATTAATTTTACCTTTTTTTTCATGTAAATAACCATTAATTTTACCTTTTTTCATGTAAATAACCATTAATTTTACCTTTTTTTCATGTAAATAACCATTAATTTTAACTTTTTTCATGTAAATAACCATTAATTTTAACTTTTTTCATGTAAATAACTATTAATTTGAACTTTTTTCATGTAAATAACTATTAATTTTAACTTTTTTCATGTAAATAACTATTAATTTGAACTTTTTTCATGTAAATAACCATTTATTTTAATTTTTTTTCATGTAAATAACCATTAATTTTAACATTTTTCATGTAAATAACCATTTATTTTAATTTTTTCATGTAAATAACCATTAATTAAAAAATTTCGAGAATTTTGAGCAAAAGCTAATAAAGGTAATTTTATTTATTTGCTGAGAGAGGCAAGAGAAATACATAGACAGCTCAGTAAGAGATTGCTGACTTGTTCAGTTAATTACAAATTACGACTAATTAGAAGAATAAAAATGGATTTTTCCAAACATAACTCAATCCCAGAATACAAGAATATTTATTTTAGCATGTATTTAGTATCATTAAAGTATATAAGAAACAAAAAAAACTTAGAGAACAACTGTTGATTCCCTCAGCTTAAGTATAATAATGCTTAATATGTGCGCACGCTCGTGCGCGTGTGTGCGTGCTTGCGCGTATATTAAGGCAGCGTCTTCTCATTGAAAAAAGTTTGATTAAACAAAATAGACATCTTTGCATATTCACTCTTTTATTCAATTTGTCAATTCTTATAACATTATCAGAGTGGAAGATTTTTTTTTAACGAACTCACCAACGTTCTTCGGTTAGAATCATTTTCAAAATATCCCGAAACCCATTAAATTGAAAGAAAATGTCAGCCGTGACACGAGAAGGAAAAGACACACGAAGAATTAAACAAGGACACAGCGCTAATAAAAGATGCGTCCAGTCGGAAATTCGAATGAAACATCTTTTTTTTTTTCACACGTCATAATAGAATTTTACATTTAAAGTATTTCTCGTTTTCTCTCTTTTTATTTACGTACTAGCAGGGTTGAGCGGCGTTGCCCGGAATCAGTTGCGGGATCACATCACACGCAACAATAAAGACTAATAACTCACTTTTATGGATACATTTATTTTTAAAGGAAGGGGGTGGTTGTTCTGCCCCCTTTGTTACCCTAAAAAATGTTTTTCTTTTAAAAAGCTTATTACACTATCTCAAGTGTAACGTTACTCTCGTGGGGAGGGTAGTAAGCACGGATAAGAGCACCCATAAACCTCTTTTATGAAGATGGGTGTATTTCTTGTTGTCTGAGCCCCCCCCCCCCCCCCGCCCCCCGATTCGAGAGGGATTGACGGCAAGACAATACAAGAATTTTGTTCCCATCTGAAGTGACCCTTTTTGGGGAGCTGGATTTTCTCTATTTTAAAAACTGACCATATGAAAGTAAATATGGAACAATCCCCCCTCTCCCTCTCCCCGCTCTCTTTCATCATGTCCACACTTGCAAATGTTTTCACATCACAGAAAAAAAGAAAAAAAGGAAAGAAAGAAATTCAAAACAGCCGAGAATTTGTTCGAAACAAAAGATGCTATTTAGAACGAATAAATATTCGATTATCGATTTAAAAGTGTTATTATTATGTAGTAACTTATAAGTTACTACATAATAACACGAGCGGCGAGACAGTTATAAAAGTGTAGGGGGGCTCTCCTAAAAAGTGGGGGGGCGGTTAAACACATGCATATATTACTTCATTATTGATGACCGGAAAGTGGGGGGGGGGCAAGTCAAAAAGTGAGGGGGCTTGAGCCCCCCTGCCCCCCCCCCTGGTGCCGCCGTCCATGATATATATATATATATATATATATATATATATATAATCTTCTTACGCATAGCGATTGAAGCTTGCCTCAGAATCGTGCGACCGGCTTGAACAGTTATCAACACACTAAAGATTCTATAAGGATTAAACATGTGGATAATAATTAAATCTTCATTATTAAATAATGCATATATATATATATATATATATATATATATATATATATATACATCCCTGAAGAAGAGCCAAGTAGGTTCTGAAACGAATGTCGGATACTCCAACTATGTTTATTTTAATATAAAAGCTCTAATATATATTGAGCACTTTTGAAGAGTAATGGTTTTGTTCATATTTGAACTTATATATATATATATATATATATATATATATATATATATATATATATATATGAAAGGGAGGTCACACATTTTCAAAGTTACAGTAAAAATAAGATAAGATGCACATGTGTGACGAAATAAATTAGGTCATATTGTTTTAAAGTCAGAGGCTAAGGTTAAGAGACAAAAGTCCGTATTTATTTGTCTCTTCCTTATATATATATATATATATATATATATACCATATACTATTATATATATTACATAAGTAAATATTTCCAACAAACGCACTCGCATATATCTACACACACATATACTCCCATCTACGGATACGTATATAGGATTGATATGTTTTCGAATGCTCGTGAGCGAAAACACACAAGCCACGCCCTAAAAACAAACTCTAAAAAAGCAATCATATTATTCGTTCAAAATTCGGCTCCAGAAGAGACAAAAAATAAATAAATAACGGTCACGTGATTATTATTTTTTTTTTACTACGTCCGCGGGTAAAGATTACTATCCTCCGCCACAAAACAAATTCACTCTTTAATCCGATCGCCAAATGAAAAAAAGAAATCAGATTTTTAAACATTCCAGGAAGGGGAGTAACCAGAGACGAGACAAAACGCGTGCATGACATTACGCTCTGCTTCCCCTTGCCCTCACGACAAGGGGAAAGCAAAGTGTCTACACTCAACTTACTCACACACGTATTCACACATTGACTAAGGCAGCATACACACTATGTCTACACTGCTTGTTAAACTCACGCACATACTCTCACTAACTAAAACAAAGACAAGCAAATACACACACAATGCTTACACTGCCTACTGAAGTCACTCATATTATCACTGCACTCAAGGGAACATCCAGAATCCTGAAAAGAGCTCTCGGTTGGAGTCTGTTAATAGCGGGTGATCGTATGGCATTTCGAAGAATGCCCCGTCCCCAGCAAATGAAAGAAAATGAAAATACAAAATAAAAAAAAGACAGAAAAAAAAACATATAGACATACACACAGTGTATGATTAAGAACTGCGTGTATACGATCCCATATAAGTGTGGGAAAATATACAACGGTTAGACATGTCGTTCACTAAAGGTAAGGCTAGAAGAACACAGGAAAGCCGTAATACGTGGAGATATCGAAAAGTCAGGTATCGCTGACCACATATAGAGGGGAAAGAAACACCATCTACCGTTATGGGACAAAGTAAAAATTATAGATAGAGAAGAACGGTGGAGAATAGGACGACTCAAAGAAGCAGCGCATATGTTGGGCAATAATGACTTAATAAGCAGACCTAGTATAGAATTTAATACAATATAGGAACCATAAATAATAGATAAGGTTATAATATATATATATATATATATATATATATATATATATATATATATATATAAAATGATGTATAGTAATAAAAGTACTGATATATAGTGATACGTAGTAAGACAACACACAAAAAACAAGAATAGGTTTAAGGCTCCCAAAATTCATACTAGCGCAATGGATATAGTACCCAATTAAATTCAGTTCTAAGTGATAGTCATCTTAAGGTTGAAGGTTCAATCCCTGGTGCGGGCGATACGAAGAATTGCGAATTACTAAATACTTCTCCCAGTCATGGCTGACTTAACAAGAGCATGCTACCTACGTGGATTAAATAAAGGATTCCGTTCGAAATTCCGTCTAGATTCCCGAGTTCGACAGAAATATTTCCGAGTTCGAAGAGATACACCTGTATCAACTCTTCATGTCTGATCTTTTTCCTATTTTCTGCAACAGCAAAGTTTTCTTCCCATATTACTGTTAATTCCAGTATTATTCCTTCTTTCTTCTCTTCACACGACACGACAATATCTGGTCATTGTCCAGATGATATCAACAGGAACACCAAAACGTTTTCCAGATCTACACTTAACTTCCAGTTTCCAGTCCATCTGTCATCTATTTTTATAGTCTTTAGATAACTACTCAGATTATATTTTGTGTCTGCTTTGTGGAATCCATCTTTTTTATTTGTTTGATCTTGGGTAATTCTCCATCATGAAATTGCTTTATTTTTTGCTTGATTTGTTCTTCAATTATTGCAAGCACCTGATTGTGACGCCACGTATACCTTACTGTTGCCAGCTCAAAGTTTGAGAGAATATGCCTTAGCGTTCTCTTTTCCCCCGCATCGAAATTTATCATTATCACACATCCTTCACCGAACAAGATTGTCAGGTGATGACATTGCATCATATGTTGATCTAATCAACATTTTTTAAATCAAAATCATGTAATAGATTTGGATCAAAATTAGAATAAGGATTATAGATATAAGGTTAAGTATTCCTATATCTTAATTTTAATCTTCGTAAGGGAAGATAACAGTGGTGCCAACTGTTCTGTTCGGGGAATTCATTTTGCCCATCCTGAGATGGCTATACTTCTAGTAATATATATATATATATATATATATATATATATATATATATATATATATATATATATAATTTCGATCTTTAAAAAGCCTTGGCTTAAGGAAAGAATAATAAACACTAGTTTATTACTGAATACACCTTGCATTGAACAATTGAAATGTGAAATAAATGTGGACAATCGTCGCATATTTATCACTCTTTTTTCTTCTATCTCTCTCTCTCTCTATATATATATATATATATATATATATACATATTACATATATATTTTAAAACTGCATTACATTATAGATTTAAATAAATAATTTGTATTTAGCACTCTTACGATCGATCACTTTATTGATTTCTTTTATATATACCTTTGAACACACACACACACACACACACACACACATATATATATGTATCTTGTGAGTCTAGGCAGCATATCTTCATTAAGACAAACGTTATTAAACAACACGGAATGTTTCTGTTTGTTAAGTCCTTTTTTTTAAAAATTTATTCGATTTACAGGATGGTCCTCGAGATTTCTGTCGAATTGTCGTATGTAAAATCCGTGGGTTATGTGTTCCATTTTTCGCGAGTAGAGTATTTTCGATTGAGTCATCCATATCCATATATATATATATATATATATATATATATATATATATATATATAAGACTTACATCAAACCTACTTCCAAACAGACCAATGTGTTTATTTTTAATCACAAAAGTCAGAGCATAGTCTAATTTTAATAGAATTTCCAGGTTATATTCAATAAATAATACATTTCTTAAAGAAATAAAAGTTTTCGAATTTGACATAGCGATTTAAAAACAAATAAAACGTTTAACAGAATTTAAATTTGATCGAGATTAACGGACATGCGCAGTAATGTTATTTTTGTTATAATATAATATAATGTTACTGTTAAAAGTGGCTCTATATAATTTTTTACGAAAATAATTTTACGACAATATTTTAAGTAAAGTGACGAAAAATAAAACTAATGAGACCTCCGGAGCACTGCTAAAACTATTCCCCCCAGATCGGGTGTAGGTGTGAAAACATGTCCGTGCGGGTTTATCTTTATCAACTTTGTATTAGTTATGAAACTTAGCTATACACAAAGGATTTTATATAACATCTGAACTTCGTAAGATAAGTTTCGTACACTAGCGACATTTTTCATATCTTATTACCCATGTTGTTGTTTTTTTCTTTCTTTCATGCCAAAAAGTTTAAAGATTAAATCAACCTTTTACTTATTACGTAGAACACACATATACGGCTATAATCGGCACACAGATTCCCATAAGTTTACCGAAGTTAAGCGACGTCGAGCCTGACCATTTAGGAATAACAGGTTCTTATGTAAAACCTGGTCCTGGTGACATTCCAAGGCAAAAGTCGGTTACTAATTGTCAACGGCTAAAGGACAGTCCTGGGCAATCCGCTGTGAGGGCCGGATACCGGTCTGCAACTATAATGAACTATCCAGGTCTGTTTGCTGTGATCTGCGCCGACCAAACAATGGCCGGCGATAACAGATCAATTTTCAATTCAGAGAGTACATAAAGAACGAATACCCCCCCCACCCCCTAAAAAAAACAAAATTATCATCAGAAAAATTGGCACTGCTGGATTAATGGCAAGAATTATGGCTGCACATTCAATGTTTTGGTGGTGGAAAAGTGTCTAGAATAAAAATAATAATAATATACACCTAATAATGTACGAGGGGCCTTCAATAAGTAATGTCCCTGACCCATTTCCCATAGCAGTAGATTAATGAAACTTGGCACAGTTATTAGTCCTTCTCTACATGTTTGTTATGATCTGCGTTGATTGGGCACTAGCCGGCGATAACAGATCGTATTCAAAAATGCTATAAAATATTATAGAAAAAAGACATTTAAGAAATTAATGTTGATTCACTCAGATTTAGTATAATAATAGATTAACAGATTAACAGATTGACACGTTGAATTAAAGTTACATTCTCAACATTGACAAAAACAGACGACGCTTTTTGTTATTGTTGTTATACTGCTTCATCACTGACCATAAATTATCTGATCACATCAGTATCGCAGAGTTGCGAACATCCACTGACATCCTATCAATATCATCTGTCATCAAATGTCAAGTCTTGAGATTGTTTGGTCACATTAAGCGTTCCAGTGTAGGGCTATGCAAAACACGCGCTGAAGGCATAAAACAAGGAAGCCGGTCGAAAGGTAGACAGAGGAAAAGAGGGATAGGCAACGTTTGTGAATGGAAGAACATGAACATTAACCAAGCGAACACCGTGACCCAAAATCGTAAAGCTTGGAGGACACTAAGCCATGTTAGTGCGTATTCTGCAGCTAACTTAAGAAAACGTTTAATAAAAGAAATCTCAACATTTAAAAACAAGCCGCGTATGCGTGGTCCCCCTCTGTATGTGACTCGATGTGGCGAGTGTAAAATGCAATACATTTGGGCAATTTGGGGCATTTTTACCCCCCCCCCCCCTTGACCCCCTGGGGACGCGAACTAGAATTTTTCTGAGGTCAAGGATGCTCATTTTATATCCAGAACAATTGCCTCTATATTTTGGCCAAGTTTCAGAAAAATTGAATGAATGGATCAAACGTTATGGGAGAAAAGGGTAATTTTTCGCCATTTTGGGGGCTTTTGACCCCCTGGGGGAGCGAACCAGATTTTTTCCAAGGTCACCGATACTTATTTTCTATCAGGAACAATTGTCACCACATTTTGGCCAAGTTTCAGAGTAATTGAATGGATGGATGAAAAGTTATGCCATTTCGTTTTTTTTTTTACCCCATGGGGGGCTAACCAGATTTTTTTTTCAAAAATCGGAGAATGTCACTTTCAAACCTGACCAAAGTTACAAATTGATGCAAAATTTCCGAGAAATTCAATGGATGGTTGCGGATAAAAATCCGGACGGACAGACGGACATGCCTCAAATATGTCGGGGGACCAAAAATATATTACAATTTATTTCAGATTAAGATGTAAGACAAAATCAATTGCGTGCAGAATGTGAGCGATAACCAAGTAAAATAAGTGATATTCTTCAACGGCCTCTATGCTAAAATTGAGTGTAATTTGTGTATGTAGTATTGTCTATCTGTCTCCCTGTTGTTTGTAAGAAGAACTGGTTTACTTTACTATCGACGAAAACATCACTCCAATCTGTGTATACGGCGCAGTAGTAAAGTCGACGATTAAGCATATTAGTTCTTGTTGGCCTATAATGACAATAAAACATGCACATATGTTTAAGTAAATATAATACATGAGTATACACTTTCCATCACAAATGGCGGAAAAAAATATGCTTCTCCCGTGTTCGCACTAATATTCACATTCATTTAAAATAACGTCTGAATCTCTGAAGTTAAGGAGGAAAAAAGAAAGCAAACATTTAAAACTAGAGAGGTTGAAAACACAAAAAACGGAAAGAAAAAATATAAATCGGTAGACAAATCAGAAAGAAAAAAGAAAAAAAAGTTTCATTATAGAAATAGTTTTGCCTTCTCAATTCCCCATAAATACTTGAAATGGATTCGTCCGGCAGTTTTTTATTCGCTTAATTTCCTGCTATAGTACACGATATCTCTCTCTCTCTCTCTCTCTCATATATATATATATTTATAATATAATTTTCAAAATTTATTTATTATTTTGTTATTTTATCATTGTAAAATTTTATATAACGCGTTTCAAGCGGTGGTCCATCTATCATCAGATATGTAACGACGTAACGCGTTATATAACATTATAAAATGATAAAATAACAAAATAATAAATAAATGTTGAAAAAACATTTTACAAATGTTGGTAGCCTTACTCCTTTACATCTCTCTCTCTCTCTCTCTCTCTCTCTCTCTCTCTCTATATATATATATATATATATATATATATATATAGGTTTAAATCAATGGGAATTCTGACTTCAACGGAGGGTATATGACCTAAAGCCGAGGTGTATCAAGTATAAACACATAAGAACGGGCATTCTCGCTTCCGAGCAGTGTAGATATAGGTATCAGCTTGATGGATGATAGTCAGATCAACCAGAGCTATAATAAAAACATTTAATAAATCAAAGCATTACTTCCATTTTCTCAAGAATTACAACATTAAGTCCATTATGGCGTATGATCGTTTCCAAAACAATTTGACAATATTCTAGAGGTCGAAGGTTCAATCTTCAGTAGGAGCGATACTAAGAATATAATTACGAATTACCTAAGATTTCTATCCGGTCATGGCTGAAGGAACCACAGGAAGTTACCCTGTATTGATTTACTTCTCTCCAGCAGTTAGGCACAAGGCAAGTTTTTATCTTACTCCCACAAGTAAGATGTGATCCAAGGTCGGGTCGGGAAAGTGGGGTTTAAAAATTGCCTGGGCAGCCCCGTCGGCATTCTCCAGTAGGGACGCCTCAGGCAGTAAGCAATAAACTTACTCTTCCCCAAAGAGGGGAGGCAAAGCCTGGGAAAGTGAACCTCCCAGAACTGCACAGGACAGACCCATTGACCGGCGTAAATCAAGACCCGAAGGCCAAGACAACAGTATGGGGTTCAGTATCCATCGGAACAGATACTACACTTTGATCTTTGCCAAAAGGGGATTAAATCATTTCGTACATATTTTTTAGTTTGACAGAAAGGTCCCTACGTTCAATAAGACGTACCTAAAGAAAGTCGGAGGTTACATTGACCGAAACGTAATAATAACATCCAAGATGGGAACAGTAATCCAAATCATCCAAAATTGATTGACTTAGTTTAAATATGTAACCGTTCTTTGTTTTATTTTAAACGGAACTGGGACACAAATGTGTGTTGACCCTCAATTTCTTTTAAGTAATTATTTCATAATTAAATTTAACCTAATAAAACAATTACAATTGCACCGGCATACTCGTCATCGTGTCACACCGAACATGATGTAACAGGTGACAATGAAGGGCTACTGGGTCAAACAGCGGTTGGAGAAAAGAAAATGTATTAATCATAAACAGTCTAATAATCTGAAAGCTGTGAGTTCGATCCCTCTAGATGGCAGCACATTTTTATTTTCTCTTCAATCACATAATCATCTAGTCGTGTTAGTGTCACGGATCTTTCTGACTCTTTCACGCCACTTCGCTCTATCCTCCATAACACCAGTTAGGTCTTCATAGGTGCACTGTGAGCCTTCTGCTAGTTGCTTGATGTAGGTTGTGTGTGGTCTCTCAATTGAACCACATCCTTGTGTTGGCATCCACAAATGAACATCGCTGACGATTTCATCCTTAGCCCTCCAGCAGTGACCAGCATATCTGGTTCTTCTCTCGTTGATCAAGGCTGAACCCCGAGGAAGATGTCCGTATAGGGTCTCTTTTGTGGTATGCTGCCTTCAGGAGATGGTAAGAGCAGCTCTTAGCATTCTGGTGCACACATCGTCAATTATCTTCTCAACTCTTTTACCAAAAATATGAACTTGTCATTTGTAATATTAGTTTAGCTGCATCTAAGCATTTTTATAAGAGGCTTTGGCTGTCGGCCGGCTCGCAATGCTTCAACTTGAAATAGCATTTTTTTGCTAAGTACGCTGAATGGCGACCTTATTTTAGATAGGTCTTTTTATAGAGTGCAGAGTAGACTTATGTGTATTTATTTGTATATTTGTATATAAATAGATATATATCCGTCCTGTCACACAAAAGTTAGCGAGTAAAAAAAAGTGCTATTTTTTTTAGCTTTCGGAGGAAACCATATTGATTGGTGAGAGGAAGCGAGAAAGCAAATAACAAGTCAGACAGGCACTGCCGTCTATAATGAGTTCGGAAATAAATCTTCTACTCTAAATAAAAAGTAAACAATAGGTGCTTTTCTTCTTTAGGTTAACAGAAATGATAATAATTTGTGTAAGAAAAATTAAAGGTGCTTGTATAATAAAAAGCCGAAAAAAAGTTTTTTTTGTCTTTTAGTGTTGGAGAGGTAAATAAGGGGCAGGTAACTATTCACAACAGCTCTAGCTTTCGAACAATATTTTTCTAACCCTAAACCCTAACCCTAACCCTAACCCTTTTATGTCTAATCGACGTTCTCCTTGCACAGTAGCCACATGTGCAATGCCAATTAAAGCCATCAGTTTTGATTACTGGAAAATCTTGCATAAAATTCGTGGTAAGAGTTACCTGCCCCTTGTTTACCTCTCCAACACTAAAAGACAAAAAAAAACTTTTTTTCGGCTTTTTATTATACAAGCACCAAATAAAATTACTAACGTAATTCTATGGTTTTATATGATTATTAGAAGAAACACTGGCGAAGCAAACATTTTCTTGATAATTTTTGACGGAGGGTGTACACTAGTCATTTATAAACGATTCTGCCCGTCGATCATTCTGTTTGTCGCGTTTAATTTTGAAATATCATTTTTAGACACATTTCTATCGAACACTCTACCCGCTTGGCTAAACGCGCAGATTGAATAGACGTATGTTTTTTACATGTGCCCAAGTATCCTTATAAAAGGCTCTGTCCGTCAGTCTGTCTGCCATGATTACGTTTGCAATATTCAGCTCTAAACGCGCGAATTGGATGGACGCGCTTTAAGAATATCCATTTTCTGTTTGGTTAATACTTTTCATACCTTTTATGATGCAACTAATTTGAACGGTGCAACGCCTCCTACCCTGTTGTTCATTTTATGCACCCATCTTTATTCTACACCTGTTAGGGGTAGCACAATTTATATCCAACTGTACGACGATGAATTTGGCAGTCAACGCTTTCTTGGGTTCCAGATGACCTTTTTTATTTTTTTAATTTTATTTTGTTTTTATGAAAATCGCTCCAGAAAAGGCATGGAGCAACTTGATCTAAGGAACTAACAAGAACAAATATGATTATCGCAAAGACAGGGGATGCCTATTGACCTTGGTCTTGAAAAGACCAAGATTATAGGTAGGAGGAAAACAGTCAGCAAGAAGAGAGTTCCACAAGCCTGCGGTTCTTGGAAAAAAGCTACTGGAATAGGAAGCTGTATTACAATGAGGTATCAAATCAGCGAATTGATGGAGACCACTAGACAGACCAGTCAAACGAGCTGGAACAAAAGAAGCGGGGAATAGATCACATAATTCTGACAAACACATGAAGCGAACACGCGATGCGACTGGTGAAGAAAGGAACATTCCTTACAATATACGGGTATTAAATTGTCTTTGTGTAACCCTAGGAGTTAATCTTCACATAAATCATACAACTATCTTCTATAATAATCTGTTAAAAAGGATCACTAAAGAAAAGAAAACAAGACCATTCTATAAACAAGAATTTTTATAAATTTATTTATATGGCATACACAGCTGAGTGTAGGTTGTCAGAAGAAAAGAATTAAAATAAATAAGTGTCGGCTGCCGAAAGTTTTTTTTTTCAAGCAGTATATTTTCAAGTGAAGGTAGCCTTGCTCAGAGTGTCTAGTCGACGGGTGGGAGGAGAGAGTGTCTCCTTTTTTTTTTATTGTGGCTGCCTCGAAGCTCTCTGACTGCTCTGAAAACTCATAAAGGTTTCCAGATTGAGTTCTTAAAATGTTCGATCGAACTTACTAGTGTCTGATTGGTCATCGTGTGAACAGACACCTTTACTAGGGCTGGTCTCCGCCAGAGGAAACAAGTGCCAATATTTATGACTTCTACATAACGAGGTCAGGGGTCAATCATTTAATTGGATTTTACATTTTGTTTCTGAAACAATATATGGTTCTACTTGTGCTTGATATCTCCAAGGATAAAAAATATATATATATCTACACCGTACGCCTCTCCTCTTTTTCAATATGCGCATCTTCGCGTCAAGTCATGGTCTTTCGATTCCTTGTCTATGCGCTCCGGTGTTGGGATGGACGACATTTTGCTGATGATTTACGGAAAAATGACGCAAATGGAGTTGGTTTAAATTAGCGTAAGCTCTCCATTCATCGGAATATATTAATGAGCCTTCAGCGACTGCTCGTTGAATAATTGACTAAAGTGTCGCACGGTTTCTTCTTTGAACGTAAGGGTTAGTGTGAGTGTAAGAGTTAGAGTTGAGAGTTGAGAGTTAGAGTTAGGGTTAGGGGTAGAGTTGAGAGTTAGGGTTAGTGTGAGGGTAAGAGTTAGAGTTGAGAGTTGAGAGTTAGGGTAAGAGCTGAGAGTTAGGGTTAGAGTTGAGAGTTAGGGTTAGGGGTAGAGTTGAGAGTTAGGGTTAGTGTGAGGGTAAGAGTTAGAGTTGAGAGTTGAGAGTTAGGGTAAGAGCTGAGAGTTAGGGTTAAAGTTGAGAGTTAGGGTTAGGGGTAGAGTTGAGAGTTAGGGTTAGTGTGAGGGTAAGAGTTAGAGTTGAGAGTTGAGAGTTAGGGTAAGAGCTGAGAGTTAGGGTTAAAGTTGAGAGTTAGGGTTAGGGGTAGAGTTGAGAGTTATGGTTAGTGTGAGGGTAAGAGTTAGAGTTGAGAGTTGAGAGTTAGGGTAAGAGCTGAGAGTTAGGGTTAAAGTTGAGAGTTAGGGTTAGTGTGAGGGTAAGAGTTAGAGTTGAGAGTTGAGAGTTAGGGTAAGAGCTGAGAGTTAGGGTTAGAGTTGAGAGTTAGGGTTAGGGGTAGAGTTGAGAGTTAGGGTTAGTGTGAGGGTAAGAGTTAGAGTTGAGAGTTGAGAGTTAGGGTAAGAGCTGAGAGTTAGGGTTAAAGTTGAGAGTTAGGGTTAGGGGTAGAGTTGAGAGTTAGGGTTAGTGTGAGGGTAAGAGTTAGAGTTGAGAGTTGAGAGTTAGGGTAAGAGCTGAGAGTTAGGGTTAGAGTTGAGAGTTAGGGTTAGGGGTAGAGTTGAGAGTTAGGGTTAGTGTGAGGGTAAGAGTTAGAGTTGAGAGTTGAGAGTTAGGGTAAGAGCTGAGAGTTAGGGTTAAAGTTGAGAGTTAGGGTTAGGGGTAGAGTTGAGAGTTAGGGTTAGTGTGAGGGTAAGAGTTAGAGTTGAGAGTTGAGAGTTAGGGTAAGAGCTGAGAGTTAGGGTTAAAGTTGAGAGTTAGGGTTAGGGGTAGAGTTGAGAGTTATGGTTAGTGTGAGGGTAAGAGTTAGAGTTGAGAGTTGAGAGTTAGGGTAAGAGCTGAGAGTTAGGGTTAAAGTTGAGAGTTAGGGTTAGTGTGAGGGTAAGAGTTAGAGTTGAGAGTTGAGAGTTAGGGTAAGAGCTTAGAGTTAGGGTTAGAGTTGAGAGTTAGGGTTAGGGGTAGAGTTGAGAGTTAGGGTTAGTGTGAGGGTAAGAGTTAGAGTTGAGAGTTGAGAGTTAGGGTAAGAGCTGAGAGTTAGGGTTAAAGTTGAGAGTTAGGGTTAGTGTGAGGGTAAGAGTTAGAGTTGAGAGTTGAGAGTTAGGGTAAGAGCTTAGAGTTAGGGTTAGAGTTGAGAGTTAGGGTTAGGGGTAGAGTTGAGAGTTAGGGTTAGTGTGAGGGTAAGAGTTAGAGTTGAGAGTTGAGAGTTAGGGTAAGAGCTTAGAGTTAGGGTTAGAGTTGAGAGTTAGGGTTAGTGTGAGGGTAAGAGTTAGAGTTGAGAGTTGAGAGTTAGGGTAAGAGCTTAGAGTTAGGGTTAGAGTTGAGAGTTAGGGTTAGGGGTAGAGTTGAGAGTTAGGGTTAGTGTGAGGGTAAGAGTTAGAGTTGAGAGTTGAGAGTTAGGGTAAGAGCTTAGAGTTAGGGTTAGAGTTGAGAGTTAGGGTTAGGGGTAGAGTTGAGAGTTAGGGTTAGTGTGAGGGTAAGAGTTAGAGTTGAGAGTTGAGAGTTAGGGTAAGAGCTTAGAGTTAGGGTTAGAGTTGAGAGTTAGGGTTAGGGGTAGAGTTGAGAGTTAGGGTTAGTGTGAGGGTAAGAGTTAGAGTTGAGAGTTGAGAGTTAGGGTAAGAGCTGAGAGTTAGGGTTAAAGTTGAGAGTTAGGGTTAGTGTGAGGGTAAGAGTTAGAGTTGAGAGTTGAGAGTTAGGGTAAGAGCTTAGAGTTAGGGTTAGAGTTGAGAGTTAGGGTTAGGGGTAGAGTTGAGAGTTAGGGTTAGTGTGAGGGTAAGAGTTAGAGTTGAGAGTTGAGAGTTAGGGTAAGAGCTGAGAGTTAGGGTTAAAGTTGAGAGTTAGGGTTAGTGTGAGGGTAAGAGTTAGAGTTGAGAGTTGAGAGTTAGGGTAAGAGCTTAGAGTTAGGGTTAGAGTTGAGAGTTAGGGTTAGGGGTAGAGTTGAGAGTTAGGGTTAGTGTGAGGGTAAGAGTTAGAGTTGAGAGTTGAGAGTTAGGGTAAGAGCTTAGAGTTAGGGTTAGAGTTGAGAGTTAGGGTTAGTGTGAGGGTAAGAGTTAGAGTTGAGAGTTGAGAGTTAGGGTAAGAGCTTAGAGTTAGGGTTAGAGTTGAGAGTTAGGGTTAGGGGTAGAGTTGAGAGTTAGGGTTAGTGTGAGGGTAAGAGTTAGAGTTGAGAGTTGAGAGTTAGGGTAAGAGCTTAGAGTTAGGGTTAGAGTTGAGAGTTAGGGTTAGGGGTAGAGTTGAGAGTTAGGGTTAGTGTGAGGGTAAGAGTTAGAGTTGAGAGTTGAGAGTTAGGGTAAGAGCTTAGAGTTAGGGTTAGAGTTGAGAGTTAGGGTTAGGGGTAGAGTTGAGAGTTAGGGTTAGTGTGAGGGTAAGAGTTAGAGTTGAGAGTTGAGAGTTAGGGTAAGAGCTGAGAGTTAGGGTTAAAGTTGAGAGTTAGGGTTAGGGTAAGAGTTGAGAGTTAGGGTTAGTGTGAAAATGAGGGTAAGGGTTAGAGTTGAGAGTTAAGGTTAGCGTTCCAGGCTTGATAACCACACATTCATTCGAAACCAATTAGGAGAAGTGTTATCCTTGCTCTGGCACCGTGTTAATTGCAATATGAGGTGTACATCGCATATCAAAGTATATATATTATGCCAAAGTAGATTCATGATACGTAGATAACAAGCCAAAGCGACATCCAATTATATATATATATATATATATATATATATATATATATATATATATATATATATATATATGTATATACTCATCTTTTCTTTCCACTTCAATTTATGTTCAGAAAATTCAGCCTAAAAACAAATTATTTGTGAGTTTTAAATTTTATTTTGTACGTGTATGTGTAATTTAAGAACAACTTATGGCAATCATTACTATTACCGACATACATTAATTTAAAAAAAAAATCGTTGGGAAATTAGTCAAAAACAAATTATTTTGCTTTACCGAATCATTTGTGACCTATTTGCGTTAAAAATTGTAATATTTAAAAGACGTTTTAAGCCGATTTACTTTACCGTAAGTAGTCATTGAGTAAATACATAACCGGAGCGGAAGCGAATAAGAGCGGAATACTTGGCTTCTGCATTTTCAGTCATTAGTTTCCTTTATAATAATTCGTACCCAGCTTATATTAAACGAAAGAGTTTTACGTTTGTTGAAATGTTATCTGGACATACAATATATTATCGCTTTTGCATTCAATATGTGAACGATTGTACACACGTATTCTTTCTAACACACACGTGCGTGCGTGTGTGCGCGCACGCAGGCACACGATATATGTATTTTTATCAAATAGATACATACATTTACATATAAGGACTAGGAATTTATTTTTATCAATTAGAATTTGTCTGCGCTCTCTCTCTCTCTCTCTCTCTCTCTCTCTGTCTTTGTTCGTTATCAGAAAACTGTTTTTTTTTTTTAATTTTATACTCAGGAAAAATGTTCCAAAAATGGTCTATCCAAAAGAAATTCTGCCATACGCACATATGCATAAGCAAGTGGGCATCTCTATATATAAAGTTGTAAGTCCTGCCTGTCTGTCTGTTTGTTCACGAATTACTCCCACCATAACGATATATATTCTGAAACTACATTATTCAAGTGTATTTGACTTTGCTCCAAGGGGACACAATAATATGGTGGGGGTAATCGTTCGCGTCGGAAAACATTATTTTCGTGCGTAACATCCATAAAAAGGAAATACGATGTTTATTTATAACTTGAAAATTATATAAATAATAATAAAAAAGAATAGAAATGTTAATCAGGTGTTATAGTAGGAGTGAACATAAGTCATTGATTCGCGGAAAACGCCGAGTGCGCCGCCGCGGAGACGTTAAAAACTATAAATTCATCGAAATTTATTTCAATTAATATCATTTTTCTCGCACGCATCCCCGTCCAATAATTGTAGAGCACATCATTTTGCCCCACCCCTAAAATTGAATCAATAAAAGGTAAACAAAATAAGAATAAAAAGAGTAATATGGTGTTATGTGCTGCGCGCAAAAGGATATAGTTTTCCTCATTCGATACCGGGTAACGCCAGGTCTCCCTGCTAGTTATTATATAATTTGTTTCAGCGCGACTTTCTTCTCTTCGTTGATGTCTCATCGTTATGACTTCAGCAGAAAACAAAGACAAAAAACAAAAAAAGCCCAAATAACTTTGCGAGTAGATTTTATTATTCACTTTTGATGGTTTCTTTGAAGGTTTTTTTGTAACATTTCTCGTAATGTCAAGGGTAAGAGTACTTATCCTTAAAAAAAAAAAGAAGATCTGCAGACTTTAGTAGAAACGCCGCGTCGTTTATTTGGGGATTCTTGAAATACAGTTGTTGAGTTGAGGTTAGTTGAATAACCAGCTGCTTCATTCATGTTAGAATTATTGGAATCAGAGAAATGAAACGAGAAGTTAAGCAAATGGAGGACATAAAAATATACACGTCTGAGATGATCAAATTTATTACTGGAACTGAATACAACAAACCAATATTGGCGGGAATAACAAAATGCACAGTGGGTGGAAATAGCTTCTCATACTGTCCAAAATCAATAATCAGCAGTCTACAGCAGCAGCAACTTGATAAACACACACACACACACACACACACACACACACACACACACACACACACACACACACACACACACACACACTAATATAAGCACATTATCAATATGTCAATAAAAATTCTTCGGATTATTGGTGATAACCGAGACTAGAGCAAGAGCATGGACACATTTTTTAATTCACTTTCATACACAAATGGGGGTTCACTTAGCTATTATACCTCCATTGTAATTAAAAAATAACTTTTATACACCTTAAACAAGGCATATTGTCACTGAAGAGGAAGGGGCTACTGTGATAGGAGTTAGATTTTATTTTTGGGGCAACTTTTTGGGGGGAGCTGGGCACAAAATGTTTCTTTACCTTACATTTAAATTTCTGCATGTTTGTACGGTTCGGGGAAACAGGGAGCAGGAATGGAATTCCAACGGTTAGCGATCCAAAGAAAGATGCTATCAGAGTAGAAAATATTTCGGCATCTAAGGACCTCTACATTAAAGGGGTGGGATTTTGCTGCGTGAAGTGGGTCGGGTGTATTTGCGTTGGGGGATGGGGGTACAAGTGCAATGAGTTCATTGGAGCACATTCCGTGAAAGTACTTTTAAAACAGACACATGGATGCAACTCTGCGGCGATAATGGACACTGACTTTATAACCGGTGTAACTTAAATCCACCTTTAGAATGCAAATCTGCTGTCCTATTTTATTTGTATCCTCACGAGGGCTAAGTAAGACATAAGGCCATTTTTAATGCGATCATTTTTAAGGAAGGACTCGGGATGAGGACAAAAACACTTGTAGAGTTCCGTCGAAACTCTGACGAATTAGGCAACCTCGGACGACAGGCAATAAACCCATCCTCACTCTGAAAGGAGGAGGTAAAGTCTGGGAGGATGGCCTGCTGAGATTGAACAGACATCGAACTTTAATCCTAGCCCAAGAGCCGGGTAAAAATCTATTTTATGTAGAAATTAGGGGATTTCAGTTACGCCGGTTATAAAGTTAGTGCCCATTTAACTATGAAGGTTTAATAGTGAAGTGATCCATCCTCAGTGTAATTATGGAAATTTATTTTCAATACTTGTGCTCCAAACATGTTATTCTATACATAAATGGGAACGTACGTGTGACCGGCTCGCTTCAATAATCACCTATGTAAATTTATTTTTATGAGAAACAAAGAGAGGCTTAATCTTAATAATAACTCATAATCATAAACAATGGAAAGAATAATCACGTATGCAAATTTAATTTTTATGAGCAAAGAAGAGGAACCTTAATACCTGATAATAAAACGTAAAGGGAAGTTTCACTTTTAATAGACACACACAAAAATATTCCCTTGTTCTTAATATTTTTGTGACTAAAATAGGAATTAATCTACGGCCACACAGATCCTTTATTTACAGATGAGAGAGAGAGAGAGGGGATCAGTTTAGTTTCTTAAGTAAAACTTATCTCGCGTTTTTTAATATTTACTCATGTATCTGTTCTTTAAGTAACATTTAACTCGTGTATGTGTGTGTGTGTTTTTTCTGTTAAATATACTCCCATCTGGGAAACAAGCGCTCGTAGGCGGGCCTTCGGGTCTGGATTTACGCCGGTCTATTGGTGGTTGTCGGTCCTGTGCAGTTCTAGGAGGTGCACCCTCCCAGGCTTTGCCTCCCCTCTTTGGGGAGGAGTAAGTTTATTGCTTACTGTCTGAGGCGCCCCTACCGGAGAATGCCGACGGGGCTGCCCAGGCAATTTTTAAACAGCCAGAGTGCTCAAATTCTCGAGCGCTGGTTCTTTCCCACTTTCCCGACCTTGTGTCACATCTTACCTTGTGGGAGGAAGATAAATAGAAGCGACCGTAGGCGGGCAACCGGTGTATTTTTTTTTTCTTCAGGGAGGGTAGATTCTTGGATCTTATCAGCTAGAATCTCATTGGATGTTTTGTGCCACTTTTCAAACTTTGAGTAGTGGTAGCAAAACAATAGCACCTTCTTTTGTGCAACAGTCCATGGTTGGGCTTTTAAGCCTCTTATGCTTCTGTTTTTGTTGTTGCTGTATTTGATGGAGATAGGACCAGGACCTTTTGTCTCAAGGCCTGATGGCTGACCCTGGTTGGCCTCTGTATTGGCTGGAGCACCATTTCCAGAGGCAGGAAGGTTTACACCATTGCTTACATCTTCCCGCTTGGTGTATGAACGGGTTGATGGGCCCTTTTTATCCTGAATGCCGGCCTGCCAGTATTTATTTTTGCTTTTTTATTCATATTTTTTATTATTCATTTTCTCATTGTCAACGTCTTCTAATTCTTTATTCGAAGCTGCCCTCTATTAATAGATAGGGGTGCCCTCGTCCGCAATTCGGGAGACGTGTTGGATGGCTTGAGGAGACAGCACACCCTTTTTCTTTGAATATTTGGTCAGGGTTTACTTCAAGTAAAAAAAGTATCCTCATATTAGAGTCTCTGACAAACCCCTGTACAGAGAGACCGAAGACACCCGAGGGTGGTGTCTAGTGGGCATTCAAGCCCCCCCCCCCCCGTTGTGTGTGTAGCTAAGTTTTAGTTGTTTCAGTTTTTACGGGAAGATTTACCTCGCATGTGACAACAGTAGGAACTAAATTGTTGTTGATAAAAATAAATTACTTACTACCCCCTCCCAGGTGACGCCGGGTAGCCCTGCTAGTTCATAATGATCCGCAGTTAACCAAAAACGAAAACGGCGTCTATTTCGATTTTCCTCCAAAATATTCATTTGCCTAAAACGCATGGCATTACCGTTACATCCGTAAAGAAAATGGCAAATCCATATGCCAATAAACCAGAAAATACATATTTATTTTTCTGTTCGAGTTTGAAAGTGAAACACTAATTTATTTATTTCTGGAACTAATGAAAAAAAAAAACTTTTTAAAATAAGGTACTTATTCAGATTAGAACCCAAGCTAAACCTAATCGACGCCAAGTCGATTTTAGCTTAGTTCATAATCTGCATAAGTAACAAAAAAATATATAAACAAAACGCGTATGTATAAATTAATTGTATTTTGATGTATTACATTGACTAGAACATGATCGTTTTCAAGTCCAATGTTAACAAATTCTTGTTGAGTCGTCCACTTAAAGAATCGGTACTGATATCGATCCTGACCCAGTTTTCGTGAGGTTCGACTCGCAAGCGTTCGGCTGTCCTACGCAAACGCCCGAGAGTTGAGCCGATTTGTACCAGACGACTTTTTTGATACGGTGCTGCGTCCTATAATAATAATGTTTTGCTCATTTTTTAAATTTTTTGTTGTTGTTAGGGTTAGGGTTTAGGGTTAGGGTTTAGGGTTAAAAATATTTATTTGATAACAGTAATTTCGCTCTGTTTTGCTTGTTTTATTTGTTTTGTTGTTTACAAAAATTCTTGCAACTATAACTAAAAATTATAGGACGCAGCAACGAATCAAAATAAAAAAAAATATTTATTTGATAACAGTAACTTCGCTATGTTTTGCTTGTTTTTTTGTTGTTGTTTCTTTTAGAAAATTTCTTGAAAATATAACTTACAATCACAGGACGCAACACCGTATCAAAATTGTCGTCTGGTACCATTCAGCTCGTCAACACTCGGGCGTTTGCGTAGGACAGCCGAACGCTTCCGAGTCGAACCTCACGAAAACTGGGTCAGGATCGATATCAGTACTAAAGAATCAAATTTTGCCCATTTCACCCATCGTTTCCAATCCTCTCATGATATTGTTCATCGCCAAATGACAATCTCATTAACACTTATCCCCGAGTGGCCTTCGGGCCTTGATATGCGGTGGCACATTAGTGTAAAAAAATGTAATGTACCATGCAATTTCTCGATTTTATACGACTTAAAATAAATAAATAAAAATCTGCCATCACAGATTATTTTCTGTATGTATGCATATAAATGTAGTTTCTATTAGTAAAAAAGACGAAGAGAAAGAAAAAAACGTTAAAAAAAGTGCACTTTTAAAACTATTTATTTGGGTCGTAAAACGCTAAAAAAAAATAGTTCACGTAACTTAGCGTAATAACTTTACGATTTGTTTTATGACATGGACGAATTCTCTTAACCAAGCTTTCACACGATGAGCATTAACTATTTTAAGGGTCCAAAAGGTCAAATTTGAAAACTGTGGGTAGAAAAAGAGGTACAACGGGGGACACAGAAAAATTAGATACAAGAACTGAAGTTTACACGAAGGGAGCATAAAGAACTCGCATTGAATTGAGGGGAGCCACGACCAGAATAAGGTTGAGAAACACAGCTCTAAACTCCAAAAAATTAAAAATGTCCGTGAGAATGAAATCAAAGATCATTATTGATAAAATAATCAATGTATACTAATGAAATATTGAATAAATAAATTCATGGGTGCTTTGTACACTCAGTTGCTACTATTACTGCTACTACTACTACTACTAATACTACTATTTAATACTACTAATACTGGTATTTACTAATACTACTACTACAACTTCTACTACTGGTATTTACGACTATTACTACAACTACTACTACTGATATTTACGACTACTACTACTAACATTACTACTACTACTACTAGAACTACTACTACTACTACTAACATTTACTACAACTACTACAACTACTACTACTACTATTAAACAATAACTGCTATATTTGCACCCTTCCATAGTGTTCTCATTATTTTGCTTATTTCCCGTAATCCAATGAAAACGCCCTTCACGTTTTTTCTTTTCTTCCTTCAACTTCAATAAAAAAGTTTATTACTTTTACTCTGTAGTGTAACGAACGCGTTAGTAACGGCTACATTTATAGATTTCCTAGCAGGAAGATGAGGTGTAATGAGGAACATTATCTTTTTCATGTCTTTTTTTTCTTACTTTGTTCATAACATTATCATCCTTTCTTTCTTTATCTAAATTTCATTAAATATTTAAAGTTTTAAAAGAGTTATGCCCTCATAGCCCCCTAAGGTTAGAGAACATTAACATTGTTTTTTTCGATAAATTTTACATAGGAATACACTTTTAGATATAATGTAGATTCTCTAACCTTTCTTTCTATAGGGAAAACACAAACATCACACACATACATTACGTTATATATATATATACATATATATATATATATATATATATATATATATACATTATATAAATATTATATATATATATATATTATATATATATATTATATAAATATTATATATATATATTATATAAATATTATATATATATAAATAAATATTATATATATATTATATATATATATATATATACATATAATTATTATATATACATATAAACATTATATATATATAAATATAATTATTATATATATACATATAATTATTATATATATACATATAAATATTATATATATACATATAAATATTATATATATATACATATAAATATTATATATATATTATATATTATATATATACATATAATATAAATATTATATATATATATATTATATATATATATATTATATATATATATATTATAGATACATATAAATATTATAGATACATGTATTATATATACGTATATTATATATACGTATATTATATATACGTATATTATATATACATATATTATATATAACTATATTATATTTACATATATTATATGTAACTATATTATATTTACATATATTATATATAACTATACATTATATATACATATATTATGTATACGTATATTATATATACATATAAATATTATATATATATATATATATGTATTTTATATACGTATATTATATACACATATATATATATTACATATATAACTTAATTATTGATGACCGTACAGTGTTGGGGGCAAGTCGGAAGGTGGGGGGGGGGGAAGGATTGAGCCCTTCCTTCCTCTTGCCCCCCCAGGTGCCGCCGTTCATTATATACGTATATTCTATGTACATATATTATATACACATATATTATATAGATAATATATACGAATAATATATATACGTATATTATATAGATTATATATACGTATATTATATGTACATACATATATTATATAGACGTATATTATATATACATCTTTTATATATATATATATATTATATCTATTATCTATATATTATATATATATGTTATCTATATATCATATATATATGTTATCTATATATCATATATATATATTATCTATATATTATCTATATTATATAGATATAATCTATATATTATATATATTATCGATATTATCTATATATTATATATATATATTATATATATATTATATATATTATCTATATTATATATATATATGTTATCTATATATTATATATATTATATATATATATATATTATATATTATCTATATTATATATATATATGTTAACTATATATTATATATATATTATTTATATAATCTATATATTATATATATATGTTATCTATATATTATATATATATATATTATATATATATTATATATATATATTATATATATATATTATATATATATTATATATATATATTATATATATATTATATATATATATTATATATATATATTATATATATTATATATACATTATATTTATATACATTATATCTATATATATATTATTTATATTATATATACATTATATCTATATATATATAATTTATATTATATATACATTATATCTATATATATATTATTTATATTATATATACATTATATGTATATATATATTATTTATATTATATATACATTATATGTACATATATATTATTTATATTATATATACATTATATGTACATATATATTATTTATATTATATATACATTATATGTATATATATTATTTTTATTATATATACATTATATGTATATATATTATTTATATTATATATACATTATATGTATATATATTATTTATATTATATATACATTATATGTATATATATTATTTATATTATATATACATTATATGTATATATATTATTTATATTATATATACATTATATGTATATATATTATTTATATTATATATACATTATATGTATATATATTATTTATATTATATATACATTATATGCATATATATATTGTATATACATTATATGTATATATATATTATATGTATATATATATTATATATATTATATCATATATTATATAATATTATATATATTATATATATAATATATATAATATATATTATATATATTATATCATATAATATTATATATATTATATATATTATATATATTATATCATATAATATTATATATATTATATATATTATATCATAATATTGCATATATTATATATATTATATCATAATATTACATATATATTATATTATATAATATTATATAATATATATCATATTAAATTATATATATATTATATTATATATATATTATATATGTTATATATATATTATATTATATATATATATATTATATTATATATATATATAATATATATATATTATATATCATATATATATATTGTATTATATATAATATATATATATTATATCATGTTATATATATATTATATTATATATATATATTATATCATATATATATATCATATATATATCATATATATAATATATATATATATTATATATCTATATGTATATAAACATATATATATTATATTATATTAAGTCATATATAATTATATTATATATATATATATATATATATATATATAAATATCATATTTATATATTATATATTATATTATATATTATATATTATATTATATATATAATTATTATGTCATATATATATATTATATATATAATTATATTATATATCATATATATATATAATTATGTTATATATTATATATATATCTATATATACACATTAATAGTAGCAGTAGTAACGTTCTACATGTGAAGACAGACCCTTACTTTTCTTGAGAGAACCTCCGCATTTCTAGAGCTTCCTTTTCTTCTTTCTTTGGTAGTTTTGCGACTGTCTGCTATTTATATTTCATAAACTTACATACAGATAAACGCAAATACATACATCTATAGGCAGATGAAGAATCTATGTTATCAAAAATAGGCAGACGAAGAATTAATGATGTTATGTATAGGAGTAGTACTATAAATATCAGAACATTTGGAACTAATTCTTATGAAATATTTGTAATAGGGATTTTGTATGATATCGGTGTGACCAGGCTACGTATATATTTTCCTTTCTTTTTAACAGGGATCCTCGGGGCAATCTAAACTTACTGAAAAAGTTTTTTTTTTTTACCTCTTTTAGTTTTCATGAAAGTTTGACTACACACGCAAATGACAGAAGTTGTACGTGTGAAGTGTACACTTTGATTACAATTTCAATGATTCTTAGAATGCTGTCATTACAGGTAACAAAACCATAACATAACCTTTTGGCTAAGATCAGAGTGCAGAATACGTTCCAATAGATGCTACAGTCTGTAGACTGGTACCATTTTGACCTTTGGTTCTTGATTCTGCCAGTCAAAGGTATTGTCTTGTACAGTTCTAGGAGGTTCACACTCTCAGGCTTTCCATTCTCTTTGAGAAGGGGTTAGTTTATTGCTAATCGCTTGAGGCGCCCCTACCGGGGAATGCCCAGGCATTTTTGTAAGCCAGAGCGCGCTAATTCTAGTCCGCTGGCTAACGACATCTGGCCTTCCCGGAGAGGAGGTAAATAAAAATACTTTGACCTTTTTCTAACCTCCTGGAGGTTAATAACTTAGCCTTTTGGCTAAGATCAGAGTGTAGTATCTGTTCCGATGGATGATACACTCAGTAAGACCGGTACCATCTTAGCCTTGATTCCGCCGATCTGAGGTATTGTCCTGTGCAGTTCAAGGAGGTTCACCCTCCCAGGCTTTGCCTTCTCACCCTTTAAGAAGGGTTAGTTTATCGCTAATCGTCTGAGGTTCCCCTACCAAAGAATGCCAACGGGGCTGTCCAGGCATTTTCTTGTAAGCCAGAGTGCTCTTCCTCTAGGGTGCTGGCTTTTCAATCCCACTTTCCCGACCTTGTGTCACATCTTACCACTGTGGGAGCTAGATAAATACCTTGTCCATTCCACAGAAGTTGGAATCTTCTAAACCCATCTTCGGTCGTATAAGAATCTATTTTTACAGTCTTTTCACCAGACCATTCACAGTCTGTTTTTATTGTTTTCTTTTAAATATATATATATATATATATATATATATATATATATATATATATTATTGGGATCCAATGATGTCTGTATTTTGTGAAATTATAAATAAAATCGTACAACTGGGACATGTACCCCCCATGAATTAATAATAGTTCCGTTTTCAGTTCCGAGATAATATTTTTTTAATGGAAGTCGTCCTGGACAAGGCATGACGCCACTTGATGTAAGGAGCTTATCATAATAATAGAAAGGGGGAGAAAGGTAGAATCACTTCAAAGCAAACGAAGGCTGAAAGAGACACCACCACCAGCGTCCAATCCCCTGGACTACAAACAAGCTAGTCAAAAAGTAACCCTTCAAGGGCCCAATAGGGAAGGAAGGGATTACAAGACTGTCTGACAAAAAAGTCTATGACTGAAATGACGTAATGTACATATATTTTATATATATATAAGAAAAGTATTTAGTTAAAAAGCAAAAAGTGTTGCTATATCTCTAGATTGCATAACACAACTATTATATTTTATAAATAAAATATTACGAATTCCAAGGATATAACTAAATACTGCAGACATGCTTAAGCTCAATGGTAAACACTTAATATAAAACTAAGCTTATATATTTAAATCTTGTAGAATACAATTTCTTCCTGTAAAAGTAATAATAAATTGAATTTCTGAAACGCGTGTACACACGAAAAAATATTGTGTAGTTTTTACATTTTTGAAGCATGATTACAAAATATTAATGATGTCATCAATTTTGTATTCTACTGAATTATATATATATATATAAATTTAATATAAGTTTTAAGCTTATTACCGTAAATATTGATTCTGAGCAAACCAAACATCTTTAGTCAGAGTAAGGAAACAATTGGCTAAACAAAATGGCAACTTTGCTCAGAATCGTTATTTACGATAACATAAAAGGCTTATGAGTTAAATATTATTTTTAACGCAGATAGGTCAGAAAATTTTTTTCGCCTAATTTCACAATTGTAATCCATTTAAAATAATTTCTATCGCTAATAGTAATTATTACTATATATATATATATATGAGTATATGAAAGGATAAAAATAATCCGACGGTATGAAATTAAAAATGCAAAAGCGGAAGACCTTTTCGCTCAACGTTTCGCCCAAATTTCACGTGGACTTTGTCAAGAGCGGACGAAGAATACATTTTTTTTGTCATTTTTGTATTCTTCGTCCGCTCTTGACAAAGCCCACGTGAAATTTGGGCGAAACGTTGAGCGAAAAGGTCTTCCGCTTTTCCATTTTTAATTTCATATATATATATATATATATATATATATATATATATATATATTTATAAATTTTATAATATCTAATTCGAGTCATCTGGTTTAGAATGGTTTAAAGCAAAATTTCAGGTAGTTAACTATAAAAATAAATTCTGGGCGATTTAGTCGTTTCGCAGCCAAAATGGCTGACAATAAACCATCTGCTAATTTCTGGGTTTTTTTTTTTCGACCTCACAAATGTGTAAATAAACCCAACTAAATTTTTTGAACTAATTTCCCAACATTATTTCCTATAAAATAAATATAAGGTGAATTTGAAATTAGTCCCAAACAATTTATTTGGGTTTACTTACTCATTTGTGAATTCGGAAATTAGAAGACGGTTCATTGTCCGCCATTTTGGCTTCGAAACAACTAAGTCGCCAAATTCTGTTTTTCCGAACCTCAACTTTATTATATAATATATATATATATATATATATATATATATATATATATATATATTAAGCGTCGGATTTGGAGTTATAGGCAAACAACTCTCGTTTCGGGGTTCGAATCGTACGACCGCCGTGAATGGCAATCTCTACACTGATTCCGCAAAGATGAAACGTATACGTATGTAGATAAAAATTAAATATTTATTATTAAATTATATATATATATATATATATATATATATATATATATATATATATATAGATATATAGATATATAGATATATATATATATAGACAAACACGTAGTGGTCCACTTAAAAGTACTTCGATCGCTCAGACACGATATTTAATGTCATCTGCTGAATATATTGCTTTCCGATTCAAGTTTTTTTGGTTGTTGTTTGTCGAATTTTTTTACGTATGCAAATGATCTCAAACAAGTAAACTATGAAAGACCTAATTCCACTGTCCTATACTTACTTGCATTCTTCTAGTATTCGGGCTGCTTTTAAGTGGGCAAGCTTATATATATAGTTTATTACCCGGAGTTTGTACATCGCTGCTTTTTTTCATCCAGTAAATAAGAGGCACACGGTTTTCATTGTTAGGATTTTTTATTATTATTATAAATAAATAAAAAAACAGTTTTATTTTTAATTTATTTAAGTTTCTGATACTTTTTATATATTTAAAAAAATATTTAGTAATATTTTTTATTGTAATTAATTTCTTATATTTTGTATTATTTGGGATACTATTCTCATCTTGGTCGTTATTTTCACAACGTTTCGGCCGATGTAACCTCCGATTTGTTCAGCTGCATCCTGTCGAACTACGGAACATTATCTAATCAAATTTGGGAAAGTTCGTAAAGATTCACAATTTCTAAATAATCAGCTTAGACGATAAAACCCTTGTGAATCTTCCGGGTAGGAAGAATAGAAGGAGAAGAACAATTAAATTATATATATATATATATATATATATATATATATATATATATATATATATATATATATATATATATATATATATGTATGTGTGTGTGTGTCTGAAAAATGACATCACGTCTTATTATTAGAGCGTAACTCCCAGTTGTACAGTTTCGTTATAATTTCGTAAGATATTGAGAAATCATTGGATCCTATAGAAACATATAAGACTTAAATAATGTATTGAAATAAAACAAAAAACAAACGACCCCCCCCCCCAAAAGTAATCATAAATAGCCTGTGAGTTGTATGACGAAATGTAAAGATTCCCAAGTTCGTCTACAAGGTCCCCAACTTCGAAAAAATGTATCTGAAGAAGGTCGAAGTTTACAGCGGTCAAAACGATGAAAATAGTAGTTGGAAAAAAATCAAAATGATACAATTCCCTCCTGGAAAATGTCGAAACATTGTTCCTTATAATTTTTTAATAAAATGTTATTGTCTGCTAGAATCATTGGTGAAATACGAATTATATATCTTTTTTTCTTTCTAAAAAATATATAATTTATAATTTTGTTTGTTTGTTTATTTTTTCATAATAGTAAGAAGGAAAGATAAACTTTTTTTTTTTTGATTATTTTGTGTTGTATTTAAAACGAAAAAAAAAATGAACGAAATCGTACACAGGAAAAGTCCAACTTCGGATGATCATTTATTAGATGAGCTTATTCGACAAAGCACTTGCGCACACCCACAAAAATAAAGGATTGCGTTTGTCCGAAATACTGAAGAAACTGAGTAGCAGCATTGGTGATGTAACGCGATGAAAATAATTATTTTAAAAAAAAAAACAATAGACAGAGAAAGAGTTTTCAAACAACAACTTACCATCTTTTGTAGTTTAGAGGCGTCGTCTCATTTTAATGCCACGCGCAGAAGAAGAAGAAAGTCCATTGTATTCATTTCTTCTTTACTGATCTTAACAAAAAGTTTGTCTGTTTTAAGCTTGTTTACTTACTTTTTTTTTTTTTTATTTTATTTATTTATTTTTTTTTTTACTTACTTACTGGTACCCAAATAACAAAACCCTTTTTATTTATTATTCATATTAACGGCCAACGACAAGAACAATGGATGGCTACGTACGACGATGGGATTTAACTTTCAGATCTCAGACCAGGCCTGGTAGATAAGTAGACAGATTTATTTAAAACAGAAAAAAAAAAAAAGGAAAGGAAGAGAAATGTAGGTAGGTTGGGAGATACCACTGCTACTACTACTACTACTACTACTACTACTAGTAGTAGTAGTACATAAGTACGTAAGATTATGTGGGTTTGGACCGTGGGCTTTTCTTTTTTTTTGTTGTAGGGGGTGGCGGCCGACGCAACGCACGTGCGCGTGTGTATATGCGTACGCCTTAACCAAACAAGACTGGTCGGCTACAAGGGTGCACCTACAATTACTACTACGCATGCTACATTGCACGTGTCTATAACACGGCGACACCCCACACGAGTCTCACCACCTTCGTTCTTTATTCTGGCCAGGAAATGAGAAGAAATATAAATATCTTTCTTCCTTTTTCTTTTTTTTTTTTTTTTTAATAACTTTTTCATTTTCTTTCTCTGATTTACATCCGCGCTGAGTGCAAACGTTACTGTTGGCGAAAAAAAAGAGTTTTTAAAGAAAATACGGTTGGGAAATTAGTCCCAAACAATATATTTTAGTTTACCTAATCGTATCTGACGTATTTCCGAAAAATATCCGAAAAATTTCCGAAAATTCCCCCCACCCCCCAAAAAAATCGCTAAAAAATTTCCGAAAAATATTTATCTGACGTATTTCCGTAAAAAAAACAATAACAAAGCAATTGAATATTTCATAGAAAATATAAGCACGTTGAAATTACTGTTAATATTGGTCTTTAGCATTTAGTCATCCGTCGGCCAGATTTTTTCTTCCAGAAGTAAGGTTAAAATAATAACAAAATACTAAAGGCTGATAGTAACGGCAACTTAACATGCTTAAATTTCCTATTAAATATAAAATTGTTTTTTTTTAAACGAAAATACGTCACACATGAGTAGGTAAACCAACATAAATTATTTCGACTAATTTCCAAACTATATTTCCTTTAAAATCTTTTATGTTGCCAATAGTAACGTTTGCCACGAGGAAATACATCCACTTTAATTTTCATACAACCAACTGTCTCCCTACTCTCTCCCATATATATATATATATATATATATATATATATATATATATATATATATATATATATATATAGAGAGAGAGAGAGAGAGAGAGAGAGAGAGAGATAGAAGAAAAAAGAGTGATAAATATGTGACGATTGTCCAAATTTATTTCAATTGTTCAATGCAAGGTGTATTCAGTAATAAACTAGTGTTTATTATTCTTTCCTTAAGCCAAGGCTTTTCAAAGATCGAAATCTTATCATATATACAGGACGGACCGGCGACACAGTTATAAAAGTGTGTGGGGGGGAACTCTTCTAAAAAGTGGGGGGGGGCGGTTAAACACATGCATATATAACTTCATTATTGATGACCGTAAAGTGGGGGGGGGGCGCCGTCCATGATATATATATATATATATATATATATATATATATATAAATTATGAAACTAAAAGTATACTTTTAGTAGATAGAACCTATAGTGAAATGGTTTAAGCTCAATATACGAGATAGAGCAATTATAAAGATAGATGAAAGAAGAGGGATAAACATGTACGAATGACAAATTTATTTCAACTTAGATTGTTCAATGCAAGGTGTACTTGGTAAAAACATGCTTATTATTCTTTCCTTAAGCCAAGGCTTTTCAAAGATTAAAATCACAGGAATTACATAGATAGATAAGTTGGCAGTAATGTAATTCCTCTGATAAGATTTTAATCTTTGAAAAGCCTTGGCTTAAGGAAAGAATAATAAACATGTTTTTATCGAGTACACCTTGCATTGAACAATCGAAGTTAGAATAAATTTGTCATTCGTATATGTTTATCCCTCTTTATTCATCTATCTTTATATATATATATATATATATATATATATATA
>OY744518.1:29418177-29428177 GCA_963556195.1 Sepiola atlantica
TTTGTCATGGTGCATCGTATATTTTTGTCAAATTGTTGTATGTAGGATCCATAGGTTTTATGTTCCATTCTTCGCGAGTACTTTCGATTGATTCATTCAATCATATTCAGGCAGGTTATTTGTGGTAAATTGTATTTTCAATTTCAATAAATAATCGATTAATAGTAAATAATAGAATAGTAATGTCTAAGTCACGAAGCGGTGATACACACACAGACATGCGCATGAGAAGTGATCACACAATTCTATTAATAAGAAGATAAACGTCTTCCCTGGGAGAGAGATAGAAGGATGGTAGAGAGAGAGAGAGAGGGGGAGAGGGTGGAGGGGGGATAACAATACCTGAACAGCCAACAAATGAGAAATTTCACTGATTATATAGATATCCGTTGACTTAAATATCTTCAGAGAAGTCCTTAACCGAACAGTAACGCCTGCGTTTATTGTTTTTATTGTTCTTACCACAAATTTCGTTCAAATTGTTTTGCTTTCCGTTTCTGCTGTACGAAACGGAAGCTTTGTTATTTATTTAAAAGCTTCCTTTGCAAATCTATGTTATCTTAGAATCTACGACACCGGCGGTTTGCTTCTTGCGCGCATCTCCTTCTAAAATTCCTCGGTGATAATAACTCCCTGTGACCTGTGGAAATTCATCAGAATCTTCTTCTTCTTCCTCTTCTTCTTCTTCTTCTTCGTTCCACCCCCTCTCATTTCGTCTTCTTCATACCAAGTCACCCCTCCTTCCATTGCATCTTCTTTATACCAAGTTATCTCCCCATCCTTCCATTGCATCTCATTTATACCAAGTTCCCAACTCTTCCAAACGAAAGCGTGACACAACACGAATGAACGAACGAACGAAAGCGTATTTAGTATCAATGGTGTATAATATCGCATATCTGGCTGTTCTAAGAAAATTTATATTTTATTTGGTTTCAGGGGAACAAACGAACAATCAGGGTGGTTAACGACGACGACTGAGGACCTGTGTGTGCCAGGTTCAAATCCAGTTCGCTCCACAGAAACACATTCATCAAAACCCACAACTGACCTTGTGTCTAACCTCCTGGAGAGGAGGTCAATAAAATACGTGACCTTTGCCTATAGTTCAAGCCAGAATTTACTTTCTAATCGACTGTTTGTAGGCTTCAAAATCACTTCAAGTTTCGAGCGACAACGAAGAAAACAGTGTGTCTGCCATTTTAATATTAGGCAACGTCGGTGGGTATTCTAGTTTCTTTTAAACATTTATCAGGTCATTTGAATTCATGTGCGGACGTAGGTAATGCGAACCCACACGTCGATTGTTAATATTAGCGATATACTCGGACGTGGATGAAAAACACCACAACACCTGCATATCGAATCATAGTTCAGAATTTTGAATTAGATTTTTCATTTTTATTTCTTTCTCACTCACTACAGGTTTCAGTTGAAAAAAAATAACGTAATTTGTGTTTATTATATAAAACGGTGCTAGTGTTAAGGAATGATAACCCTAATCAATAAACATTGATATTGGCGACATTTTAAAGGAAATACAGTTGGGAAATTAGTTAAAAACAATTTATTTTAATTTACCTACTCATTTGTGACACATTTGCGTTACAAAATAATATTTAATGGAAGATATAAGCGTTTTAAATTACCGTAAATATCGGTTCTGAGCAAAGTAGCCCATAAAAATCCGGTTAAATACCGTACTTCATGTGATTAAATAAGATGCATGAGCTCTTATTACTTCACTCACGACCATTATTTGCGATAACTTCACAGGCTTAGATCATATATTAAATATTAATCTTTTAACGCAAATAGATCACGAATAAGTAAGTAAAACAAAATAGTTTTTCCCTAACTGTATTTCCTTAAATATAATTTATGTCGCAAATTGCAACGTCTAATGGCTCTCTCTATTTCAAGGAAACTAAGCTTCATAAACGAACCAACGCGTAACGTTTACAAACTATTTAACTCTGACCTCTCGGGCGCTGGCTTTTCAACCCCCACTTTCCGGCCCGACCTTGGGTCACATCTTACTTGTGGGAGTAGGATAAAATTGGCCTTGTGCCTAACTCCTGGAGAGGAGTAAATAATACTATTTAACTCTGATGAAATCTACAGCATTGATTCAACACATTATAAATTTTACTAGCTGCCCTTATCTGGCGTTGCCCGGGAGTATTTTCACTTGCAATTCTTTTTAAACTATGCTGTTTTTTCTCTCTAGAATATTAGTATTCTTTGTTCAAACAAAATGAAGTAACTCTCTATTGACGAATACGGAGTTGTGTTGCTTTTTCAAAATAGCGGCCAAAAGTGCTTTCTGGAGGGAATAAAGTATAATTATATTTTATTGTTCTTAACAATATGCTGAAACAACCCGACAAAAGAACTGACGAACCAGAATCAAATATTGTTTCTTTTTTGGAAGAAAGCTATTGATGACAAAAATCATGAAAGAGACTAACTCTACTTTATATATTAGATAATGAATAGAATTTTGTTATTATAAATGTTGGTGTAGATGTTCATTTATCCCTTGCCTTCATGGGAGCAAGTTGCTTAAACAGAATAGAAAACGAATGTTATACGTATCTATGTTTTTCTGTTCATGTGTAGATAACGTATATATGAAGATAATGTGTATATGAAGATAATGTGTATATGAAGATAATGTGTATATGAAGATAATGTATATATGAAGATAACGTATATATGAAGATAATGTGTATATGAAGATAATGTGTATATGAAGATAACGTATATATGAAGATAACGTGTATATGAAGATAATGTGTATATGAAGATAACGTATACATGAAGATAATGGGTATATGAAGATAATGTATATATGAAGATAATGTGTATATGAAGATAATGTGTATATGAAGATAACGTATACATGAAAATAATGTGTATATGAAGATAATGTGTATATGAAGATAATGTATATATGAAGATAATGTATATATGAAGATAACGTATACATGAAGATAATGTGTATATGAAGATAACGTATACATGAAGATAATGTGTATATGAAGATAACGTATACATGAAGATAATGTGTATATGAAGATAACGTATACATGAAGATAATGTGTATATGAAGATAACGTATACATGAAGATAATGTGTATATGAAGATAATGTATATATGAAGATAATGTATATATGAAGATAACGTATACATGAAGATAATGTGTATATGAAGATAATGTATATATGAAGATAATGTATATATGAAGATGATGTGTATATGAAGATAACGTATACATGAAGATAATGTGTATATGAAGATAATGTATATATGAAGATAACGTATACATGAAGATAATGTGTATATGAAGATAACGTATACATGAAGATAACGTATATATGAAGATAACGTATATATAAAGGTAATGTGTATATGAAGATAATGTGTATATGAAGATAACGTATATATGAAGATAATGTATATATAAAGATAATGTGTATATGAAGATAATGTGTATATGAAGATAACGTGTATATGAAGATAATGTTTATATGAAGATAATGTATATATGAAGATAATGTGTATATGAAGATAACGTATATATGAAGATAACGTATACATGAAGATAATGTGTATATGAAGATAATGTGTATATGAAGATAATGTGTATATGAAGATAATGTGTATATGAAGATAATGTGTATATGAAGATAATGTATATATGAAGATAATGTATATATGAAGATAACGTATACATGAAGATAATGTGTATATGAAGATAACGTATATATGAAGATAATGTATATATGAAGATAATGTATATATGAAGATAACGTATACATGAAGATAATGTGTATATGAAGATAACGTATATATGAAGATAACGTATATATGAAGATAACGTATATATGAAGATAACGTATACATGAATATAATGTGTATATGAAGATAACGTATACATGAAGATAACGTATATATGAAGATAATGTGTATATGAAGATAACGTATATATAAAGATAATGTGTATATGAAGATAACGTATATATGAAGATAATGTGTATATGAAGATAATGTATATATGTAGATAACGTATACATGAAGATAATGTGTATATGAAGCACTCACAAAATACAAAAACAGAATTCAAAGAAAATATGCACCGCCTGTAATTTATTTTTAATGTTGTTAACTGTTAAAAATCCTCTTTTTTCGATACACTTTTAAGGAGACAAAAATAAAACTCAAGCGTCTTTTATAGTACTAAACCTATTCTCCAACAAGATCAGCTTTTCCTTCTCCCTTTTGTGGAGGTCGATGATATTTAGTAGATATATAAAAAAAACGCTGTAAGATTTGCAGACCATTGGAACGATGTGTGTCTATGGTTCTATTAACTAATAAAATACGAATACTTTTTGAAACTGTGAGGAAAAGGTGATTAAAACACGTTTGGAGATATTTTAGATACGCCCTCGCATCTCTGTCACAGGTTCTGTCAGTCGGTCCGTCCGTTTGTCTGTCACGTCTAAGTTTGAAAAAAACATTTTTAGATGCGTCCACGCATCTCAATAAAAGGTTCTGTTCGTCGATTTGCCAGTCGGTCGGTTTTTCTTAAGTTTGGAATAGCATTTTCATCGCTAAACGCGCAAATTAAATGGACGCATATTAAACTCGTCCGTTTTTGTTTTTCTACCTTGTTTTCTAATTTGCACTCGTCAATCAAACGTCCTATGCAATTAGAATATTGGATATTCTATTTTATCAAGATTAGCAATGTGAGGAATTTAAATCAATTCTCTGTGCACATTCGGTGTTGCTAAGAATCGCCGTGTATTCAATTGACTACACACACGTGTAGAAAGTAAAAGAGGATATAAAGCGTATGATGGACAAAACATTTCATTTATTAATAGCTTGCCTACGACAAAATATAAAGACTGTAAAATGAGACAAGTAGGCCTAACGTTACATACAGAAATACATTTTTGCCATACAAATAAAAATCCACTATTCAAGTAAAAATATAAATTGAAGACTTACATTTTCTCATGGGGTCTTTTCTGCCAGGAGAAAAACCTGAAGCCGATATTGAGAGCAGCATGTCTATCCAGCAAATGAAGAAGAAGTCTGGTCTTAATTCTCGATCACGCGTTGGCACGAGAGTTAAGGATCTACCCTTCTTATAAAGGAAGTCCAAGCCTCTTTTTACCAAGGGACATAACTATAGCCTAAAAAATAATTTCTCCCGCAGAAGAGGATAATTCTGGTTCCTACAGTTTCATGTATGTTTCACAACGTAATATTATTTTAAAATAGCAAAAAGAGCAGCGCTCATGTTATTAAAATACCCTTGACATTCACCCGATAAATATGTCAGAATTAATAATATTAAAAAAACATATCTATTTCTTTTCTCTTAAAATGATTGGCATTATCAGCTAAATATTCTTTAAACTTTCAATAAATAAATAAAAAAAACGCACATTCGTTTTTATTGATTCATTGAAAATTGTAAAAATTAAATTTTTTTAAAAACAATGAATATTCTCTTTTTTACCGTAAACATAATTATCAACTTGATGCTATTTAAAAAAAAAACGTATGGCACCTTTTACATTTATTTATTTAAAAAAAAGCAACAAATCGATTTGTATTAAAATTACATTAAAACAAAAAGAATGAAACTAATAGATTAAAAAAAAACATAATTCGATTTTGGAACAAAATAGGTAAAGTCGCGATTTTTAAAAAATTAGCGACACGAGATAATTTTCAATTACTTCATCTTTGGCGATCAGACGATCTCCAGTTTTATAATTAGTATGGAAGTTGATAACAAATGTTTTATACTCGGCTGGCTCCATTTTACCATTCACAAATATACACATCGTCACACCATCGATATTACTTAAAGACGTTGTTGAAATGAACCTCTTTTTCTGTGGTGTGGAATACACAACAAAAGCATCTAGAGTTTCAATACACTTCATTGGTCCACTTTCCAGAATACTAAATTTTCAGGCGTAGACTAGAATGACTAGAGTGACTAGAATGACTGGAATGACTAGAATGACTGGAATGACTAGAATGACTAGAATGACTGGAATGACTAGAATGACTGGAATGACTGGAATGACTGGAATGACTAGAATGACTGGAATGACTAGAATGACTAGAATGGCTGGAATGACTGGAATGACTAGAATGACTGGAATGACTAGAATGACTGGAATGACTAGAATGACTGGAATGACTAGAATGACTGGAATGACTAGAATGACTGGAATGACTAGAATGACTGGAATGACTAGAATGACTAGAATGACTGGAATGACTAGAATGACTAGAATGACTGGAATGACTGGAATGACTAGAATGACTGGAATGACTAGAATGACTGGAATGACTAGAATGACTAGAATGACTGGAATGACTAGAATGACTAGAATGACTGGAATGACTGGAATGACTAGAATGACTGGAATGACTAGAATGACTGGAATAACTAGAATGACTAGAATGACTAGAATGACTAGAATGACTGGAATGACTAGAATGACTAGAATGACTGGAATGACTAGAATGACTGGAATAACTAGAATGACTAGAATGACTAGAATGACTAGAATGACTGAAATGACTAGAATGACTGGATATCATAAATATCTCTATATCCCACTGAGTGTAATGTAAGTATGAGTTGAAGTTAATTAAATCAGAGGTAAAACTTGAAACACTTATGTGGAGTGTTCCATGTTCCTTTAAAATTATAAATATCACAAGCTTAGAATGTTTTGCGACCGAACGATTTTGATAATAATAACTGCCGATAATATTATTTTCGAATATGATGATTTATTTATTCATTCCTGCGCACGTTGGGTGTTGCTGAGAATCGCCGGTTATTGAATCGGATATGCACACGTGTATAAAGTAAAAGAGGATATAAAGCCATGATGGACAAAAGATTTCATTTATTAATAGTTTGCCTACGACAAAATATAAAGACAGTAAAACGAGACAAATAAATTGTTCATTAAAATTATAGGTAAATTTTCAAACACTTTGAAGTGAAGTGTTTCATACTCTCTTAAAAATAACAAGACCAATCTTAAAATGTTTTGCAACAGAGTTAATTTAATAATTATAACTACCGATAATATTATTTTCGAATATGATTTATTTATTTATTTATTTATTTATTCCTTCGTTGTCATCTTAGTGAAAGTGAAACAAAAATGAAACAAAAATAATGAAAAAAAAGCACAATATTATTTCAACATTTAGAATTTACGTCCAATTATTCAGTAAGTTCAGGTTCTTCTTAAAATCTCATCTGAAAGTTCCCAATGTTGTCCATGCTTTCTATTCGTCGACCAATGTGTATTTATTTGTATATTCTTATATAAATAAATAAATATCTCTTCCGTCACAGAAAAGTTAGCGAATAAATAACGTACCTTTTTCTAACCTTCAGACGAAACCATCTCAAGTGGTGAGGGGAAGCTAGAAAGCAAATAGCAAGTAAGACAAGCCCCGGTATCTGAAATAAATTCGGAAAGAAATCCTTTAGTAGAAATAAAAAAGTCAATGGCAAGTACTTTTTTCTTTAGGTCATCAGAAATGGTAGAAATAATTTATATACGAAAAATTAAATTACAGACGTAATTCTATGCTTTTTATATGGATTTTAGTGCGAACACTGGCGAAGCATAATTTTTGACAAAGGGTGTACACTAGTTTACCATAATCATGAAATCTGTCAATATTATTTAAAAAACGATTTACACTAATTATGTTATTAAAATGTTCCAACAACTTCTTCCAGAAATTAATTACTCTCGCGGTAAAGAAATGTCAATGTTTATTAGGGTGAGCGATCAAGTTGTCTGTTTTTTTAATTTTTATAAAAAGTGTTAAGTATATCCCTATCTAGTTTAGTATGTTTATATGTTTATATATTTTTATGTACAGGCTTCATTCCCAAATGAATTAATCGACCATGATGAATTTTGGCACACAGGTGCTAGGCGTAAGGGGTCCAAATGTTGACAATATTTAGTTTAATTAATGCTAAGAGGAAAACTGAGGACTGAATCCCTTTCTGAAAATTCAGATAGTCCCGAGTTTTGTGAAATTTTAACAATTAGACATTAATTAATATTCCCCAAATTTCATTTTTTTTTTAGTATTTTAAAGGGTTTTAAGGGGTCTAATATGGGCACCGCTTTACATTTGACAATTCAAATATTTCAGATTTGTATTAAATTTTATCCATAGTCATTAGATAACATGTAAGCAATATTCCTTGAATTTCAATTTCTTCTTAAAACCTCTCAAACTTAAGCTTTAAATTTTAGACATTTTTTAGAATATAAATCATGTGATGGATTTTCATCTAAATCGGAATAACGATTTTAAACATAAGGTTTAATATCATTAAATTTTGATTTTAATCTTAATAGCGGGGCATAAAAGTGGTGCAAAACTGTTTTGTTCGGGGATTGATTTTACCCGTTCTAGGACGGGTATTCGCGTTGAATTATATAAAAGAAATGCCAATCGCAGTAAAAATAAAACTGGAGTCTCTTTGCAAATTTAGAACTTACACGTCCGCTCAAGTTCGTGATAACAATCAATACCGTTGGATGTAATACGAACTTTGTGCTTTGTTGTTTAAAGTCCTTACGTTGGCTGTGTCGATTTTTGAGTTGGTCTTAAAATGGATGTCATTTCAAAATGGTGACCTCGTCCATATCACGAGTTGAATATCAGTTCTGTTCCACTTTGTAGCATTACCGCTAGCACGAACATAAACACTCGGTTTCATATCTGAACATTGATTCTTGATAAGACAGCGTCTATTTCGTTTACTTAGAAAACACGAATTGCAGGGAAACCAATTATTTTTCTTGTACAGAAAGAAGCAATAAAGTGCTTCGTGTTATTTATGAATACTTCATGAATACTAGTAAATATATTAGTCCCCGGGGGTTATATTTAATAGTGTATTGTACGGGGAAAAGTGAAATCCCAAATGTTAAGGACCACAAATACAACATATACAATGGAAAAAATGGTTCTTTGAAGAAAGGGAAAGAGCCCGAGTTACACAACCCCTGGAAGACCAAGCTATAGCGAAATACAGATAACAACCCTAAAAAGGACAACGTCTATCCGTAAAAGGGCTCTCGGATATTAATTTAAATCAGCTCCAAGAAAGATGTATTTGATCTTTTCGAACTAACTGAAATAAAATTTAAAAAAACGTGGCTATGAATATTTATTAGATAAACATTCATATATAAACATAGCCATACGAATGTTTATATAATAAATAATAAATGTTTATAAAGCTTTACCCAGTATTGAGCACTTTTGAAAAATTACTGGTTCTAAGTTTATTTAAGAAATAAATCTGAACTTGATTATATATATATATATATATATATATATATATATATATATATATATATATATATTGAAGGATGAAAAGGAATTAGAAAAGCGACGGAGGCAGATCTTTTTTTCAATTCAGTTGTTCAATGCAGGGTATATTCCGCAAAAAAAGCAATTTATTAAATTAATTTTTTCCTTACGCCATGCTTTTCAAAGACCAAAATCTTATCATCAGAGTAAATTGCTGGGATAGATAAGTTGGCAAAGGCCAAGATTTAAAATTTGAGAATTTTGAGCTGTATACTTTTCACAATAGGTTTTACCTTTCCTAAAAGTTCGCTTTTAGTTCTCCACTTTATATATATATATATATATATATATATATATATATATATATATATATATATATACTAAGTTATGAAAATATATTTATGGCAATTAAGCTAAACAGAGGCTCCCACGTTTCATCCCCGGGGAAAATCTTCAGGCTAAAATGCATGGAGTTAGTTGTTTTGCCGGGTGTTTTTATATACATGGCTTGCTAGTTAACCAATCAGATTCTTTTGTTGTTCTCTTAGCCTATCGTTGGGCTTCTCACAAACAAAGGTCCGATTAATT
>OY744518.1:29433177-29498177 GCA_963556195.1 Sepiola atlantica
ATATATATATATGTATATATATATATATGTATATATATATATATATATATGTATATATATATATATATATGTATATATATATATATGTAAATATATATATATGTATATATATATATATATATGTAAATATATATATATATATATGTATATATATATATATATATATGTAAATATATATATATATATATGTATATATATATATATATATGTAAATATATATATATATATATATATATATATATATATATATATATATATATGTAAATATATATATATATATATATATATATATATATGTAAATATATATATATATATATATATATATATATATGTAAATATATATATATATATATATATATATATATATGTAAATATATATATATATATATATATATATATATATGTAAATATATATATATATATATATATATATATATATGTAAATATATATATATATATATATATATATATATATATATGTAAATATATATATATATATATATATATATATATATGTAAATATATATATATATATATATATATATATATATGTAAATATATATATATATATATATATATATATATGTAAATATATATATATATATATATATATATATATATATATATATATATATGTAAATATATATATATATATATATATATATATGTAAATATATATATATATATATATATATATGTAAATATATATATATATATATGTAAATATATATATGTATATATATATATATATATGTAAATATATATATATATATATATATATATATATATGTAAATATATATATATATATATGTAAATATATATATGTAAATATATATATATATATATGTAAATATATATATGTAAATATAAATATATATATATATATATGTAAATATATATATATATGTAAATATATATATATATATATGTAAATATATATATATATATGTAAATATATATATGTAAATATAAATATATATATATATATATGTAAATATATATATATATATGTAAATATATATATATATATGTAAATATATATATATATATGTAAATATATATATGTAAATATATATATATATGTAAATATATATATATATATGTAAATATATATATATGTAAATATATATATATGTAAATATATATATATATGTAAATATATATATATGTAAATATATATATATATGTAAATATATATATATATATATGTAAATATATATATATATATATGTAAATATATATATATATATGTAAATATATATATATGTAAATATATATATATATATATATGTAAATATATGTAAATATATGTAAATATATATATATATGTAAATATATATATATATATATGTAAATATATGTAAATATATGTAAATATATATATATGTAAATATATATATATATATGTAAATATATATATATATATGTAAATATATATATATGTAAATATATATATATATATATATATATATGTATATATATATATGTAAATATATATATATATATGTATATATATATATGTAAATATATATATATATATATGTATATATATATATGTAAAGCACGGCTTTTCAAAGATTAATATCTTATCATCAGAGGAAGTAGAGATTGATAAGTTGACAGATAAGAACAGTCAATATTCAAAATTTGGAAAAAAGTTTTTATTTTTAAAAAGTTCTTTTTTAAAGGTTTTAAAAGTTCAAACGGGTGTGTTTCAATGTAAATGAAAGTCACCAAATACGGAGATACAAGTTGTATGGGGTTCAAATATAATTGGTGAATCCAGAAGAATCTGCATGAGAATCAAACGGCGAAGATTCCACCCAAGTCCTCAGCCCTTAGAGGGGGGATCACACAAAATTAGCCATATTAAGAAAACTCATTTCTTCCTGTTTTCAAGTAAACAGATCCAAAGGCAAAAAGCAACGAACCAAAACTCAATGAAAAATGGTAATCCTAATTGTTGTAAAGTGTGAAACTTACTTGGAATCGTGGGATATGTAGAGGAAGGTAAGAGAAAGAAAAAAGTGAAATAGCAAAGGAGGTGGGGGGTTAGGAACCGAAAAGACAGAAGAAAAAAGAGGAAAAGACAAAAAACAAAAAAGAAAAAGAAAAAACAGAAGAAAAGGAGAGAAGAAAAAAAAGAAAAAAGAAAAGAGTGAAGAAAAAAGCAAGAGAGAATGAGGAGGGGTGCCAATCCTGTGAGTGGGGAATGGAGTTAATGATATTTAGGCAAAAGAGGGAAGAAAATAAAATCTAGGGTGGTCAAATTAAGAAATGTTATAACTTCTGGTCGGTACTGGGAAATTGAATTCCCGTGGGGTTTAAAATTTAAAGTTTAGATTAAATGCAGATAAGTTTCAGAGGTTATAACTTGAGGTAGATTTTGCTAAGATGAATAGACTTATTGGCGGGGCAAAAAGGAAAATGGCTGTGAAGATGGTTAGATAAAAAAACAAAAAACTTGGGTGGGGAGATGGGGTCGGGAGGGTTTATGGGATTATAAGAGATGAAGAAAGGAACTGTTTTCCCCGTAATGTCTTTAAAAAGTCCTATGGATTCAATAGATATCTATTTAGAAGAAAATTGTTCTGAAGGATTTTGAACTAATTGTCATTCTATAACATAAATTGACAGTGTAGGTTGTCAAAATATGGAATAGAGAGGGAGGGTGTTTTAGCAGATACAGAGTATATTAATAAAATTAAATAGTGAATAAGCAATAGAAAGTGAGAAATAGAAAAATAAAATAAAGGATAGTATAATAGGATGAGGAAAATAAAATATAATTTTAAAATGGGGATAAATAGGTATATAGATTTATAGCTGCACTGCTGCCCTCAACCACTCGGGGCAGTACCCCACTTCTCCCCATGTCAATGAGCATCCCATACAATCGGGCATGGAATGTACACAGGCACATGAGCGCAGCCACGTGAACTTAATCACATATACATACAAATGCACGTGTAAAATCCACACATGTATACATACATACCCGTATATACATATACACATATATACATATACACACGCATCCACAAAACCAAAAGCATCTCAGTATCCTCGCACATATTCACATCAGGCACACATGTCTACAGAAATCCGTAGCACTAATATATGCACTCGAGATTTTTGGCGACTATATGCATATACACATGCAAACATGCATATCCGCAGCACTAATACATGTACTCAAGATATTAGGCAAGGTCATAATATTATAAGGGATGGCAAATCAGCACCAAGATCAAAGACAACCGCAAGGCAGTCGTCGGGCAGCAATGCAGTTCAGCAATAGATTAGTGAGTATTAAGGGATAGGTTAAATGTTCAAACTAGAGAAATTGGAATTAGTAAAGGGGCTACCCATGATAGATAAATAGTGAATAAGAGAATTGGGTGTTATGGGGGAGAGAAAGTACGGTTAATTATTGCTAGGTGGGGGGGGGGGCAAAAAGTTGGAGTATTTGAATTTGCGTTTGTGTCTGCAATGGGAGATCAACTCGTTTTTAGAATTAATAGTGTTTAAGGATTTATTAGCCGTGGCTATTGTGTAAGTTTCCATAGTGCAGAGGCTGCAATGTGGAGAGCCTGGGGTGTATGATCTAGATTTTTTCAAGATGGACCAATGCAATGAGTAGGGTGTATTACTGATTTTTAGGTTACTGACTAATTTAGAGAGCGAGGTGCTAGAGTTATCGTTATTTAATTTAAATGATTGCATATGGTTTGAGATTCTTATCTTAACTGGGAAAGCGCTCAAACCTATGTAAGTGTGAATTTTGTGGGGGCGGAATTTACATCTGAGTGATTAAGGATATTGGTAGCTGCTTGTAAGGATGAATCTGCAACTGTAATCTGACGCACAACCAGAACTAACAATAACGAAAGTTTAGAATTTTTTTCTAATCTCTTCTTTTTTATTAGCATAAAGACGGTGCATTCTTCAAAAATACATTCATATTGTTATGCTATTTCGGGAATAGATGGACTCTTCCACACATTATGAACAGAGTTACGACTCAGTCTCCTGGCAGTTCATTGATGGCAGTCATAGCCACAGTATCGGACGCATACTTTCTGTAAAATACTATTTCTGTACTTCTGTAAATACACCCTGTGTTGTCTTAATTATTATCGGTCCTTCAAGGTCACAACTTATATTAATATGGAATGAATCTGTCCTAGGACTGGTAGCTCTTTTAGTATATGTATATATTATCATGGATTGGATAGCACAAATGTTAAAAATAATTTAATTGAAAGACAGAAATGGTTTATTGGCTTCATAAAAAACCATTCCGGAAGTAACTAATATGAAATTGAGCACGATTTAATGTGGCCAAATCAACACGCATGATTCAAATGAGCCTAAATTTAAATTCATTTACATTCAAAATCTTCACTTCGTCGTTAATGACGGCCTGAAAGGATTATTTGGCGAAGAAAAGAGTAGATAATTGAAGCCATTATTTCCGTAACCATCTTTAATAGTGTTCACTAACTTGAATGATTTATTTAAAACAAAATGTTTGCTTTCTGGGTTTTGCTACATATGAATGTGTTTTTGTCTTTGATTTAATACGGGAACACTAGTTATCGCCTGTCTGTTGCAATTCACGTTCAAACGTTACGTTAAAAACCATAAAAAGTAAGTTATAATTTCAAACAAATTTATACAATTGATGTGAAAGCCAAGCGATATCGTAAGTGATTCAATTTAAAGCCACCATTCACCCATGCATGGAGTATTGTTGCCACATCGAGGCTGGTGCACCAAACACAAGTTTCTCACTCTTGGACAAGGTACAAAAAAAAATCTCTAACCTAATAGCCCCAGTACTGTCTACCGAGCTTCACCCTCTGCCCAATCGCCGCAATGTTGAACCAACTGTACTTGTTTTACAAGTACTTTAACGGAATGTGCTCCGGTTAAATTTTTGCACTTCTACACCCATCAACGTAAATACCTCCGACAAATCCGACTAGCAGACAAATTATACCCGTCACTGTCGCGGTACGCAGATTCTGAAACACTGTCTACTTTGATAGCTTATTTCCTCGGGCTCCGCTTTCCTTTGGAATTCCCCCCTGCTCCCTGTTTCCCCCACTGTACCAACATGCAGAAATTTAAATGTAATGTGAACAAACATCTTACTGCACAACTCCCTATTTAGGATTACCTCTATAACTCTGACTGCTAAGCACAGTAGCTTTTTACGTCTCAGTGACAATATGCCTTCTTAGAGTGAATAAAAGTTAAGAGGAGAGAATAACGACCGGTATACAACAGCTTTTAAAAATATTTATTGTTTCTTACCATGTCTACTTTGTCGTTAAAAGAAAAAAATACTAAAATATATATTGAATTTAAATTTAAAGATTTTGTAAGATTTTGTGGCAAAACGAATTTTTCAATAATATTATATTCCTTGGTTGAATAAAAATGTAAACATTTTCGTACAAGAAATTCATTAAAAGAAAAGCAAGAAAAACAGAAATGGAACTAAAAAGACTCCCGAGCAACGCCGGTTAATACAGCTAGTGATTATAAAAAGATCACTAATGAATAAGACAAGAAAATATATTCTTAAAATGCGTCCATTTTATCTGCGCGTTTAAAAATTGACATTATATTTCAAACTTAAGTGTGACAGACCAAATAATTCAGCGTTTTTAAATAACTTTAAAACCGTTCACTTAGTAAAAAGATTAGGCACGCCGTTAGGGATATTTACATTGGGATTATCATACAGTGAAGTTGTTTGATCTTTAAATTACAGAGTTATTATTCTAATAGAATGAACTGATTTCATTACGCAATATTTGAATGAATAGAAAACTTCAACAAAGTCACAAGTATTCTACTAACAATCACCTTTTATTTGCTGTGTTATAACTGTTAAATTGGGCACCACCTGCAGCACAGGAAACAACAATGAGATAAGAGAATTCACCCACTTCCTCTTGTCGTTATTGGTAAGTATTTGAACGAGGCGTAGTCTGCCAGGTTTCAAATGTAGTTTTCTTAAAACATGACAGATTATGTATTGAGGGATAGCAAGCTTACGGCTAGCTCGATCAGTTGATTTAAGTGAATTCTTCTCAAATGAAGCACAAATTCTCACCCTTGTTTTTCCTAAACTCGTGGTCGTTCTGGACCTTTTCTTAACACAAACACGCATTCCCTTGAAACTGTCCTTAAACACCGTTGAATGGTCTTAGGAGAGGGTTGATTAATATCAAATTGTATTCGAAAGCCACGTTACACCATAACACTCGATTTGGCAATAAGTTAGATTAGTTTTAAATTTTCATAATAGGCAATGCTTCCATTATACAGAGATTATAAAACTTAGACCTGTGTCTATGAGATTCATCTATCTTAAGAATTGAACATTTTATAGAATATGGAAGTTGTCTATACCTAAGGTACCAAATTTGTTTGGAAAGGAAGGTTAAGTTAGTGTATCTATCATTATTAAAGGAATTAGTATGTAAAGGAACCCGTTGTTTATTTTTTGATGCAGTGGATCCAATATAAATAAATTTATTTATTTATTTATTTATTTATTTATTTATTTATTATTATTATTATTATTATTATTATTATTATTATTATTATTATTATTATTATTATTATTATTATTATTATTATAATAAAAATAATAATAATAATAATAATAATAATAATAATAATAATAATAATAATAATAATAATAATAATAATAATATGATGATGATTTAAAACACATTTATGAACTGCACCATTTTCAATGCAATTATTATTATTTAATGGGCAGATATTTTTGGCTTTACAATTATAAGTTATATCCACTGTATTCAAATTTTTACTAGTTTTGAATTTTATAATTATATAAATTTTTATATAAATTTTATAATTTTATTGTAGTTAGAGGTAATTATATTTTAGCATAAATTAGGGGCCGTGGAATATAATATCCTTATAGTATTTTTTTTATTTATAGCCGTACTATATTTATGGAAAGATACAAACATTTTCTCAGTTAATTTTAATTTTTTCAGACATTTAGTGAAAAAGGGGGATAAAACCATGTAAAATCTATTTTTCTTTTTTTCGCTAATTTCTAATTGATTATTTAATCTTAAATTATTTTCCTGCTTAATTATTTTAATTTAATTAATGTATTGGATCTGTATGAAATTTTACGTTTATTGATGTATTGTTATTAGTATACTGTCTATTTGTTTTGTTTTCAATATTCACATGAGATATAATATTAGCGTTTTGCCGGAAGTTATTTTTTATCTCGTTTAAATCTAATTTTATCTTTATATCCAGAATTTAGAAGAACGTTATTATAGTAACTAGCATTGAATTCAAAGATGCGTTTATTTGCAGATAAACTCGATATTCTATTGCAGATATTTGGGATTATTGATTTAATAATAGATTTGGTGTGGTTTGATGCGAGAACTACTATAACTCCATCAGTCACAACATCTTACTCCTCCCAACTTGCCTAATTGAAATACCATAGATTATCATGTGTGAGTCGCAGTTCAAAAAATGCAAACTGTACCACCTGAAACACCAAGGATGGCGCCCCTACCGGGAATGCCGACGGGGCTGCCCAGGCAATTTTTAAATGGCCAGAGTGCTCACCTCTCGAGCGCTGGCTTTTAACCCCACTTGCTCGACCCGATCTTGGGTCACATCTTACTTGTGGGAGTAAGATAAAACTGGCCTTGTGCCTAACTCCGCGAGGAGTAAATAAACACCAAGGATGAGCTCGCCTTTGGGCTAAGATCAAAGTGTAGTATCTGTTCCGATGGATACTACACCCCATGGACTGGTATTGTCTTGACCTTCGGGGCTTGATTTACGCCGGTCTATGGGTCTGTCCTGTGCAGTTCTAGGAGGTCCACCCTCCCAGGCTTCGCCTCCCCTCTTTGGGGAGGAGTAAGTTTATTGCTTACTGCCTGAGGCGCCCCTACCGGGCAATGCCGACGGGGCTGCCCAGGCAATTTTTGATGGTCAGAGTGCTCACCTCTCGGGCGCTGGCTTTTCAACCCCCACTTTCCGACCCGACCTTGGGTCACATCTTACTTGTGGGAGTAGGATAAAATTGGCCTTGTGCCTAACTCCTGGAGAGGAGTAAATAAAACACCAAGGATGAGCTCGCCTTTGGGCTAAGATCAAAGTGTAGTATCTGTTCCGATGGATACTACACCCCATGGACTGGTATTGTCTTGGCCTTCGGGGCTTGATTTACGCCGGTCTATGGGTCTGTCCTGTGCAGTTCTAGGAGGTCCACCCTCCCAGGCTTCGCCTCCCCTCTTTGGGGAGGAGTAAGTTTATTGCTTACTGCCTGAGGCGCCCCTACCGGGGAATGCCGACGGGGCTGCCCAGGCAATTTTTGATGGTCAGAGTGCTCAACTTCTCGAGTGCTGGCTTTTCAAACCCCACTTTCCCGGCCCGACCTTGGGTCACATCTTACTGGTGGGAGTAAGACAAAAACTGGCCTTGTGCCTAACTCCTGGAGAGGAGTAAATCAATACTCTAAACTATCTACTAATTGACCGTTTGCCGACGACCTTTTAAAGAAACAACAAAAAAAGGACGAGCGTCTTTTTTAAATGACTAAAAAAATTATCGGGAAGTAAAATTAGTAAAAGTTGTTTTATTTTTTCTTTTCGTCCGAAATAAAGAAAAATGCATTCATGTGAGTATTTTGTTTGTGTTTTACTGTTTGACGACGGCTCGGTTTGATTCGACTTTTTCCAGCTGTTTACGTCAATCTGATAAAAGTCGGTTCTATTGGTTAAAATTCTGCAGAAGCAGTTAGTATTAAAAAGATAGAGGAATGTGTCACGTAACCGTTATCATCGTTGAAGGAGAGGGGGAGGGGTCGCTCGCAATTTTCCCAGATGCGACGTTTCATAAAACTGAAGATCTGCACTTACTTTGTATCCTTCGCCGGATGATTGTTCAACATTTAGTGACATGTTTTCTCTAACAGGTTAAATTACAAATGAAGACTCGAAACCGAAATATTTTACGTTGATTAACTTTGATTTTTGATTGATTATTTTCGCACATATTTCTCTATGTTTAGCGAGATCTGTGACGAAGCTGGCTTTTCAACCCCCACTTTCCGACCCGACCTTGGGTCACATCTTACTTGTGGGAGTAAGATAAAAACTGGCCTTGTGCCTAACTCATAGCGAAGGAGTAAATAATACACCAAGGATGAGCTGATTGCCAGGATCAAAATGATGTTCAGCCGCCTCTTGAAGGACACCGTAGAAGGGTACCTGCTCCAGGTTAAGGTACGCTTTGCAGGTGGTGGTGAAGGCTCCGGGCAGGTTATTCGAGTGAGCTGTATACGGCAAATGTTCCCCTATCAGATGCACTTTGAATTTTGAGAATTGCCTGAGATATGCTGTTTTTCCTCCCTTTCAAAACGTCAATTTTTTCGCGAACATATTGTATTTGGGAAAACGTGTGTATATATATATATATATATATATATATGTGTGTGTGTGTGTGTATATATATGTATCTCTCTCTCTCTCTCTCTCTCTCTCTCTCTCTCTCTCTCTATATATATATATATATATATATATATATATATATATAGAGAGAGAGAGAGAGAGAGAATCATCCACAGAAAGACTGTTTCGCTACATCACACCTCTTCAGTTCGGCTTGACGAGCACCACTCCCAAGTCAGGGGTCGAACCATTATATATATATATATATATATATATATATATATATATATATATATATATATATATATGGGAAATGAAAAAGGCAAAACAAAGAGATATTTTTTATATATTCATCAACGTTTTGTCTTTATTGTAAGACTTCCTCAGGATGATAATTTTAAGAAAAATGTCATGCAAGTACATCAAAATATTGGCTTGACATGATGGGTTGATGAGAATAAAGTAGTAGCCGTGGCTACTAAGTGCGCTGGACCATGGTCCGGGCTGAGAGAAGTCAGTCAGTAGCAGAGAGTGAAATGAATATGGACGGCTGTGATGAAAAAGGGGAGGGGTGGGAGCGTTAGTGAATTTGTCTTAGGGTGGGGGGGTGCTGAGGTTTTTGTTGTGGTGAGGTGTAGCATGGATTTTGAGGGGCTGGGGAAAGAGGAGGGAAAGGGGAACTCTGTGTCTTTGGTATGTAGGTAGTATCATAGTTTTAGAAAAATATTTGAAGAAATGAAGATAATTTGAAAGTAGGCGGGATGGGTGGGTAAGAGTATGAAAGAAGTAGTCGAAAGGGTGAGGGGGAGAGGGGAGATTTTGTTGTGGTTGGGTGTTAAATTTTTGAAGGGTAGGAGTATTGACCAGCTGGCTAGAGAGAGAGAGAGAGAGAGAGAGAGAGAGAGAGAGAGAGAGAGAGAGAGAGAGAGAGAGAGAGAGAGAGAGTGAGGTCGAATGGTGTAGTGGTTATAATCGTTGACTGTGGGATCGGCCTGCTTTGTTCTAGTTATCTCGGGCTACTGCATGGCTTTTAGTAGTACTCGTTGGAAAGGTATACTCCTTCAAACTTTGCATTTAATAGTAGGGTGAAACTAGTCTCGGAGAAGGAAAATTCCGAAATAACACCAATCTTTCTAAGCTTATCCTGGCATTGTTTCCAGTCGTCCTGAACTTCACAACGTTATTAGTGATACAGTTACCTCTGACAAAAATTGAACCCGGTCCTCCCCTGTAACCATTTAAGCCTATCTAAAAAAACAATAGTTTCTCCCTCCCATGAAACACCATTGCATGCCTACTCTCCCAACTTGCCGGGTGTTGAACTCCATCTGACCTCTAATCCGATATTAACAATCTGCTGAACTGACCTGTAAGCGCTGATAATATATAAGTATAAAATGCGTGTTTCTTTTTCTATTTTGTTCTTTTGTTATGTTTTTTTTTAAGAACCGGTCAAATGTGGGAATAGTCATAGTTAATGCGTGGATGGTGTAGCAAAGGAAAAAGAAAAGAAAAGAAAAAGAAAAGAAAACGAAAAGAAAAGAAAAGAAAAGAAAAAGAAAAGAAAGTGAAAAAAAGAAAGAAAGATACCACTGTCTATTATAATCTATTACTAATAAAGATTTGGTATCTGTCTGTCCGACACCGAAAATATACTATTACTTCTATTACTAATAGAGATTTGTTATCTGTCTGTCCGACACCGAAAATATACTATTACTTCTATTACTAATAGAGATTTGTTATCTGTCTGTCCGACACCGAAAATATACTATTACTTCTATTACTAATAGAGATTTGTTATCTGTCTGTCCGACACCGAAAATATACTATTACTTCTATTACTAATAGAAATTTAGTATCTGTCTGTCCGACACCGAGAATATACTATTACTTCTATTACTAATAGAGATTTGTTATCTGTCTGTCCGACACCGAAAATATACTATTACTTCTATTACTAATAGAAATTTAGTATCTGTCTGTCCGACACCGAAAATATACTATTACTTCTATTACTAATAGAAATTTGGTATGTGTCGATCGTAAACCGAAAATATACTGTTACTTCTATTACTAATGGAGATTTAGTATCTGTTTGTCTGAAACCGAAAATACACTATTGCTACTATTACTAATAGAGATTTGGTATATGTTTGTCTGAAACCGAAAATATATTGTTACTTCTATTACTAATAGAGATTTGGTATATCTCTGCCTAAAACCGAAAAATATACTTATACTTCTATTACTAATAGAGATTTGTTATCTGTCTGAAACCGAAACTATACTATTACTGTTTTGTAAGCTCATTTAAGTTTACTATACTATTTGAGACTAATGCATAATTTTCAGTGCTCAATTCAAGGCAGGAGGCTAGTGTAGTATCTGTTCTGTTGTCATTAGACCATCCTTCTAGGCATTACTCCGTCTTGGGGGTTAGTGTAGTATATTTTCGTTCGTCATGATACTATCGTCCCAGGAATTACTTTCTCCTTTGGGTCGGGTAATGTAGTATATGTTCGTTCGTAATATATACTTGTAAAATCATGCGAACAGTGGGAGCATATTTTTGCTTGTAATACTGAAAAAAACAAAGCCTAGTTCGTTGAACTTCATTTTTGGACATTATTAACTGCTAATTGCTAGAATTGTTTACGCCTCATTATAGACTGTCTGCTCTCTCATTCCCCCTCTCTTTCTCTCCTACACTCTTTAGCATATTTTTGAGAGAATCGTGGCTTATGCACTAGATGAACATAAAGGATCAGTCAGCATCGGAGGCATGGCAATTATGAACTTACGTTTTGCCGATCACATCGATGGACTTGCAGGGACTAAACAAGAACTAGTCAACCTAGTGGAAAGCTTAGATAAGACATCGACAATCATGGAGATCAGTGTAGAAAACAAAAACAAAGTGATGATCGACAACACCACTGGCATCAGAAAAGAACATCAAGGTCAGATTGTTAGATAATGGCCCTATGCGAATGAACGTATCTGTTGGAGATCGGGTTTGACTTGCGCGAATTAACGCGGGGCAGTCGAGTGCAGAACACGGCTTGTTCTCACAGTCGGAGCTGGCAGACGTGACAAGGTTACGTGTGACGAGACCTCAGATCAAGTGTCAGTCTACACCTGCGAGAGGCTCTGTGACTTCGCGGGCCTTGCGTGTGAAACAAAGGGATCTGTGACGTCACTCGTTCTCGTGAGAAGCGAGTTTTTAGTCAGTCTGTTTCGGAAAGCGAACTGAGAGGACGTGCGATTCACAATGTAAAGATACGGAATATTTCCCTTTAGGGGAGACAAGCGCGAGAATCCTTTCCCTCCTCTCTAGGAATAGTTAAGAAAACATTAATAACTAACTATGATAACGTGGGATTTGCTCTCTTAGTCTCTCTCGGCGTGGTGAATTTCCCCCAGATGAAATAACAACGCTTGAATAAAATGAATTAAATTTAAAAGCAGAATTTGTCTTCGGGCGCGACATGGCTTTTATTGCAGGCAACAGACGACGGCAGAGAAGAAAGAATTCATTCACTAGACGACCACTCACTGGACGACACGACCAACCCTCTACAAGCGAGGGAGAAAAGCAAGGTATGCAACAAGATGTTCGAAGGTGGAAGTCGTGAACAGCTAATTTTTCCCCATTATTAAATCTACCAGAAGGAAAAGGGGGAAAAGGCTGAACAACAACTATGAACGAGCGCTGTATGAGTTCGTTGCACAGGCTGTGATCGTCCGCTCATTGTGGCGGTCAAAAGTCGTTGTTCGATTCCGACACCAGTCGCAATGTTAGCCGTGTGGTCTCAGTCAGTGCTGGATCAGAAGAATTCTACCTCTAAATACCAGACTAGTACACGGGTGTAGGCTATCCTCTCTCGTAGTGTTGGAACCGTAGACCTTGTCAGGCTATCAATCTAAAAGAAGGATAACTCTGATAATAAAACCTTGTTACTTACCACTTCCGTCTTGGCAGCAAACTGTTGGGGTGGGAAGCCTCCATAATCCTGATCGACAACCTTCCTAGAGCTAACATCCTGAACAAAGTATCCGGTTTGAAAACCTATAATTGCTTAAGGAGTAGATGCGCTCTGCCTATCGCCCGGCCTTCGCACTCCTTCTCTGTCTATTTTCCAGGTGTAGAGGTACAAGCACTGGGACGCCTCTAAAGATACCTAGTGCTTGGCCTTGTTGGCTGACTAGGGCAATGAACGCCGTCTCCCTTTCTCTCTATCTGGGCAACTTGGGGAAAGTTCTTTCGTCACTAAGTCCTACATTACTAGTCTGGATTGCTCTTGTTCCGACAGGTTGAGGGTACATATTAGACAGCTTGTCTGGCTGCTGTTACCAATTGGTAGAGCCCTAACTCTTATGTAGCGCTAAGAACGGCTTCTCCATCAACAGTTGTATAATATCGTGGGTAACTGCACGTGGGCTTTCCCGAGGCCACAACACCCATGGACCAAGTCACAACTAATGGATGGGTTGTGTGAGCTTATTGACACCAAACAAGCACCCACTTTGCCCTCCCTACTCTATCTCAAAACAAACTTGAATTTACAAAATAAAAAAATAAAAACCTAAACCAGACACCCAACAAATAACATCTTCGTCTCCGCGCTTGAGGCCCGTATTCACAAATATCCGGGGACTTAGAACCAACATTAACGGCGTAGAAACTTTTCTCCTGACAAACTCCCCGGATATCCTAGCACTAAGTGAAACGAACATTCAACCCTCAATCTCCTCTCACCACTCTGACATGACTGATTACCTTCCACTCTACCGTAAGGACTCTGACAAACATATGCACGGGCTAAGAGTTTATATTCGGAACACCCTCCCTTTGACTAGAAAACATAGGTTAGAATCAGATGACCAAGACTACATGTGCTTTAGATTGACTTTACATCACATAGTTAGTTACTTATATTTCTTATACCGTACTCCTTCGACCCAGGACTGTACCCTGCTTGACTCTGTCTCTGAAAGCTTAGATAGATCACTCTCACTCGACTCGAATGCCCAAATACATGTATTTAGGGATTTTAATGCACACCACCGTGACTGGTTGGGATTCTCCAGCGTTACTGATGCAGCTGGGAACTCTACGTTTAATTTCTCGTCAACTAACAACCTCTCACAGACTGTCACTTTTTCGATCCGCCTTCCTGATCGTGCGGACCACCAAGCCCCACTTCTCGACCTGTTCTTGACCTGACTACCCGAGGTTTGTGTGGCGAATACCCATAGCCCGCTCGAAAACTCTGATCACGTTGTGGTAATGATACTTATCACCTTAAAAACTCGCCCAAACGCCGAAGAGCCGTTGCTCAAAACGACGAGAAACTATGAGCAGATAATAATCATAGCAGAGAACCTCGTATCAGAAAAACATTATTTTCTCAAGTGGATACATTGAATTCCGGGTAGCCCAAATACAAAATCAGAGATATTTTCAATTTTATGTCTGGCCTCTTTTCTCTTAGCTAAACACCTCTCATCTCTATCAAGTCTATTATTCGCATGTACCACAAACATGCAACTCACTAATCATGCCGCCCAGTGCATGTTTACGCAACGAAATATCCACAGAGAAGTTTGTGACGTATCAATAGAACGGATCTCCGGACAGAACACTGACCAGAGATGTGTGTTGCAGTCTGGGATCGAAGAACACTTCATCGTATTATACAGTATGCTCTCCACTTTGTGTTTGCGGTTTCCCGGCTGACCTACGTTAATGAATCATATATTGGAACACTTTTAAGGAATGCCAATGAAAATGGGATTCATTTCATTTCAGGTTACGTTAAGAGCAAATGTTATAAAAGCATTTAACATAATTCAAGCCTGCAGTTTAGACGCTCATTAAGCTCTGTATAATAAAAAACTGATCTCTTCACACTCAATTATATTATCTTCACTCTCAATTATCTTGTAGAAATCTTTAGTACACACTATGGAACATGAGGAACTTCCAGGCATTTTAGGGTGAATTTACACCGAATAAAAGCATGAACCGGAAGTTCGTCAGTAGACATTTTGATGAATGGTAGACCGAATGTTTAATTAAACGTTTGTTAATAAGACAATGGTAGACCGAATGTTTAATAAGACATTTGTTGGTAGACCGAATGTTTAATAAGACATTTGTTGATAAGACAATGGTAGACCAAATGTTTAATAAGACGTTTGTTGGTAGACCGAATGTTTAATAAGACGTTTGTTGGTAGACCGAATGTTTAATAAGACGTTTGTTGGTAAGACAATGGTAGACCGAATGTTTAATTAGACGTTTGTTGATAAGACAATGGTAGACCGAATGTTTAATAAGACGTTTGTTGATAAGACAATGGTAGACCGAATGTTTAATAAGACATTTGTTGATAAGACAATGGTAGACCGAATGTTTAATAAGACGTTTGTTGATAAGACAATGGTAGACCGAATGTTAAATAAGACGTTTGTTGATAAGACAATGGTAGACCGAATGTTTAATAAGACGTTTGTTGATAAGACAATGGTAGACCGAATGTTTAATAAGACATTTGTTGATAAGACAATGGTAGACCGAATGTTTAATAAGACGTTTGTTGGTAGACCGAATGTTTAATAAGACGTTTGTTGGTAGACCGAATGTTTAATAAGACGTTTGTTGGTAAGACAATGGTAGACCGAATGTTTAATAAGACGTTTGTTGATAAGACAATGGTAGACCGAATGTTTAATAAGACATTTGTTGATAAGACAATGGTAGACCGAATGTTTAATAAGACGTTTGTTGATAAGACAATGGTAGACCGAATGTTTAATAAGACGTTTGTTGATAAGACAATGGTAGACCGAATGTTTAATAAGACGTTTGTTGATAAGGCAATGGTAGACCGAATGTTTAATAAGACGTTTGTTGATAAGACAATGGTAGACCGAATGTTTAATAAGACATTTGTTGATAAGACAATGGTAGACCGAATGTTTAATAAGACGTTTGTTGGTAGACCGAATGTTTAATAAGACGTTTGTTGGTAGACCGAATGTTTAATAAGACGTTTGTTGATAAGACAATGGTAGACCGAATGTTTAATAAGACGTTTGTTGATAAGACAATGGTAGACCGAATGTTTAATAAGACGTTTGTTGATAAGACAATGGTAGACCGAATGTTTAATAAGACGTTTGTTGATAAGACAATGGTAGACCGAATGTTTAATAAGACGTTTGTTGGTAGACCGAATGTTTAATAAGACATTTGTTGGTAGACCGAATGTTTAATAAGACATTTGTTGGTAGACCGAATGTTTAATAAGACATTTGTTGGTAGACCGAATGTTTAATAAGACGTTTGTTGATAAGACAATAGTAGACCGAATGTTTAATAAGACATTTGTTGGTAGACCGAATGTTTAATAAGACGTTTGTTTGTAAGACAATGGTAGACCGAATGTTTAATAAGACATTTGTTGGTAGACCGAATGTTTAATAAGACATTTGTGTGTAGACCGAATGTTTAATAAGACATTTGTTGGTAGACCGAATGTTTAATAAGACATTTGTTGGTAGACCGAATGTTTAATAAGACATTTGTTGGTAGACCGCATACTTTACCAGCACCTCTTTATCTAATCTATATAATAATACGATAGGGCAATTTTATGATCGTACGTATGTTATCACCCTGTACCAATTTTTTAAAAGATGGGATCGCCCGATAAGCAATCAGCATATTGGTATAAGTGATTAATTTGATGTCGCTAAGGTAAAAACTGTCGACTTTATCCATTTCAAAATAAATTGTTCCCATATGGAATTCTATCGTCCAGTACAAATTTAAATAAATAGATTTTTAAAAGTGACATTCATTTCATTAATTTGAAGAATATTATGCTGACAATTATTTTGACGGTAAAAAGACAGAGAATATTTATTGTTTCAAACGAAATAAATTGCTACAATTTTAAATAAATAAATAAAGGAGAGACAAGTTTTATTTAAAGACTTACTTTAGCTGACAATAATAATTATTTTTACCAAAGAAGAGTAATTTTTGTCTCAATACTATAGAGCCTGGCAGACATTTATATTAAAAAAAATATTATTAATAACCGTAAATTATACGGGTTGATGTAGAAAGCACGGGATCCCGCTAGTTTGAATGAATAAATGCGAAAGTTTTTTTTCCATACCTATATTACCATGAAAACGGTTCATTGTTATTTAAAGCAATACTACAACGTAGTCTTTTGCAATTATGTATATATATAGTAGAGACGAAAGACCCAAACACAGCTATTTGTATGACTAATTTTTATGACTAATTTGTATGACTAATTTGTATGACTAATTTGTATGACTAATTTGTATGACTAATTTGTATGACTAATTTTTATGACTAATTTGTATGACTAATTTGTATGACTAATTTGTATGACTAATTTGCATAACTAATTTTAAACAGTTTATAATAAATTTATGTTTGCTATTATTCATTTGTAATTATTTTGTACTATTGTTGGATAATGGCCCTATGGGAATGGACGTATCTGTTGGAAATCGTTGGTTTGATATGCGCGAATTAGCGCGGGTGGACCCATGCAGTCGAGTGTAGAATAGGGCCTGTTCTCACAGTCGGAGCTCACAGACGTGACAAGGTCACCGCATGACGAGACCTCGGATCAGGGGTCAATGCGCACCTGCGAGAGGCTCTGTGACGTCACGGGCCTTTGCGTGGGAAGCAAAGGGATCCGTGGCATCACTCGTTCTTCGCGTGAAGCGAGTTTTAGCAGTTTGGGTTTTGGAGGCGGACCTATCAGACGTGATTTTTACCATGTAGTCTGCAACTTACATAGGAGAATTATTTCCCTAAGAAAATACAGGCGGAAGATTCCTCCCTCCACGAATGGTTAAGACTTAATTGATAAGTAATTACGAAAGCAGTAATTTGCTCTCTCTCTCTTACGTTAGTGAATATCTCCAAGCCTATAGATAACTAACGCCTGTAATAAAAATAATTGAAAGTTAAAAGGATTGTTTTTCTTTAGAGTCAATCATGAAGTTTTTGATGTAGCGGCGAGATTCGGCAGAAAGAAAGAAGAAATAATTCAACCATTAGACGACACGCACCCTCTACGCGGCGAAGGAGAAATTTAAAGGTATGCAAACTATATGATTTTTGGTGTTACAAAAATGACGAGTACTTATACGGGAACTGCAACGACCCGTTCCGGGGACGAGTATAGTAAACGAGAAAAGCCGTGGCCCTAAGTAGGGGTATGCAACACTATTTTCTCTCTCTCTCTCTCTATATATATATAAATAAATAAATAAATATACATACATACATACACACACACATATATACACACACACACACACAACATATATATATATGTGTGTGTGTGTGTGTATGTGTGCAATAGTTTTGTCGATATTATCAGTAATAAATTAAAGTGATTTAACAAAGGGAGATAGTTTAAATGAAAACTATGTTAAAAAAAATACACTAGATTTATATCAAACATGTAATGTAAGTTATACGCTGCATCGCGGGTATTTTTTAGTTGTAGAAAATAAAACCAGAACAATTTTCGTATGGAGACGGTAGAATGGATAACGGTGTTAGCTGACGACTCGATGTGCCAGTTCCGAGTTCTGTCGCATACCTTGCACCACTTTTACTGTAGATGTGGTCACTCTTCGCGGGGTCCGTCCTGTGAGTAACTGATTTTGGAACAAATGCCATCAAAACGAGGCACGTCCAAAAAGAGTCGTATTATGTTTAGTCATACAAGTTGCGTTTTTAGATGACCGAACAAAAATTTAATATAAACACGTTTCAGATCATTTAATGCAGAATTCAGTAATTTTTGGTAAACATTCTAATGTTTCATTATGTTTTAATATTTTTAAATATTTATATAAAATTTTTTTTTAAGGCATATATTTTGTAAATAAATAGTCCGCAAGCGCCAAGATTACCATTCGCCCGTGCATGGAGTGTTGTTCCTACATGTGGGCTGGTTCACCAATCACTAGCATCTTCCTCTTGAACAGGTGCAAAAAAGAATTTCCAAGTTAACGTCCCGCACTGTCTACCAAACCCCAGCCCCTGTCGCATCCCTGTGCCTGTTTTGCAATTTTGGTGAACTTACTGCATTTTTACCTCCTCAACTAAAATACGCCCGATTTCGGAATTCCCTTCCTGCTCCCTGTTTCGTCGACCGTACCATCATGCAGACATTTAAATGTAATGTGATCAAATATCTTGCTGGTCAACACCCCACGCAGGTTGCCCGCTTATAAACCTGGCCCCATACGATTTCTTGGCAGTATGTTTTGTTTGGACAGACAATACCAATAAATAAAACAACAAAAAGACGTAGATGGAACCAGCATATGTACTATTACTCCGGGTCAGGGTGGAACGAGGAGAAATGTCAATTAAAGGGTGACTTCACAAATTGGGGCCGTGTAGTTTAAGGTCAAACTCAGATACGATTGGGGTAGACAGTTTGAGTAGTTGCTAGAGTTGGGAAGTAGAGTTGGGAATAAGAAAAAGAAAGAAAAAAGTAGAAAGGGCTGATACATAAGGGGTTCGGGGTAATTGGGTGGGTCCGGGGGAGGGGGGGGGGCTGATAAAAACCTTGTCCAAGATTGTACGAAACTATTTACTATCATGTCAGTGAACCTGAAACAAATTCAATGTCTGTTTAGTGTCCATCTAATAATGTCATCCGTTGACATTATATATACATTTTATCCATTGTCATTATATATACATCTGTATCTTTATAAAGTTAGGTATGTTTATATTGTATGTACAGAACTCATTCCTAAACTAATTAACCGATCATTATGAATTTTGGAACACAACTGCTATGCGTACGGGGTGGTAATGTGGGCGACATTTAGTTTGATTTAGTTTTATGCAACCGTAGTTAAAGGGGAGCGGAAGCTCTTGGTGAAAATTCAGATGTTTGTTAAATTTTAACAATAAGTATTAATAACTATTTCCTAAATTTCAGTTTCTTTGAAGTATTTTAAAGGGTTTTTAGAAAGCATAATATGGTCACAGTAGTTGATTTGAAAATTCAAATGTATCAGATTTGCACTGAATTTGATCTTTAGTCATTAACTACGAATTAAGCAAGATTCCTCAATACTCATTTTTTAAATTAAAACCATTTAAGCTTAAGACATTTTCTAAAATAAATATCATGTAATTGATTTTTATCAAAATAAAAATAAGAATAAGGATTTTAAACAAGGTTAAGCATCATTATATCTTGATTTTAATCTTCGTAAGGGGACATAAATTTAGTGCAAAACTGTTTGAAAACGAGTATTCTTCTAGTTATATATCAAGAAAAGTTAGTCGGGCTTTCGAATTTTTTACCGCTATAGCATTGCATCTAATAAATTGATATTTGATTCTGACTGTCTAGTGATTTACGGAAATTTTCAATCTGTTTTCTTCATATAAATATTTCCAGTTGATTTCATCAATTATATATTATATCCGACCCGATAATTCTTTCAGTAATAAAAACTTAAAGAAATTCACCGTTCATTTTCATTTGATCGAAAACAGAGACGATTATCTAATGACATTTGTTAACATTGATAAATGAAATGGCGTCCACAATCTGTTCGTCGCTTCCAGGGGTAATGTCGGAACCCATTTCACTTTAAATAATATACTATCGAACGTTTGATAATTAACAACACTTTTTATGAGATACACGTTTTAACCTATTAAAATGTTGCAACTGTAACTTTTACTCGATGCCTTAATCGCTGGCTGCTATGGTTAACATATTTTCCTGGGTTTTCAGCAACCACTCTACTTCTTTCAAAAAACGTCATTCTATACGATTATTCGATGTGTACTTTAAAATTTACATTGCAATTTAAGGTTTCGTAAGAGAGTAAAAATATATGGCCACTTTCGTATAACAAAAGGAGAGAAAGGGAGAGAGAGAGAGAGAAAGAGAGAGAAAGAAAGAGGGAGAGAAAGGGAGAGAGAGGGTGCGTGTGTGTGTGTATGAGAGAGAGAGAGAGAGAGAGAGAGAGAGTTTTTAAAAGAAAAGTGTTGCACATACTTTTCTTAACTCTGCTTGTTTGTATTTGATGCACCCGGGAAACGCCGGGTAGCCCCTATATTTATTTACCAATTTATTACGTAGACATGAAATAGTAATAATAATAATAATAATAATAATAATAATAATAATAATAATGATAATAATGTACATTTATTTCCATTTCGTCACGTTTCATATCGAGTTAAATATAGGAATAAGAATAATATTTATAATAAAAGTAACAATAAAAATAATGATAATTATAATATCAATAATTTTCTTCGAAATTAGATCAATAAACATCGGTTCATAGGCAATTATTATATATGAAACTAATGCCTTTTCGTATTTTCGTCAAAATGTCAGCGACTTTAATATTTACGTATGAGCTGAAAATAATAATTATTAAACGGGCTTTCGGATTTTGGACTATTACATACATTGCTTCAGTGACTGAGCACAGAACACATAGTACAATTTTATTCCAGTCCGTAGGCCTGCCACTTTAAAAGTTACAAAAGTGTGCTAATATTACTTATTTAGACTAACAAATACTTACCTCAGGTATGAAAGATTTTTAATACTATGACTGATGGCATGACAGATACTACAGTCTGATGCCGGTCTGGAAATCTGCTAAACAACAAATAAAATAATACATTGGAAAATACAAAAAAAAGCTTACTTTAAATTACAACAAACACAGAGAAACCGATACTACCGTATTCTTTTATTTATTCTCAACTTTACAAATATTTTTTACACCCGAACGACACCGGCCAGGGACAGATAGTGTGAATAAAGGAAAAGAAGAATTAAGATGTTTATAAAATATACAAAAAATAGAGAAAAAAAAGTGAATGAATTGATTTTAAGAAAAAAAGATTTAAAAAAATATTTTGCGGTGAAATAGAGGCATAATTGTTCTGTGCTTATTTCTTCATGTAATTAGTAATCATCTCAGCGTATTTTAATACGAAGATACGCACGGTCGAATATCGCACAACTATCCTCGAACGCGTGATGTCAGTTACCTGGCATTATCTTTCAGTCTCTCTTCATACAGTCTCCCAATGAGATGTGACGCTTTGACAGTAGTGTCTTAAGGCAGCCTTCAACTTCTCCGCAACGGACACTTCTTAGTAATCAACCAAATTATACGTATGTAACAACACATCCCCTCAAACATCAAACACCAAATTATACGTATGTAACAACACATCCCCTCAAACATCAAACACCAAATTATACGTATGTAACAACACATCCCCTCAAACATCAAACACCAAATTATACGTATGTAACAACACATCCCCTCAAACATCAAACACCAAATTATACGTATGTAACAACACATCCCCTCAAACATCAAACACCAAATTATACGTATGTAACAACACATCCCCTCAAACATCAAACACCAAATTATACGTATGTAACAACACATCCCCTCAAACATCAAACACCAAATTATACGTATGTAACAACACATCCCCTCAAACATCAAACACCAAATTATACGTATGTAACAACACATCCCCTCAAACATCAAACACCAAATTATACGTATGTAACAACACATCCCCTCAAACATCAAACACCAAATTATACGTATGTAACAACACATCCCCTCAAACATCAAACACCAAATTATACGTATGTAACAACACATCCCCTCAAACATCAAACACCAAATTATACGTATGTAACAACACATCCCATCAAACATCAAACACTAAATAAATAGTTTTACATAAAACCGCTTTTTTCCTGCATCACTCCGCCCCACTCTACAAAGAATTTTCTCGTTTACAATTTCCATTACTCGCATTGCTTCTAGTTCACATTTGTGTAAGTGTTGATAGTCATCTGACTCCCTTCTCGCCATCACATGCCAACACAATTCATACAAATATCACAAGTTTGTTTACAGATGAAATATTGTAGATTTTTAAAAATTTATCATGCGCAATAGTGCTTTTTATCGTCTGAAATTTAAACCATATTTCAATGTACATGGTGCTGGGTGAAAAACAACCTCAAATTCGGTGCTGACGAAAGTTGTGTCCGGCAGTTCGTAGACTCAACTTTATTATTAACTAAAGATATTTACCCGGTGTTGCATGGGTGAAGAACTAGTGTAAGGTTTCTTAGGAAAGCAAATGCAATATATAGTCGTCTTTACAATTTTAGTCTTAAGGTCGCGTAACAAAACGTGGGTTTATCATGAGATGACAAACAGGAAAACCCGAAAAGGATTATCATGTAAAATCGTTCAAAGATTGACTAAAGGAAAACTAAAATGGAACACGTAATCAAGTCTTATAAAGAAAACTCTAACACTTTGGAAATTGTAAAATGAATTTATTTAAATTTGTAATTCCTTCAAAACAACTTGCTTGTATCATATTTTTAGATATCAGTTTTCGGCTATGAATTTTCGAGAATAACCAACGACATATTTGTAATTAACATGTGACGGAGATATTTGTCTTGGTTTTTATAAAGTAGCAAAACAAATTCAGATATTACCAATTTGCATGACATTTGAATCTTGACACAGTGGCTTAGTTGGTATCGACGCGAACTGAGACTGGGTGTGCCAGGTTCAAATCCAAGTCATTCCACTGAAAACGCTTCCATCAAAAACCACATGGCACTTGTGTCTAATCTCCTGGAGGGGGCATAAAATAGAAATACATTAACATTTGTCCACGGGTGGCCTCGTCCTTGATAAAGTATTGGTTTCTTTTTTATTTAAAAATAAAACAAACAAAAAAACTATTAAACATCGATCAATAATTATTCCATGAATGTCAGACACGTTGTCAGAGCCACACAGATCCGCGAGGCTCATCCTTTACCTAAGATACGATCACACCAATCACCCGAAAGGGGCGCAATTGAATGAGGGCCAACCACTCTAGAAGTCTCAACTACGACTGGGTTACAAGTAAATTTAATCTCTGCATCACGAGCGACAAACACCGGTTCAATTTGTTACCTGACCAAATTGTTAGTCGAAAATGTGTTGTTAAAGGTAGCCTCCGAAATCAATGCCTTTCCGCCTTTATAAAAGAAAATGATAATCCAATCCGGTCGTACAGTTTCGTTAGACTAGCTAGATGTTTATCCGGTCTGTCACTCCTCCGGCTTTCGGGCTAGGATAAATCTGGGTGCTTGTGCATATCAACCCTGACATGTTAGACCGCTCTTAAAAATAAAATAGCTAAAGAAATGTATAAACTTAGTTATGTACTTACGTGGTAGATGAAAAAAAGACTGTACACCAAAAATTATGCAAATTCATCCAGTATTTATTTAATTATAAATAAAAAAAACGATTTTATCACTCGGTAGATATTTCCATCATTTTGTATCTTAGATTTTCCAGTGGCCAAGGACGATAACTCATTTTCACGATTTCGGGGTTTGGGGTCACCATTGTTTACAAAAATGTCAAAATGTACGTAAGATCATTTTTTTTCTTTTTCTTATAATTTAATAAATACTGGAAGAATTTGAGTAATTTTTTCTGCACAATCTTATTTTCAGCTAACACGTAAGTACATGATAAAGTTTATACATTCTTTAAATATTTCAATGTCAGGGTTGATATGCACAAGCACCTAAATCTGTATAATCTTTTCTGCTCTCGAAAAAAAGAAAAACAAATCAATCCAGACTGAAGGAATTTAAATTTTTGTCACAATCCAGATCCGTCATTTTGGGGAATTGGATTTCCCTCATTAAAAACCGACCTTGTGTCAAGCTTAGCTGTACCAGTACACATTAATTAATTTCAAAGAGTGAATTCTTAATCTGGTTTTCTCTTTGGTTGTAACTCAAGATTGTGTTAATACTTTTCTTGCTCGGATTTTTTTTTAAAGTAAGAATATTCAATGCTTCTGCATCATGGCAACGGACCAAATTTTCTTCCTTATTTATAAAAGAGTGAATCGAAAGGGGAGATAATTTGAATTTTTTTTCGGAACAGGGGTTAACACTCAATAACTCGTAACCTCCCCCATAACAACTGTACTTCTGCAGTTTATGGACCGTGCTGAAATAATAACGTTATTATTTAGAAACCCATTCTTAACATAGGGATGTGGGAGGAATTTGTTAACTGTTCTGTACTTTCACCTAACAATTTGATAAACAAAAGGGTGCTTCAAATTATCTCCTCATTCGATTCTCTCTTCTAGAAAAAGGGAAGGAAATTTGGTTCGTCGCCATTTTGTAGAATCAGCGAATATTTTCTTATTGTCGCTACACAATGGAAAAGTTTGACACAAGGTGAGTCTTTAATATGAAGAATCCAGTTTACCAAAATAAGAGGCACTTTAGGTTGGAAACAAACATAACCTTCATGAGCCCGTCGACACTTCCTCGCGAATGACATAGCGATAATAAACTCCCCCTAAAAAAGGAGGAGGTAATATCTAGGAAGATGTCTATCTGGAGAATGTTCTGTTTGTGAATGATAAGTGCATTTATTTTAATGTTTTTAAAATTTCTATTTAATGATTTGTTTAATGTAGGGGTGAGCAAACTTTTCAGAGCAAGGGCCACATAAAAAAAATCAAATTTTACTGGGCCGCATAGTATATTTTCCAATATAAATGATATCTGAAATAGCCGAAATATATGGATTTCAAAGCGAAAATGCAATCATTTTTCATTGATTAGCATTTTAAAGTACTCTAGAGGATTCACATGAAACACATTTGAAAAAAACAACAACATTTATTTGAATTAATAAATAGAATAACAAAATTAAAAGCCTGAAACAATCTATTTCCGTTAGGTAAAAAAAACTAATAATGAGTGAGAAAGGATGCAAATAAAATAGAGAAAAAATGCAATATAGAGATAAGATTGAGATAAAGAAGCAGAGAAAGAGAGATAGATGAAAAAAGAGAAGAGCCATGTTGTTCGAAAAAAGGGCAGTGAAAGAAAGAGAGTGAGCGAGAAGAACAATTTGCCGATTACTTACATTCCGATTTTACAATACTGATTTGGGCATTCAATATTCAATACTTTGGAGGGCCGCATAAACCCCTTTGGCCGGCCGCATGCGGCCCGCGGGCCGTAGTTTGCCCACCCATGGTTTAATGTTTATTTTAATTAATGGTTATAGAATAAGCAACAGACAATGCATTCAATGATACAGTTCATATACAATTTACGTAAATTCCAATAATTTAAAAACTCCTTAATGGGGGCTTTTATTATCAAAATGTAAGAATGTTCAAAATTATTTGACCGATGAAACGTGGACGCATCATTGGACCTATGTAATGGCTTAAAAGAGACCAATTTAATTTTGCATAAACAAAAACAATTTGGAGGCGTAAAAGAATAGAGAGCATTTTGAATTCCACAATTGGACTAGGTGCATCCCACAATTGGGCTAGGTGCATCCCATAATTGGACTAGGTGCATCCCATAATTGGACTAGGTGCATCCCATAATTGGGCTAGGTGCATCCCACAATTGGGTTAGGTGCATCCCATAATTGGACTAGGTGCATCCCACAATTGGACTAGGTGCATCCCACAATTGGACTAGGTGCATCCCATAATTTGACTAGGTGCATCCCACAATAGGACTAGGTGCATCCTGTAGTGTTACTGCACCGGATTCAGCGGTGAGGGGACGAGTTACGGCCCCTGGCGATGACTCAGTTAGAATGTAATTTGACCGCCAATAAACCTTGTTACTTATCCTATACGTCTCTCCGTCTTACTACTTATTTAACCCAGCCGATAACATTACATGGTGTCAGAAGTGTGATACAATTTGTGGAGACCAAAAACAAAAAACAAAATCAGATATCGTAGTAAGAAAAACAACGGATTTCTAAGAGAAAGAAAATTCTACTATCGATAAACAAACGACTTACGGAAAACGGTCCCACAAACAAACAAAAAAGTAAGAAAAAAGAGAACAGTGAGTACAGAAATTTGTTTTTTTCATATATATCGTATACTTTTGAAAAATGCCTCACACGGACATAAAGCAATATTCTGCTAATATACCACCCCCCGAACGAATGACTCTCGTTGGAAATGTTGCTAATAACTGGCGAAAATTTAAACGAAATTTTCTCAATTATTCGATCGCTAGTAGATTGTCTAAAGAAACAGATACTTCATATCAGACATCGGTATTTTAGCAACTATCGGGGAGGATAGTTACGATATATATGTAGGGTTGAAGTTTAACTCTGAGGAAGAAAAGACGGACCTAGAGAAGGTGATGAAGAAGTTTGAGGATTTTTTCGTGGGCGAAACACACGAAGCTTACGAATCCTATACATTCCATCTTCGCAAGCAAGAAGTATCGGAAGGTATCAAGACCTATATAGCTGCTCTTCGACAACTTGCAAAGAACTGTAATTTCGGGCAGCGACAGGATAGGCTTATTCGAGACCAAGTCGTTGTCGGAGTTCGAAGCGATACCGTCAGAGAAAAGTGACTGTCTGATAAACAGCTTACTCTAGACAAGTGCCTACAAATAGGTAGAGCCTACGAAACTTCGAAACAACAGACGCAGACTATTTCCTCCGGTGCCGATGCAGCGGATCCTAAGTAACCGAGTTACGAAGCGAACCTACAAGACAAACTTCACCAAACAACCACATGCGAAATCGAAAATGCCTAGCAAATGCACACGCTGCGGGAAATTTCCATTCCACAATAGAAATGACTGCCCAGCAAAAGATGCACGCTGCAGAATTTGTTCGCAGAAAGGGCATTATGCAGAATTTTGCAGAACCGATAAGGCGAAGGTTAGAGAAATAAGAGAGGAAGAAGAAAATCATTTTTTAGGTTCTGTCACTCTCGAAAATATAGGTACAATTACCACTGAGGATAATACAAATTGGCAGGCTAAAATCAAGGTCACCACTAAGACCTGTACCAAAATTATAAATTTTAGGCTGGATACACGTGCAGATGTGACCGTAATCCCGGACCGGTTCTTCAGGAAAAATTCCCCACTCATCCAACCCACAAACAAAAGACTGTACGAACCGGATCACCATGAGATAAACCTCATAGGATGTGTGAAGGCCAAACTAGCCACGGAAAAAGTAAGCTCGCAACAAGACCTTTATGTTATAGAGAGTCTGCAAGAACCTCTACTGGGAGGACCAGCAATCAAAGCCCTCAACCTGCTGAAAGCAGTTAATAGAGTGACAAGCGAAAATCACCAACTGATTGGTATGCCCCAATAGTCGCCGTCCAAAAAGCTAACGTTAAAGTTAGGTTATGCGTCGACTTTACCAAGCTAAACGAGAGCGTGAAACGGGAGAAATTTCCTTTACCAACCACAGACCAATTACTGGCCGAGCTCGATGGAGCCACAGTGTTTTGCAAGCTCGACTGCAACAACGGTTTCTACCAAATCGTCATACACGAAAAATCGCAGGTCCTTACCACATTTATAACACCTTATGGGAGGTACTGTTTCAAACGACTTCCATTTGGGATAAGTTCTGGGCCAGAAATATTTCATCGGGAGATGACACACATTTTGTCCGGAATACAAGGAGTCATCTGTAATATAGATGACGTTCTAATAAGTAGAAGAAACCAGCAGGAGCACGACCAGCGACTAAAAGCAGTACTGCAGAAAATGAAGGCTGCAGGAGCTACACTCAACGATAAATGTGTATTTTCTGTCAGAAACATAAAGTTTCTGGGTCACATTATATCAAAAGAGGGAATACAAATAGATCCCGAAAAAGTAGCAGCAATTATGGACTTGCCTAGACCTGAGAATGTGTCTGAATTACGACGCTTACTGGGCATGGCAAACCAGGTCGGAAAATTTGCTAGGAATCTAGCCGAAACAACCAAACCACTCCGAGAGCTTTTTAGGAAAGAGTCAGAATGGATCTGGGATGAGCCTCAGAAAGTAGCATTCCAGACCCTGAAGAAGCAACTGAGTTCTGCACCAGTACTGACTCATTACAATTCCAACAAGCCGACAAGGGTATCAGCAGATTCATCTAGCTATGGCCTAGGCGGTGTAATACTGCAGAAGCAAGAAAATGACTGGAGACCGATATTTTATGCTTCACGATCTCTGACAGAAACAGAGCAGAGATATGCACAGGTTGAGAAGGAGGCACTAGCAGTCACTTGGTGTTGTAAAAATTTGCGGACTACTTGGTCGGAATGCCAAAATTCACAGTCGAAACAGACCACAAACCACTGTTGGCACTGTTGAAGTCGAAGCGACTCGACGAATTGACTCCAAGAATTCAACGTTTCCGCATGAGGTTAATGAGATTCTCCTATGAGATCATATACACAGCGGGAAAAGACCTCACAACAGCAGACGCTTTGTCCCGAGCACCTGGGAGTAGTCCCGTTATACAGGATATCCAGCAGGAGACAGAGACCGACTCATTTATCCGCTCAGTCATAGGAAATATCTCGGCGAGCGATAAACGATTGGAGGATATCCGACTAAAACAAAATACTGACCAGGTTTGCAGTCAGGTAATCAAATATTATGAGATGGACCACTGGCCGGAAAGAGCAAGGCGGGACCATGAACTAAAACAGTACTGGTTTGTCAACCAGGACCTAACAGTTTACCAGCGACTTCTAATGTACCAGAGCCGACTTGTCATTCCTAATGTACTTCAAAAAGACATACTAGAGCGTCTACATGAGGGACACCAAGGTATTGTCAAATGCCGAGCACTAGCTCGCGAAAGTGTGTGGTGGCCTGGCCTCTCTAAACAAATTGCAGACAAAGTTGGGAAATGTGGTATCTGTGAAAAAGAACGAAAATATCCACCAAAACCACTACAACCCACCAAATTACCTGCATATCCATGGCAGAAAATAGGAATGGATCTGTTCGAATTCATGGGACACCGATATCTTCTGATTGTCGATTATTTTTCCAGGTGGATTGAAATAGGCTATTTACAGAAAACCATCTCAGCCAGCGTAATAGAGCATTGCAAATCAATATTCGCTAGGCATGGGATCCCAGAGACAATCATATCTGACAACGGTCCCCAATTCAGTTCTAGTGAATTCAGGAACTTTTCAAATGTTTTTGACACTCTGCACCTTGTGGATGATGGGGGCCATCATCCACAAGGAAACGGAGAAGCTGAACGTGCAGTCCAGACAATAAAAAACTTATTGAAGAAAGCAAGTGACCCATACATAGCACTGCTAAATTATCGCAGTACTCCTCTGCAACACGAATGAATAGAAAACTGTTAATGAATAGAAAACTAAGAACACGGATCCCTACCATTCCTCAAAGAAATTCATTTGATCAGCAAAACATCGAGGAACATAGAAGGGCAGACACCCGGCTCAAAGCCAGACAAAAGCAAAAATATGACAAATGTCATCGGGCTAAAGATCGTCCTGCCTTTGAAAAAGGACAACCAGTCTGGGTCAAGATACCTAAGACCAGTACAGCTGTAGTAAGCAAAACTCTGTCACCAAGGTCAGTCCTAGTTAAGACAGATTCAGAACTACACCGACGCAACAAAAGTAATCTGCGCATAAGGAACGGAGAAACCAGCTTCTCTCAGGTGGCTACCCCACAGGAAGCAAACACCTTACCACGTTCCCTTCGATATGGATATATGTATAGCTGTGATGATGACTTAACAGATCTTCCCAGTAACCAAAAAACATCCCACTAGAGAGTTCTAGAGGTCCTGACCAAGGGAAATATACAAGAAGCGGTCGACAAGTTCGACCACCTAAAAGACTGTCCCTGTAAAGAACTTTACAACCGAAAGGGGGATGTAGTGTTACTGCACCGGATTCACCGGTGAGGGGACGAGTTACGGCCCCTGGCGATGACTCAGTTAGAATGTAATTTGACCGCCAATAAACCTTGTTACTTATCCTATACGTCTCTCCGTCTTACTACTTATTTAACCCAGCCGATAACATTACACATCCCACAATTGGACTAGGTGCATCCAACAATTGGGCTAGTCCAATAGTCTTAGGCCGAAAAGTTTAGTCATTGACTTCTGAACCTCGAATTCAACCCATTTACAACTATTATCAATGATTCTGTCACATACTTTAAGATAACTTTCTCACATATCTTTGAGGGGCTTTCTGGCATCGGTCGGTCGGTCGATCTGTTACGTTTAAGTTTAGTCTGTCACACTTATGTTTTTAAATAAATATAACCGCACTTGTATCCCCTAACGAAAATACGGCCGTCCCATCCGACTGGCAGCAAAATTCCACCCCTTCACTGTAGAGGGCCCTAGATGCCGGAAGATTTTCTACTTTAATAGCTTATTTCTTCAGGCCACTTGTCTTTGAAATTCCCTTTCTGCCCCCTGTCTCTCTGACCGTACCAACATGCAGAAATTTAAATGTAAACAAACATCTTGCTGCCAAACTCCCCACCCAGGTTACGTCCTTATAAGTCTGGACCCTATCACAGTAGCCCCCTCATGCTTCAGTGGCAATATGCCTTGTTTTGAGTGAGGAAAAGTAAAAGAAAAATTAAGGAAAAAAAACTATTAAGAAAAGATAAAAAAACTATTTAAAAAAACCTATTTAAAAAAAAAAATAAAAAAAAACGGCGGTAAAAATCGGTGTGTTCCTATTTACGGCAAGTACGAAGGCAGTTAAACATAAACGTTTTTAATGTGAGGAAAATCCAGCTCCCCAAAAAGGGGACACTCTGAATTAAAGCAAAAAATAAAAAAAATTGCCTCAGTCTAGAAGGAATTCCTACTCACTAACCGAGGACAAAAAAAGATAAAATGTAGCACCAGAACGGACACTACACCTTGCTCCTAACCAAAAAAAGCCAAGGTTATTTAAAAAATGGTGTGTCACGCTTAAGTTTGAAATAGCATTTTTATCACTAAGCACACAGATTTAATAAACTTCTTGAGAATATCCGTTGTTGCTTAATAAGCGAATGCGTTGGAAGTTAATATCGACTGATGGTTAACAAGCTTTTCCCCTTAGATCATTTCTTAGTGTGGCGGGTTGTGTCGAGTGGCTTAATATTGTTGTCTCCTGGACAGATTACGATTCGTTTGATGCCACTCCTAAGTCGAGAGTTTGTTCAAGTCTAAGGATTAACTCCACAAGCAGACGTGAAAATACATCCCACAAGAGCAACGGGGGCGGCCACCTCATTCTGATCTTTTGTTGGCACTTCACCCGGGGTAAAGAGGGAAGAAAAGAAAGATAAAAGGGATAGAAGGGAAGGTTAAGATAACGGGAAAAAAGGAACGAGAGGAAGAGAGGATGAAAGAAAAGAAGACGCGAAGAAAAATGATTAAAGAAAGAAAAGAAGAAAGGGAGGAATGAAAGTAAAAGAAAGAAAACAAGAAATGAAGGAATGAAAGTAAAAGAAAGAAAACAAGGAAGGGAGGAATGAAAGTAAAGAAAGAAAACAAGAAATGAAGGAATGAAAGTAAAAGAAAGAAAACAAGAAGGGAAGGAATGAAAGTAAAAGAAAGAAAACAAGAAAGGGAGGAATGAAAGTAAAAGAAAGAAAACAAGAAATGAAGGAATGAAAGTAAAAGAAAGAAAACAAGAAAGGAAGGAATGAAAGTAAAAGAAAGAAAACAAGAAAGGAAGGAATGAAAGTAAAAGAAAGAAAACAAGAAAGGGAGGAATGAAAGTAAAAGAAAGAAAACAAGAAATGAAGGAATGAAAGTAAAAGAAAGAAAAGAATGTAGGACGGAATGAAAGTAAAATAAAGAAAAGAAGAAAAGAGAATAAAAAGAAGAATAACAAATAGAGAAACAAAAACGCAAAAGAATGAAGAAAGGAAAGAAGAAGGATTTAATTATAAAGAAAGAAAGAAAGAAAAAGATCGAAAAAATAATAAAAAGGGAAACAAGAATGAGATAAAAAAAAAAGAAAGAATGTAAAACGGGACACAAGTAGCAATTTTAGCCATATTTGGGATCATTTTTACTTCAATTATAGATTATTATTATTTACTCACTAGGAGTTATCACACTGGTCATCGTCAGTGATCGCCCACTGCCAACAACCTGTGGTATTCCCTGGAGTCTGAGTGACAACAAGTCTCCTCAGACTTCCAGTATGCTCCACCTCTTTTCGTTCATCACCGCTGATGACCTTGCGGTATCGCAACAGCCACCTACCGCCGATTTCCCGCTGATAAGGGCCATTGGTCCCCTCTGGGGCCCGAGTGGCAACAAGCCTCCCCAAGGTCCCAGAGCTGTCTGCGTTCTTCAAGTGGAGGTCTGGTTTGCGCTTTCCCTCCTCGACCCTCTGTCCATAATTTTCGTGGTGTCAGCTTATGCTTGCGCCTCTCTCGTGCAGTTGTATTTTCCTCGGTTCTGTTTTCTTGTGCTTCCATGTGTTTGTTCTCCATTCGTTGCTTATGTGGGTTGGTTTCCGCATTCGAGGACATTTCTCAGGATTGTAGCTGTTTTGATCATTACTGTCCTTTGTATGGTCTCAGTTATCCCTTTGATTCCTATTTCTCCTAGTCTTTTCTCCATGTTTTGGAGGACTGTTCCTAGTGCTCCTATGATTATTGGTGTTATACTGACTTTCTTTATGTTCCATATTCCTTTCAGTTCTCTGGCAAGTTCAGTATATTTGCTTCTTTTTTCCGTCTCTTTGATCTTCACTCTGTGGGCCGCTGGAACGGCAAAGTCTACGATTTTGCAGGATTTTTCTTTCTTGTTGATTATTATCATATCCAGGGTCCTTGCTGTTAGGGGTTTGTCTGTTTGTACATTCATATCCCATATGATTTTGTGTTTTTCGTTTTCTAGTACAGTTTCTGGTTTGTGTTTGTACCGTTTTTTTGCATATTCGAAATTCAGTTGTTTGCACATTTCCCGGTGTACTTCTTTCCCCACGCTGTCATGTCTGTTCTTGTATTCTTTTTGGGCTAGCTTGCTGCATTCACTTATTATATGATTTATCGTTTCGTCTCTTTGTCCACACAATCGGCATTTGCTGTTTTCCTGGGTTTTATCTATCTTTGCTTTAATAAAGTGTGTCCTAATCGCATTGTTCTGTGCGGCCGTCAGCAAAGAATCCGTTTCTCTGTTCAAGTGTCCTTTTCTTAGCCATGCCCAGCTGTTTTCATTGGCTTCATCGCTTGTGAGTCTTATAAAGCGTCCATGTAGTTGTTTTCTTCCCACTTTTCCTTTCTTGTCTTTTTGTTTCTGGTTTCAGTGCTTCCGGAGTTGTTTGTTGGGCTGGTGTCTCTTGCTGTGGTGATCAGTCTTTCCGTGTTCTGGGTTACATATTTCTCCAGCTCTTTTTTGGTGTCTTCCACACAGTCTTCTATACTTACCAGTCCTCTACCTCCTTCATTTCTTTTCATGTAGAGTCTGTCCGTATCGTCTTTTGGGTGCAATGCATTGTGCATAGTCATTAGTTTTCTAGTCCTCTGGTCAAGGTGCCTGAGTTCTTCTTTGGTCCAGCCTATGAATGGTCCAGAGTATCTTATTAGTGATACATCCCTTTTACTAGGTTTCTGCTATATAGTTTAGTTTCTAAGAGTTTCCTTGTTCTTCGTAGATATTCTTTTCCAATCTTCTCTTTCATTTCTGTATATTTGATTGTGTCTGCTTCCAGAACTCCCAAGTATGTATAACTATCTTGTTCTCCTAGCGCCCTCATCTCCTCTTGGTTAGGGAGTTCTATATCTTCTGTCGTCTCCAGTTTTCCTCTTTTAATCTCTAGCAGTGCACATTTTTCTATTCCAAACTCCATTTGGATATCCTGGCTCAATATCCTGGTTGTATTTATCAGCTTTTCCAGTTCTTTTTTGTTTTTTGCAAACAGTTTAAGGTCATCCATGTACATCAGGTGGTTTATTCTTTGTTCTGTATCCGTAAACCTGTATCCGGCATCACACTTTCTGAGTATGTAGTTGAGTGGCATCATGGCTATTATAAACAATAGTGGTGATAGAGAGTCTCTTTGAAAAATGCCTCTCTGTATTTTTATCTCAGACAGGTGTTGTCCTCCGGCTGTCAGTTTTAGTCTCCATGTTTCCATTGCTTTCTGGATGAGATTAATAATCCTATCTGGTATCTTGTATATTTTTAAGCATTCAATTATCCATGTTTGGGGGATTCTTCTTCTTCTTCTTCTTCTTCTTCTTCTTCTTCTTCTTCTTCTTCTTCTTCTTCTTCTTCTTCTTATTATTATTATTATTATTATTATTATTATTATTATTATTATTATTTGTACTCACTAGGAGTTATCACACAGATCATCGTCAGTGATTGCTCACCGACAACAACCAGTGGTATTTCCTGGAGTCTGAGTGACAACAAGTCTCCCCAGACTTCCAGTGTTCTTCACCGCTTTTCGATAATGATGCGGTATCGCAACAGTCTCGTACCATTGATTTCTCGCTGGTAAGGACAATTGGTCTTCTCTGGGATTTAGGTGGCAATAAGCCTCCCCAAGGTCCCAGCATTCTCTGCACTTTTCCAGTGGAGGTCTGGTTTGTGCTGTCCCTCCTCGGTCTTCTTATCCTCCTCGACCCTCTACAAATATTATTAGTAGTAGTAGTATTATTAGTATTATTAGTAGTATTATTATTAGTAGTATTATTATTAGTAGTATTATTAGTATTATTATTATTATTATTATTAGTAGTAGTAGTATTAGTATTATTATTAGTAGTAGTAGTATTAGTATTATTATTATTAGTATTATTATTATTAGTAGTAGTAGTAGTATTAGTATTTTTAGTATTATTAGTATTATTATTATTATTATTAGTAGTAGTAGTAGTATTATTATTATTATTAGTAGTAGTAGTAGTATTATTAGTAGTAGTAGTAGTATTAGTAGTATTATTAGTAGTAGTATTATTATTAGTATTAGTAGTTGTTGTTGTCGTAGTCTATGTGATAAAGTTTAAGTTCCTGACTATTTCTATGTTTACGAACTCTGCCTAGAGTTTTGGAGACAGACCCCGTAAACACATATATTCTGAAACTTTATCGCGCAGTAAACTAGGATAAGTATATTTCATGTTGATCAAAGGGGTACAACGTTATCGTGAAGTCTACGTTCGCGCGCTTGACATTCATGAAAAGGAAAATTCGAAGTTTTACTTTATTTAATTTAAGGAATGAGAATAGAAATGTTAATAAAAGGTTCAGGACTTGGAACAGGAGTGCACACGGATCCTCACTGCATTTGAGCAGGAATGCACTTGAGTCCTCGCGTATTTCAGGGAAACGCCGGATGTGCCTTGCGACAGGATCAATACTATAAATTTACCTAAATTTATTTCAATTAATGCGACTGTACTTACACCATTTCTACCCAATCAACGCTGGGTACATCTTTCGACTCCACTCCCAAAATTGAACATTGTAAAATGTAAAAAAATAAGAATCAAACATGTAACATAGTTTTGTGGGCTAGTTGCAAAAGGACATAGGGTTTCACATTCAATCTTGATCAACGCCGGATTTTCGTGTTAATAAAAATGCGTAGAAACTGAAGATAATGATGTTTTTGATGCGCTGTCACCAATACACACATCAAAGGGTGGAAATACCGAAGAAGCGGAAGAAATGAAAGTTATAGGAGACCATTTATAAAACCAAACCTCTTCACGGCGGCAAAAACCTACTTTGAACCCAGGATGCGCATAACAGATTGACCGATTTATGCACGATTAGAGTCTCATAAAATCGACTCCAGGAATGCCATAATGTTTTTACCATCGAAGGTTTTCGAGTACCCAGTTTAGAAATTTAATGTGTGATCCATTTATGCGTGACTTTTTGGAGTTTCTTTAATTTTACTTCACTCATGTCTTTTGTTTAATCATGAATTATTTTCAAGTTCTTTTTTTTCAGAATAATTTTTTAGTCATCATCATCATCATCATCATCATCATCATCATCATCATCATCGTCGTCGTCGTCGTCGTCGTCGTCGTCATTTTTTAACACTCCTGGAGGAGGTACCCCGTCCCTGGTTTCCTTCCACCTTATTGATGTCTGTTATTCAGGTCTGTTTGCATATAGTCGCCACGCTAGACACCGCGGGTTGATGACGCTATTTGCCCATCATAGCTAGATGCCCACATAAAACGCTTGGTATTCCCAACTGATCACCCATCTAGTATAGGCCAAGCTCAACGTTGCTAAACTTTGGTGATCTAACGAGAATCAATGTGTCAACGTCGTAGCTTATATTTTAGTTTAATATGTAAGAAATAGCAAAGTAGACAAAAAGAAAGATATTCCATGCGATGTTATGGCCCTGTGACAGAAACACAGACGATGATTGTATTATTGACAAATACGTTCGTATTAATAAACATCGCCACAACAATACATCATACTGAATTATCCCAAGTTAAAAGACATGTACGTAGATGTACATACATTTTTTTTACTAACGGGTCACTGCTCATCAAAGGCCCAAACATCACAATATATATATATATATATATATATATATATATATATATATATATATATATATATATATATATATATATGGGAAAATGAAAAAGGAAAACCAAAAAATGGATGTTTTTTATGTGTACATCAACGTTTCGTCTTTATTTATAAGACTTCATCAGGATGATAATATAGAGAAAAATGTCATGCAAGTACAAACACATGTAGGGTTGACATATTGGGAAAAAGGAAGAAAATAATGGCCACTACTGGATAAAACAGTAGGGTGGACGTCCGTACTTGGTGAGGACTGAAAAATGAATGTTTATGAAAATGAGTGGGGAAGAAGTGGAAAGATGGGGGTGAGCAAGGACTACTGTGGCTGGTAGTAAGAGAGAGAGAGGTGGGGGGATGAGCAGGAATAATGTGGATGGCAGTGAGGGAGTGGAGGAGAGGGAGGAAGGAGGTATTTGAACAGGTGGCTGCGGTCAAGACTGAAGGGGAAAAAGTAAGTTGGAATGTTTATGTGGGGGGTGTATGCAGAGACATCCCCATGCGTCCCATTGTGTCGAGCATTGGTAGCACCACACACAAAATCGCACGGGCCATAGCTAACATCCTCACTCCACTAATGGGCACCATCAATCCTTCCCACATCAAAAATTCAGGCGACCTTCTTAGCAGAATAAAAAAACATCAACGTAGAAAATAAAAATATACATAGCCTAGATGTAACATCGCTCTACACTAATGTACCTATTAAAAAATGCCTAAACTTACTTCACACACATCTAAAGAAAATCAAAACCGACCTACCTTTTCCCCCCAACACTTTTATAGAAATAATTACTCATCACTGACGTAACATATTTCCAATTTAACGAAGTATTCTACAAACAAAAATTTGGACTCCCCATGGGAAACCCCCTTAGCGGTGTATTAGCCTGCCTCTTTTTAGAATTCTTAGAATCCGGCCCTTTCAAATATAGACTACCCCCTAACATCGAATACTTTAGATACATAGATGATATTTTAATTTCCCCCCCCACAGACATACAAATCAATAATCTTAAAGATAGACTCAACACAGTAGAACCCTCCATAACATTCACACATGAGACTGAAATAAACGGCTCTATTCCCTTCCTAGATACCCTCATAATTAGATCCAACAACAAACTAGAATTTAAGGTACACCGCAAAAACACTCACAAAAATGACGACATACATTTCTACTCCCACTACCATAGCAAGATCAAAACAGGTATAATTATAGGCTTCTTCCTACGCGCCCTTAGAATATGTAGCCCCCAACACATAGATGAAGAAATAAAGTACATTTTTAATTCCCTAAAAACATTGCAATACCCCACGCATTTTATATTAAATGCCAAGAAAAAAGCCTTCCAAATATTCTCCAGAAACACCACACAAAAAAATCAAACTCCTAACACCTCTCTCATAGACAGACCCCTTCTCTTACCTACGCATTCCAATAACACATCCATATGCAACACGCTTAACAAACTCTCAATCCATAAAACAAACATTAAACACATCGAGACATTTCACAAAAAAACCCACATCCCATGCCGGCTTATACACTGTCCCATGCAGTGACTGCCATCAATTTTACGTGGGAGAAACACAACGTGAATTAAAGAAAAGATTAAATGAACACAAAAGGGACATAAAAACAACAACCCTCTCAGTGCACTTTTCTCCCATGCACTAGAACATGGTCATGCCTTCAAATTTGAACAAGCCGAAATCACAAAATACATCCACAACAAATCTCGGCGAAGATTATTGGAAACTGCACTCCACCACCATCAAGCAACGAAATGGCTTCTTTAACCTATCACCCTTAATAAGCAAGATCATCCTTACTGAACAAAAACTCTTGCCAGATCATAGATAACATTTATTTTTATCTCTAACCTTAATGACAGTCTCCCACTTACTCACACCCATCCTCTTTCTCCACGAATCTTTACTTTCTCTAACTCATTCCTTTTTTCGCTCACATTTTTAACACTGCAGTCCGATGAAACTTTCTCATTTTCCAAATATTTCAAATATTTCATACCCTATCACAACAAATCTCCCCTCTCTCCCCCACCCATTCCCCCTCTCAACTACTTATTTCGTACCTTCACTCTTCCATACCCCCCTTCTTAAATCCCCTCATTTTCTCAAAACCCTTTCTAAGACCAGCACTTTCGCCCATCCACCAAAATCACAGCCCCCCTCCTTCTCTACCCACCCTCCATTTCTCTGCATACAACCCCCCAACACAAACATTCCAACTTACTTTTTCCCCTTTAGTCTTGACCGTAGCCACCTATTCAATTACCTCTTTCCCCCCTTTCCTCCACCTTCCGCTCCCTCACTCATTACCATCATTTTCCAAATATTTCAAATATTTCATACCCTATCACAACAAATCTCCCTTCTCCCCCTCACAATTCCCCCTCTCAACTACTTCTTTCGTACCTTCACTCTTCCATACCCCCTTCTTAAATCCCCTAATTTTCTCAAAACCCTCTCTAAGACCATAACTTTCGCCCATCCACCAAAATCACAGCCCCCCCTTCTCTACCCACCCTCTATTTCTCTGCATACACCCCCCACACAAACATTCCAACTTACTTTTTCCCTTTCAGTCTTGACCGCAGCCACCTGTTCAAATACCTCCTTCCTCCCTCTCCTCCACTCCCTCACTTCCATCCACATTATTCCTTCTCATCCCCCATACCTCTTTCTCTTACTACCAGCCACAGTAGTCTTTGCTCACCCCCATTTTTCCACTTCTTCCCCACTTATTTTCATAAACATTCATTTTTCAGTCCTCACCAAGTACGGACGTCCACCCTACTGTTTTATCCAGTAGTGGCCATTATTTTCTTCCCTTTTTCCCAATATGTCAACCCTACATGTGTTTGTACTTGCATGACATTTTTTTCTTCTCTATATTATCATCCTGATGAGGGATTATAAATAAAGACGAAACGTTGATGTACACATAAAAAACATCCATTTTTTGGTTTTCCTTTTTCATTTTCCCATCACGTCGGATTACCTTCATCTTTCTCTTCCCATATATATATATATATATATATATATATATATATATATATATATATATATATATATATATATATATATATATATATATATATATATATATAATCCAGGTAAAACATCCACAGGGTAGTAATCCAAAGAATTTCAACCGGGTTTATAAAAAGTGCTCAATATCAAATAGAGCTTTTATATATGATTATTTTTATTTACACGGACATGTACAAAATCTGCGACACTGGCATGTCGATGTTATCGATCAACAGTTATTATAAACTGAGATCTCATAAGGGAGAGTTAGAATCCGATCTTAACCTTGGATCATATTTGGAAAGAATGAAATGGGGTAAAAAAGAAGAAGAAGAAAAGAAATTTAAAATTTCAAAGTTTGAGAAGTCACGTGGTTGGGACCGTTAAGAACAAAATACAAATATTAAATAAAATAAAAGGAAATAAAATAAAGTGAAAAGAGAGAGATATAATAAAAAGGGTAGAGTAAAAAGATAGATAGATAGATAGATAGATAGATAGATAGATAGATAGATAGATAGATAGATAGATAGATAGATAGAAAAAATGAAATCGTCTGTTGATTCAAACAGAAGTAGTGGAAAGGGAATGTACATACAACAGAATGTGTCAAAAAAACCGTCGAAAGTTTTTTTTCAACTCAGAGTAATCCGCATATTCTCAAATCATATATATATATATATATATATATATATATATATATATATATATATATATATATATATAAAATAAGAAATGTTGGCACTTTTCATAAGTATCGTTTCGTATTTGAATATTAAATTCTGAGAAAGCCAAAAACCGATATAAACATGTTTTTCTTTAAATAAACATTTATTTACATTAACGTGTTTATTTAAAACCGAAAATGTGCATCAATATTTAAGATAAATAAATGTTTATTCAAAGAAAAAATGCATATATCGTTTTTGGCTTACTAAAAATTTAATATTCAAATACGAAACGATACTTATAAAAAGTGTGCCAATATTTCTCATAACATTTTCACGCGTGGGGCGCTAAGGAAAGGACTTCCAAATCGTCCAGTCAACATTTTAACGAAAATTTACGAAAGATTTCTACACGCCCCCTCCCCCAGCCCCCCCCCCCAAAAAAAAAACAGTGATTTATTTGTAAAAAAAATATTGCTTTAAAATGTTTTTGAAAACCGCAAGCTTGCATGGATACTATAATGTAAATAAATGCTTATTTTAAAGAAAAAAAAACCATATATCATTTTTTTGCTTTCTCAAAATTTAATATTCAATGCATTTAATATTATGTATGCATTAATTTTGTTTTATTCTTTTATTTATTACTATTATTTATATATTTATCTTTGCTTGTATGGTGAGATAGTGCAAATGTTCCTTTATTCTTATTAGGATATTTCTCTCTCTGTTAGTCGGTCTTCCCAGTTTATTAAGAGTGTCTGCCTCCTGTGAATACATCCTTTGAAAATAGTACTCGTTTGTTTAGACAATCTTTGCTGGGATCATTTATGGTCCGTATTATATATATATATATATATATATATATATATATATATATATATATATATATATATATATATATATATATAATTCAATGTGTGTGTGTGATGCTTCATTGTTCCCTATAGAAAAAAAAGTTAGATAATCTACATAAAATCTAAAAGAGTATGCTCATAGGCAATTTACCGGAAATGACAATGGAAGTGTTCATTAATCTCTAAGTGCATCTCGAAGGGGGCTATTAGAGAATAACCCATTTAAACTTCAGATATATACTATTTTGATGAAATCTATATTATATATATAAATATAAAATTCTGCGAGGAAGACAATGGAAGTGGTCCTGAATCTATACGTTACATTCTCTCTCTCTCTCTCTCTCTCTCTCTCTCTCTCTCTCTCTCTCTCTCTATATATATATATATATATATATATATATATATATATATATATATATATTTTTTTTTTTTCACCTCGTCAACTCTCGGGCGCATCCGAACCCGAACATTTACCACGCGAAGTCACGGAAACGCGGTGCGTTCTCTATAAGACTACCACATATTCATGTTTCCACGGCTGTTTTTACTAGTGGAATATTTCATTTTGGCCTCCAGATAATGCCTGGTCATCAGGAGAGAATATGTACCGTTTCGGAACCCTCTTCTCGACGACTTTTTCGCATATCGACCTCCCCTCACTGATGTGAGACCCCATTATCTGAATTGCAGTTCAATCCAATGAACTGTTCAACAAAATGAAAACAACTGACTGTTTAACTGTTTAGCATCTCACGTGTTGTTTAACAGCTTCGCATCTCACTTGTTGTTTAACGGTTGAGCGTCTCATGTCTTCGTTGCGTTAAAACGTTCTCTTATCGAAGAGAAAAAAATAAAATGTTTTCATCGCACAGAAATAACCATACAGTGAACACTTGTTATTATATCCCCATGTGATATTTGTATTTTCTCAGAGCTACATTGCACATTGTTCAGTTATCTCTATGAGGCGTTTGCTGGCTGCAGATCTTTATTCGGCCTTTAATTCCAAGCTGGATTAGGAGCTGATACGGAGAGCCTGCAAGGAAACCTCTTAATCCAATTTCAACAGCTCAAAATATTTCACTATAACCTTTTACGGGGCAGCTCTCTTTTTAGGTCTTCGTATTTCTCTTTTTTTGTATTGGTGTTGTTTCTCTACCCGGCTCTCATTAAGTACTGTCAATTCAACCAAGATGAGTCTTTTGCTTGTTCTTGACGGTAGAACAATGTTTGGCCGTTGCCCCTTTTCATTTATAATCTTAGGGTAATTACTGCTACCATTCATCGCCACCCGGTCCAAGTATATTTTGTCCGGGTACTAATAATTGACCTGCTGTACGCTTAGACCCGATCCACATCTTCCTTTCTTTCCTCCTGTAAAAACTGTGGGCTGCTGTTAGCTGCTTCAGGTTGCATATGATTGTTAATTATTATGGTCAGTTCATTTAGTACCCTGTTGTGCCGCCACCTACATCGGTCATTAGCAAGGGCCGCTCTGCAGGAACAAAGAACATGTTCCATTGATTGGGGCTTTTCCTTACATAAGCGACAGGTTGAATCGTCCTCCTTCATCCATTGACAGAAACACGTCGTAAGTTTAGCGTATTATGAAGCTTAATCTACGCGGCGCCATATGCCAAATGTCATTCCATGTAAGTGATATTTGAATAGCTTCTGCCCAGTTCGTCCATTGTCCCTGCTGTGATTGTTGTACTCCTTTTATGAGCCTTTCGCTTTCCTCCTGGCTCCTTATTTCCTGAATGATCAGGTCCCGACGCTCTTTGACTGAAGCCCTAGACCATCTTTGAATGCTGATCATTCCCAGCTCAGACTTTCCTGTCTTAGTGAGTCCGAGACGTCTTTGAAAGATAAGTTTTCTTTAGCCTCATTTAAAGCATCTCGGACTTTTCACCTCATTCTTGCCTTCAGAGAGGATTGTACTGTCTTTACCATCGTGTCCTTGGAATCGTCCAGCATCATCTGGAACCTGACTTTTCCAGCTTTCAATTCCTCTGCAATAGACTTGAGCGGTAATTTTAGTTTGACCTGTTTACTATATAGTGTTACGTTAGACAATACTGGAGGCAAACCTAGACATTTTCTCGTATATCTACTGATTTTTGCTTCTATTACCTCAACTGTACTCATAGTGATTTCATATACGAAAAGAATCCATAACAGAATTGGGATGAGCATTTGTTGAAGACACCATACTTTGTATTTACCTTGCAGTGGGAAGCGACCGATCGTTTGTAGACTCTCATTCACTGTTTTTATTATCACTTTAACCTGCTTGGTGTCTTTCAAGGTGGCATAATACCATCCACCCAAGCTCGTTCTCAGTTCTTCTGAGACGGTATGGATTTCTGACCACCTACTGCAAAACAGATATTCTGATGTACATTCTCCTTTTTGAGAGAAAGACTTCTGGACTTCTTAGGCTTGAAGGTCATTCTAGACCAGATCATCAGATCATCCATTATAATGTGTAACTTGCGCGTCTCAAATTCTTTTAATGTGAGTATTGTAGTATGGCCTATAGAAAGCCTTCGATGGTGGCATTCAACATTCTCCCCCTAAGATAGTAAGGTTTGCATTGCTTTCTGCTGCTTTGAGAATTATCTGCATCGCTAAAACGAAAGGTATAGGTGACACTGTACATCCCATTGTAATTCCCACCTCGAGTCTAATCAAGTTTGTGGTATAGTCCCTTGTGGTAAACCGCATATGGGACCCATCAAAATATGTTGCAAGCATCGTGCGTATTCCCTCTGGAATGTGGTACATCTTAAGGGATAGTTGAATCATTTGATGAGACACAGACCCATATTCAATTAGCTAAATCGAGCCATATAACATCCAAGTCAGTCTTATTAACTATCGCTCTTTGGATAGCCTACCATATCATGCGTCCATGCTCCAGGCAACCTGCTATTCCAAGAATACAACCTTTTTTGCACGGAAGTGTCGATATATCAATTTGAGAGAAGATATTTGGTTAGTCTTGAAGCCATTAATGCGTGAAAATTGTTCGAAATTAATTTATGGATTCTGAGTTTTGTTCTGTCAGCTTTCATTAATTGGTTACTGACATGAACGTTTTTCTATGCCAACCTCAAATTTATATGTAGTCATTTAAGCATCTTTTCAAATGTCTCTTTTTATTTCTTAGGTTTTCCATCTCCCTCTGTTGTCTGTCTTCTTTTGACTGGTGGTCTAGTCGATTTCCCGTTTTTACCATGCAATGTCATACAAATCCGCTATATAACATGTCCACATTCTTCCAACCATTAATCCTATTTCTTTCCATCTAATTCTTCATGTAGTGGATTGCTTATTGTATGGTCAAGCTTGCACCATTCTTCCGAACTGCTGGCCGGTGCGAATTTTATTTTGGGGAGTTTCATCTCACCTACTGGGGCAACTGCTTGGATATCCTCGGCATTGAGGATTACGTCCTAAGATTTAACAAAATCTTTTTAACTTAGTTCACTCCAAACAAGGCAATTTGCCAATGTAGACGTGAGGGGCTCCTGAGAATTAGGTTGAATGCTAATGGGGGTCATCCTAAATTGGGAGTTGTGCAACGAGATACTTGTTGTCCGACGTCTTATCTGTGATAACAGAGCGCGGCTTATGAGTCCTTGTGTGAGAAGCCTTCCTCTGATGTAAATATTACAATGGAAGAATCAATAATATGCGTTCAGATACAATAAATTACCAAAAATTAACGATTACATTATTACATGGCAAATTCGAACAAAGTACATATTTACCTTTACGAAAAAAATGAAAACATAGTTTTCCTGCTTAGGACACTATTACAACTACTACTGCAAGTCAGGAGCAGACACACACACACACACACACATATATATATATTTATTTATACAAACACGTAAGAAAGCGACACTGTCATGGCGATGTTTCGATCTGTAGTCATTAAAACTACGATCTTCTCAGGCAAAGAAAGTCGGTGTGTTCTTTTGTTGTTTATATTGAAGAAGAAAAATAGTATATATATATATATATATAAGTATATATGTATATATGTATATATATATGTATATATGTATATATATATATATATATATATATATATATATATATATGTATATATATATTTCTTCTTCTTCAATATGAACAAAAGGATCGGTTGGTCCGTCACGTTTCAGTTTGAAAAAAACATTTTCATTGGTCAGTCAAGCTGAGTTTCAAAAACATTTTCATTGGTCTGTCACGTTTAAATTTGAAATAGCATTTTTCTTTGTCTGTCACGTTTAAATTTGAAATAGCATTTTATTACGTGGACAGAGTAAGCTAGGTGGACGCTGTGTATCGGCATCGTTTGATGTTAGCAGAGAGGAAACTTTGAAGTTGTGTACTGACTTCAGGACGAAGATGGCGAAGACCATTTTAGTTACAAATATCATGTGATGACAGTTTTTGTCAACACTTTTCTTTAAAGACAACTTATGTTATTGATTTTGTTGTTGTTGCGTCAGGTATTACGTTTTATTTACTACTTTTCGGTGCGTTCCCCTCCGGCAGGTCAAGATTTATTTTGCAACCTGAATAAGAAAGTTATCAGATTTGAATAGGTATTTACCTCTCCACGAGATTAAACACGAGGTCAGACGAAGTTTTAAAAAGCCAACGCACTAGAAGTGCACTCTGGCCTATAAGAATGCCTGGGCAGTTCCGTCGGCATTTCCCGGTAGCGGCACCTCATGCAATTGGGAATAAGCTGACCTTTTCTCAAATAAAGAAAGATAAAACCTGGAAGGGTGGATCTGCTAAAACTGCACACAACGATAACTAAGACACCGCTTACTAAAAAAATGCAAGGACACCGCCTACTCAAAAGTGACCCAGACTCTGTTAGACTGATAGTTGAGAATGTATCCACAACTGGTATGACACCTACTCAAAAGTGACCCAGACTCTGTTAGACTGATAGTTGAGGATGTATCCACAACTGGTATGACACCTACTCAAAAGTGACCCAGACTCTGTTAGACTGATAGTTGAGGACGTATCAACAACTGGTATGACACCTACTAAAAAGTGACCCAGACTCTGTTAGACTGATAGTTGAGAATGTATCCACAACTGGTATGACACCTACTCAAAAGTGACCCAGACTCTGTTAGACTGATAGTTGAGGACGTATCCACAACTGGTATGACACCTACTCAAAAGTTACCCAGACTCTGTTAGACTGATAGTTGAGGACGTATCCACAACTGGTATGACACCTACTCAAAAGTGACCCAGACTCTGTTAGACTGATAGTTGAGAATGTATCCACAACTGGTATGACACCTACTCAAAAGTGACCCAGACTCTGTTAGACTGATAGTTGAGGACGTATCCACAACTGGTATGACCCCTACTCAAAAGTGACCCAGACTCTGTTAGACTGATAGTTGAGGACGTATCCACACTGGTATGACCCCTACTCAAAAGTGACCCAGACTCTGTTAGACTGATAGTTGAGGACGTATCCACAACTGGTATGACACCTACTAAAAAGTGACCCAGACTCTGTTAGACTGATAGTTGAGGACGTATCCGCAACTGGTATGACACCTACTCAAAAGTGACCCAGACTCTGTTAGACTGATAGTTGAGGACGTATCCACAACTGGTATGACCCCTACTCAAAAGTGACCCAGACTCTGTTAGACTGATAGTTGAGGACGTATCCACAACTGGTATGACACCTACTCAAAAGTGACCCAGGCTCTGTTAGACTGATAGTTGAGGACGTATCCACAACTGGTATGACACCTACTCAAAAGTGACCCAGACTCTGTTAGACTGATAGTTGAGGACGTATCCGCAACTGGTATGACACCTACTCAAAAGTGACCCAGACTCTGTTAGACTGATAGTTGAGGACGTATCCACAACTGGTATGACACCTACTCAAAAGTGACACAGACTCTGTTAGACTGATAGTTGAGGACGTATCCACAACTGGTATGACACCTACTCAAAAGTGACCCAGACTCTGTTAGACTGATAGTTGAAGACGTATCCGCAACTGGTATGACACCTACTCAGAACTGTGCCAGGTAAGCACATCTGATTTTGAGTAGACTATGACACACGTTATACTTTATAATATATGTATTGTCATATTAATAGTAACTAAATATGCTTTTGATTTTTATTATTATGGATATGCATTGATTTCGTTTTTCTGTCTATGACGTTGGTGTTTTTTTTACTACGATGAGCTAATTCTTGTATCCTAGCAGATTACCTGAGCGGTGGTTGATCACATATACACCTGAAATCTTCGTGGGATAGATGACACGTAACAGTAATTCATTGTCTTCTTCTATTTCGTTATTTTTGTCTGTAGCAGTTACCTCCTCCTTTCATCCATAACTGCACCGGCTGGCAATTAGGTGTCGCTTATTCACCGACAGGTGGCGTTGTAAAGCGACACCAGAGTTATCTGCCCTTCGAACTATAAAGCCGGTGCAAAACGGAAATTCGCTCTCTTTTTCATTCACAGCCTCGCAGAGACAACCGCCCGGCATAGCTGGGACGCATCGCTGAGAGCACCACCAGAGGAACCCGGAAAAGCCTTTGTTCTCCCGCTACCGTTGTCTAACTCAGGGACAGCTACTATTCTTCACTTGAAGAGAACCTTTACATTTTTCCTCTTCCTACCCGGACACCTTCTACATCTACTTCTACCTATACCAAAAGGTATAGGTATCCTCTGACAATAAATCCTTTGTTTTGTTACCTGTTACTCCGTTGTTTGTTCAATTCGTTTCGTGTGATAAAAGTAAGGAAGGGACAAACCATCCCTATCATTACATGTCTACTTCTTTTTAATAACAGCGGCTGTAGAAAGCTATTAACTAATGACAGCACAAAATCATTTCGGGTTCAACAACACTTTCAGGGATTTTATTTTTATTTTCCAGTTAACCGTATAGATACATAATACCCCACCCTATCTTCCACAGATGTGGAATCAGCTGTCAAAAATCCGACCTCCGGTCTCTCTGTTCTCTGTCTGTCTGTCTGTCTGTCTGTCTGTCTGTCTGTCTCTCTCTCTCTCTCTCTCTGTGTTCATGAAAAAAAAGAAAGATTTTATCAGTTTATCCATTACATGAATCTACCGACTCCCTGTCTGTGACGTAATATTGTGACACATAGTCCTAATTCTAATCTTTTAATATCTAATGGAATTGTCCATTTCTACTTTATCTACCCTCATGTGAGAAATACTGTTTTTAACATTTGTTTTACACATCACCATCCAACCCTGCTGCATTATGAGTTTTAGTACTGCACACAATAAGATTATAAAAACTGCCCTAGCAATGATCAGATGTACCTTAAGATAATTCCTAAAAGCAATACTCAACGACTGATCGATTCATCGGCCCTCGGCTAAAAGGTGAGATCTTCTCCAGTCTTGTGTTGTAACTATATTTGCAATGTTACTTTCTTTAGATGCGCTGATTAAGCGTTATACATAAAATAATAAAAGAAATTACAAATGACATTTTATCATATGAATTGGAATGCATATCTTCCTTTCCAATCTTATCTATTTGAAGATCTTTCGTTGAATTTGCCAGCAGCAAAGTTAGACAATGATATCGTCTGTTCGCGTGGGATGTTCGGTGCGTCCTCGTAATTCTGTAAGAGGCTTTGTCCGTCCGTTGAATGGAGTAAGAATGGGGTAAAAGTAAGTAGTTTATTTGTTAATCATTATTTTTAATTTTAATTTTGCTTTACCTACGGATACGTGGCCCTATTTACATATATTTATTGGTCTCCGCAACAATAACAAGTGCAGGTTCTGTCACACAGAAGTAGAGAGTGTGAGCCACCTGGCATCCAGTTGTAAGGTTACCCTAGGGGATGGCTATTATACAATGGCACACAATGGAGTGTGTAAATATCTTCACTTGACTATTTATAAAAGTTGAATATCCAGTGTAGCAGCAAGTACTGAGAGCATATACCAGAAAGAACTGTTGGAAATAATTTATACACCATCCACTATGACTATGCAATCCTTACAGCTACACATCTAGAAAACGGAACTGTTAAACCTGACATCGTAATATGGGATAAAAGGGAGAAAGTAGCAACCCTAGTTGAAGTCAGTGTCCCTAATGATGCAGGATTGAACAGAGCAGAAAGGGAAAAGATTACGAAATACCAAGGTCTTATGTACGACATGAAAAGAAACTGGAATCTTAGGAAAATCTCCATCATACCAGTAATTATAGGAGCAACAGGACTAATGAAGAAGAATTTCAAGAGCTATCTGGTGAGTATACCCGGTGAACCGAGTGCAAGAGAAATACAAACAATTGCACTTAAAGGGACGGTTAGAATCTTAAAAAGATCTCTAGGCTGGAGTATCTGAAATAGCAGGTGAATGTTTGGCATCCGGTAGGATTCCCCATCTCCAGCAAAAACGGAAAGATAAGAAAGATAATAATAAAAAAATTAATATTTAAAAGAAGTGTTAAGCCAATTTACGTAAATAGTCACTGAGTAAAATAATCCGCGTTCAGTTATTTTGATTCTGGACAGGAACTAAGTACTAAGAACCGGAGCGGAAGCGAGTAAGGGCCGAAAATGAAGAAGCCAAGTGTCTCTCTAAAATAAAAGGACAAGCAAGCCTTTCATGGTTAAATTTAGAATAGAATTTTGTCTTTCACTCTTTTGTTTTATTTTATTTTTGTAAATGCGCCTACACATCTCTATAAAAGGCTCTGTCCGTCTGTTGGCCGGTCAGTCGGTCAGTCACGCATAAGTTTTCAATTTTTAAAGATTTTTGTGGCGTAACGTGCAGGTTTAATAGATACATTTTCATAGTATCCATTCTTGTTGTTATGAAGTCATCTTTAATGAACCCAACACCCTATAACAAAGACCAAGGCGTATTATATATATATATATATATATATATATATATATATATATAATATATGTATATATATATATATATATAATATATGTATATATATATATATAATATATATATATATATATATATTCGTAATTCTTCTTCATCCTGAGGAAGTCTCACAATAAAGACGAAATGTCGATGAATACATAAAAAATATAGTTTTTGGCTTTCTTTTTTCATTTTCCACACACATATATATATATATATATAAACAGATAGCCTCTATGCTTCTTTTTCATATAAACATTGTCAGCTACCAGACAGCGCTCCATTTGTTTATTTACAAAGAGCTTTGCATTAAACTAATAGTAACTGGCGACATCACTAACGACAGTTCTGAACACGTGAAGAGTAGGTGTGGGGTTATATAGTCATCCATAGAGACAAATGGTAGCTGTAGTGCAGTATCACAGCTCTTCAGTGCGGCTAGACTAGCACCCGTCTCAAGCCGGGATCAAACCCAGACCATCTAGTTGAAAGTCGGCGATTCTAGCCACTTGACTACAGGAGGCTGTGTGTCTGTGTACTTTCATCGCGTCACACAAAAGTTAGCGAATAAAACATGTGATTTATTCTAGTCCCACATCGAAACGATTTCAAGTGTTGAGGGAAAGCGAGAAAGCAAATAGCAAGTCACAAAACTATCTAAAAATTACTACTCAACCTGAAATAAACTCAAAAAGAAACCCCCACTGTATAATACGGTTAATGGTCGGTGGTTTTTTCTTTAGATCATCAGAAATAATTTATATATGAAGAATTAAATTACCGAGGTCATTCTGTGATTATATATATATATATATATATATATATATATATATATATATATATATATATACATATATGTGTGTGCGTGTGTGATTTTATGAAGGCTTACCAAAGCATTCCTTTCAGGACACCAAGTATCACCATTAAAGATATTTTTTCTTACAAATATTATTTATTCAAATTAAATGTTTTTTCCTACACGAGTTTCACTCCCCCCACGTAGCCAGGGGGGGGGCCTTGCCCCCCCCCCCCTGCAATTACATTTGCACCCCCTGAAATTTGTGATCCAAAAAATATTATAAATATAAATACTCTTATATTTCCTAGTCAACTATACTTCTTCATTATGAACCAGTATTTACTTTTGTGTAATATATTTTACAGCAGGGCCGGATTAAGGGGCCAAGGGGCTGGGGCCCTGGGCCACCCACCAAGAGGGGACCTCCCACCAATTTTTAACATAATTTCCGATTTCAAAAACGCTTCTTTAAATTTTATTTTGTTTAAAACTTAATTTTCCATTCCTGGTACTAATCAGGACCGGCGGCACAGTTATAAAAGTGTGTGTGTGTGTGGGGGGGGGGGGCTCTCCTAAAAAGTGGGGGGGGCTCTCCTAAAAAGTGGGGGGGGGGGCGGTTAAACACATGCATATATAACTTCATTATTGATGACCGTAAAGTGGGGGGGGGCCAAGTCAAAAAATGGGGGGGCTTGGGCCCACCTGCCCCCCCGCCCCCCGCGGTGCCGCCGTCCATGCTAATGATACCATAATAAATATTTACGGATTTTAAACTACCAGTTAAAATAAATCTATTGACCATAATAACATCTAAATATTTATATTTAAATTTATGTTACCTTGTAAAAAGAAAAAAAATTAAAATATACGTGTTCTCAAACTCAAACATAACTTCGCTAGTTTCAGATCAAGTGGTGAGGGAAACAAAGCCTCGATGCTTTTCACCTGTTTACTGCTTGGTGAAAGAGATTGTCAGTGTATCTGTCTTTTTTTGTCAACTTACCAAATATATATTTTTAAATATTGTTAATTCACACTATTTAATATCATAAATTATCAATTTCATAATTATAATTCAAATGATGTAATATAAAGTTTATATTACATCATTTGAATTATAATAAACACAAAATGAATTCACGTTGTTCTGCCAGCTTCTTTTAAAGATATTTTTTTAATTTATAAAAGAAAGTGTTGTCTTCATTCAAAAGATAGAAATGAATACTAGCAACCTAAATTATTTTCAAATGAAAGTGGGAATTAGTTTAAAAAATTATTTTTGTATTTTATCACGAATCTCAAATACGTTTTTTTTCTTTTTGTTGTCAGTTGCAATTAGTAATTTAAAAAATTGTGAATGTTACATTCAACATTTTTGAAATTAACATAGAAAAAAATCCTAGATTTCACCCGAGATTAAGTTGAAAGAAATAACAGCATTGGTAGGGTATAAACCCCACGTACAAATAGAAGATTATAATAGAATTCTGTAGAGCTAGCAAGTAGCTACCTTATTTTACGAACTTTGTTATTATTACTGTGTTTACTATGCTTTATGTGCTTTACTATGCTTATGTTGTTATTTACATGTACCTACCGAAATACACAACAATATATTTAGATTATATAAAAGAAATTGAAATTTTGTATCTACTTATTTATATTTATACACTAGTACACACACACACTGAACCAAAACGTCACTCATATTAGAATATCAATATTAGTTTTGCCCCCCCCCCAAATGCCTTGCCCCCCCCCCCCTAAAAATGCCTTGCACCCCCTAAAAATGCCTTGCCCCCCCTAAGTTAGAAGTCTGGCTACGTGCCTGGTTTCACTACCAAGCAGGTACTTGCTTGGCAGATCATCAGGGAAATTAAATGTCTGGAATAAGGGTTTCAACACGGACTTAATTTCTAAAAATAGAAACAATTGGATTTTTATAAAAAGTATTTTGTACAGGGTTTTTAAATTAGTAATAACAAAGTCTCCCGTCATTTAACGAGTTAGAGTGATATTTTCCGGTAAAGTGGCATAAAATAACCCCGTCCATTACAAAATGTTTTTTTTTAAATAGAAAATAGATTTCTGATAACGATATTCCGTAGTAATATTTATTTATGGAATATAGAATAATATTCTCCCCAGAGGGTTGCAAACAGACACATCCGTTAAGGAAATATTTTAAATTATTTAAAATAATAACTAGATTTTTGTAGAAAACTTTTTGTATAATTAAATTTTATTTTTGATATATGAATAAATTTAAAAAAAATAATTTCTGCGGGATAGGATTTTTTCGCTTCGTTAAACAACAACACGATAATAATTCGGCAGTTAATTAAATGAAGGATATTTTCCCAAAATGTAAAATGACGTCCCAGACACTAGATAATTAATTTCTATATAGAATAATTTTAATAATAGATATTTTTAGAAACAGTATTTTGAATAAATAGTTTCTATCTATAATTAACATTTTTTCTTAAAATAAAGGAGAGTTTCTGCGAGATTGACGTTCAACTCGTCGTGTGTTTATTTCGAAAGGGAACAAGTCAGCCCTTGAAATAAGGCTCGTCTGACCGCTGGCATTCCGGACGAACATTTATGTTGCTTTTCCTTGTCATGAATTAGTTTTAGAATTCCCATACTATCATAGGATTGGAATGGTAACTTGTCAGCGGTATCTTGAATGGTTTAGTTTTTTTTTTTTGGGGGGGGGGATTCTTCATCATTGTGCCGCCCGACGTGAAAGTGTATTATCGCACAGTGTTCCGTTTTTTTTGGTGTTTTTTAAAATGCATTTGGGACCGATTATTTGCTTGTTGGCTTGGTGGCAGAAATAATGCACGAGCTACCTTTCTAAGACATTTTCTAGGACTTTCTTTTTTTATATCGTTGTTCTTTCTTGTTTTTTAACTTTTATTTTTATTTTTTTCCTCTTCTCTTCTTAAGTGACCTCAACTATTGCAACGCCACATTGTGTATTGTCAGCAGTTGAAACCCTTATTCCAGACATTTAATTTCCCTGATGATCTGCCAAGCAAGTACCTGCTTGGTAGTGAAACACGTGTAGGAAAAACATTTAATTTGAATAAATAATATTTGTAAGAAAAAATATCTTTAATGGTGATCATTGGTGTCCTGAAAGGAATGCTTTGGTAAGCCTTTATAAAATCACATATAAAGGCTCTGTACTCTGTAATCGAGTATCATCGAGCTTGTTTTTATTGGAACAACCCTGGTCTTCACTGAATGATCTATTTTATAAGTGAAAAATCTCTCTCTCTCTCTCTCTCTCTCTCTCTCTCTCTCTCTCTATATATATATATATATATATATATATATATATATATATATATAGGAAATGAAAAAGGAAACATCAAGAAATATTTTTTATATATTCATCAACGTTTCATCTTTATTGTAAGACTTCCTCAGGAAGAAAAATTTTAAGAAAAATGTCATGCAAGTACATCAAAATATTGGGTTGACATGATGGGTTGATAAGGAAAAGTAGTAGCCGTGGCTACTAAGAGCGATGAACGAGGGTCCGGGCTGCGAGAAGTCAGTCAGTAGCAAAGAGTGAAATGAATATGGAAAGCTTTGAGCGGGTACCATTAAAGCAGCAGTGAAAAAGGGGAGTGTTAGTGAATTTGCCTTAGGGTGGGAGAGAGGACAGGAGCTTGAGGTTTTTGTCGTGGTGAGGTGTGGCATGGATTTTGAGGGGCTGGGGAAAGAGGAGAGAAGGGGGGAACTCTGTGTCTTTAGTATATAGATGGTATCATAGTTTTAGAAAAAAAGATCTGAAGAAATGAAGATAACTTGAAAATAGACGGGTGGGTGGGTAAGAGTATGAAAGAAATAGTCGAAAGGGTGAGATAGGTGAGAGAAGAGAGGGGAGATTTTGTTGTGGTCAGGTGTGAAATTTTTGGAGGGTAGGAGCATTGACTAGCTGGCTATGTCAGGAATTGCGAAGTATAATTGTGTTTCCGCCATTTTTGACGAAGTGTATACACTAGTTTAAAAAAAAAAAAATTCTGACAGTTGCATGAATAAAGAAAGAAACTTACAGGTGCCCAATCGTAATCTATTAAAGTACGAGTGGCAAATAATGGCCGAGATACGGAAATTATTTATGCGAGGCGGATTAAATCACATAAGATTTATCATAGAATATTAGCGTTTATGAATGGCTAGAAATAAGACGGCCACTCTCGACTGTAACATGTTCATCAAAAATGTTATTGATCATAGAAATCTTAAAATCAAGAAAAATAATTTTTTCCAGAATTAATTGAAAAGTACGCGAAATGTATGATCAGAATGAAATAGTATTTAGAAACCCCTATTACAAATGGTAGCTCTAGTGCAGTGTTTACCGGCATGGATATGCCATGTTCGAGTTCTGTTGAGGTCTATGGTATGACTTTAACTAATACATTTGGTTAAGACTGGACTCTAAAGAATTGGAATAATTTATATTCAATTTCATCAAGTTTAGTAACGCATAGGTAGATAATTTAAAGTAATTTTCTGTGCACGTGGGCTGTTGCTAGAATCCACCGTCTTAGGTGTACACATAGTTGATGGAAAGTTAAAAAAATACGGTTTAAAATGCTGTGTTGGACAAAACACTTCATTTATAAATAGTTTGTCTACGACACATTATAAAGTCATTAAACGAGACAAGTAAGACATACATGATACACTGTTCTCATACAACAAAATAATGCACAAATTATTTGTGTAACAAAGTAATGTCAAGGCTAACATGTTCTCAATGCGTCTTTTCAGTTAGGGAACGTGTCCTGAGCCACTGCTGTCTTTGGTGCGCTCGGCGAGTAAACGAGTTGAGAATATTGTCTGATTACGCGACCACATGGTGGTACGAGAGTTCCAATAAAATCTCGTGTTAATAACGACATTTAGAATTTACCAATTCTGGCATGGACACGAGTTTCTGTCCAAGAGAGATAACTTTGAACACGACAACTTAACAATGATAGTGTAGATTAGACTCTGAATCCTTGGTGAGTAGTCTAAGAGAAGAAAAACTCTGAAATGGCACCAGTAGTTTTGGTAGCACTGGAGGTCTACGATTCCTATCAGTCTTCTTGAAACACTCACATGAAAAGCATTGGTTTTATTTATCTATTTAAAACTACAAGCAGCCCATAGAGAGTTTATATATATATATATATATATATATATATATATATATATATTAGTAGTAAGTTTTTGAAAGGCTGTGGGCAATGCAATTCCGGGTAAGATGCAAGTTGAAAGGAAAGGAACAAAAACAATAAAAATAAATCGAATACGATATAAGACTTACTATTTATTTTTCCTTTTTTTTCCTTTTTTTTCCTTTTTTTTTTTCTCTTACATAACAGCAAGAGTGTTTTAGCTGTCCGGGTGATTAAAAATCACTATTTGATATTTCGGGAAAAGACATCCCTTTTTCAAAAATAATTAGACCAGAAGAAGAATAATATTTTATTCTTCTCCGACTGTGTAGAGAATAATACAAAACAAAATGGCTGCCAGATATAGACCGCAGCAAAAAAAAAACAGTTTCACAGGGAATATAAATTAAGTTAAGTTTTATTTTAATATTATGTTAAATATATGATTGGTGTTTAGAATATTAGTGTAATGTTGGTTAGGTGTATGGTGTTCGATAAACTGTTATTTTTGATAATATATATATATCATTTTTTTATTTTATTTATTTATTTTTTTTTTTTATATTTGAATATTTACTTTGTTTTATCTTCGTATTTTTAATTTGTTTATCTTTCTATCGTAATTTAAGAATTTTAATATAAATTAAAGTAATTATATATATATATATATATATATATATATATATATTTAGATTTTTCACTTAAAAGATACATTATTCAGTGAAGATCGGGATTAGGCCAATAAAAACAAGCTCAATGATACTCGATTACAGGCTACAGAACATTTATATGTGATTTTTTGAAGGCTTACCAAAGCATTCCGTTCAGGAAACCAATCATCACCACAAAATACTTTTTCATTCAAAGATTATTGATTTATCATATATATTTAAATTAAAGAGTTTTTTTCCTACACGTGTTTCACTACCAAGCAGGTCCTTGCTTCGCAGATCATCAGGGAATTAAGTGCCTGGAATAAGAGTTTCAACAACCGACAATACACAATGTGGTGTTGCCTTAATTGAGGTCACTTAAGAAGAGAAGACAGAGAGAGGGAGAGAGAGAGAGAGATTAGAAAAATACCCGTCTCAGGATTGGTAAAATTAATTTTCTGAACAGAACAGTTTTACACCACTTTTATTTCCTCTTACGAAAATTAAAATCAAAATATAATACTACTAAACCTTATGTCTCGAATCCTCATTCCAATTTAGATTTTAAAAATACATTACATGATTTTATACTAAAAATTGAAATTCAGGTTATCTGGCTTAATTGGTGTCTAATAACAATGGATATAATGTGAGTCTGAAATATTTGAATTTTAAAAATGGAGATTGTGCCCATATTATGCATTCTCAAACTCTTTAAAACATTACAAAGAAGCTGAAAATTTGGGAATATTTATTGAAACATGTATAAAACCTTTTGTAAAATTTCACAAAAATCGGCGATATCTTAATTTTCACGAAGGGATTCCATCTGTCTTCGCCTCTTTTGTATAAACACTAATTTAATCTAGTGTGATTCAAAATTCATAATAATCTGTTTATTAGTTTAGGAGTGAATCCTACACATAGAAATATATAAACATGTACACATACTGAACTTAATATACAGGGTGTCTCAAAAAAATGTACTCACTCTTAGAATGACGAGACGTTTGCGAATCCCTTGGTGCGCGTTATCAGCTTTGTTTGAACAATAATGGTCATCAGTTTGAACATTTACGAACATGATTCTTCAATTACATCTGTCTCATGTATTCGATGCTATTTCATTTCACTCTATGTTCATAAATAAAAGTTTTCTCGTCATTCTACGAGTGAGTACATTTTTTTGAGACACCCTGTAGAGATACACATTATTATATAAAACAATGTGCCACAAATCAACCCAAATCCTGTGGGCGAAATTTAGTACGACATAACTGGTCTAGAATCCGCTGAACTGCATAAGCGCCGCCTGGAGAGGGATGGGCGCTGCCATGCTTCGTTGCTGTCCTGCAACCCATAAAGTAGCATGAAACTAATTAAGTAGGTTTATGTATTATTTGCCAACTCGCAATTGCTTCGCTATTGCTTCGCTAAGTTCGCTACTTGAAGTACATGAAACATTAATTAAAAACAAATAAACATTCTATTCATAACTTTGTGGCAAACACGAAACAAAATCTTTCTCATTTATTCATATATGTAAGTAAACATTGACATTTTTATTATTTCCATACACATTTATTCATCTTTTAAATGTGAGCATAAAGAAAGGAAAAGAAAGAAGAAATCATTTTATCTTTTCACTTGCAATTTAGAAATATATCGCAACTTGTTTGAAAATCAACAAAGAAAGGAACATTTGAACACAAATGCTAAATATTTGTTCAGGAAAAACAAAACAATATTGCAACACAGAACTATTAAGACGAAAACAATTATTGAATTAAATAAAAAAAAACAATAACAAGTAAGAGTTAATTAACACTTTCACGTATTCTGTTTTATCCGCAAGAACAAATAGAAAAGTTCTCATGAATTATCATAAATTTTCATTTGACCACTTCTATTTGGTTTTTTTTTTGGTGAGAGTCAGGGACATCAAAGAGTAGTGGTTACGGGCCTTTTCGAAAGTCAGCTCAACTTGATGGTACGTGGTTCAAGAACATGCAGTTACCAAAAATTATATCAACGTTTAACTGTTTATTGGTACTTATATCGAATATGAACCAGTTTTCGTGAACTTCGCGTAGGCAGCGTTCGAGCATGTTACGTAAACACCCGAGAGATGCCGAGGCGAATGGTGGCAGACGATAATTTCGATACGTTGCTACGTCCTATTTTTTCAGGGTTTTTTTCAAGAAAGATAGCAAATAACAAAAAAAACAAAAAAACAATCGAACCAAACATGGCGAAATATCTGTTAATAATTCTTTTTTTAATTTTTGGAACAAAACAATGCTATCCAACTGTTAATAAATACATTTTTTTTTTGCAATTTTTTTAATTCAGTCTACTGGTTAAAAAGTAGTTTTTTGTGTGTTTGTTAAACCGAAAAAAGATTTTGCGGTGTGTTTTTTTTTTGCGGGGGTGGGGAGCTTTTTGACATTGTCTTTTATTATCAGTCAACTGGTTAAAAATAGTTTTTTTCTGTGTGTTTCTTAAAACTGAAGATGATTTGTTTATGCGTTGTTGGTACGCTTTTTTGAAGGTTTTTTTTAAGGGAGGGTATTCTTTATTGTTTTTTACTATTTCGAAATGTAAATATGAATTTTTTTTCAATAATAGTTACTCGGAATCTCTCGGGTGTTTACGCTGCCGACACGAAGTTCACGGAAACTGGTTCATATTCGATATAAGTACCTTTTCATTATTATTTGTAAATTTCATAATTAATAAACACAATAATTAATACTTATGTAATGAACAATTACGAATAATTTCCCTATTCTAAATTATCTCCCCTTTGGAGAACTCTCCTGTTCGTCTTTTGATATAAATAGCAGCACTAATATTGTACTGACAGTTTATGCAAAATAAAGCTTTCTCGTTTGTCATTACAACTTAATAATTTAAAATTCGATTAAAATCCCGGACAACGCGAGGACACGGGTATCACTAATAGTCATAAAATGAATAATTCAATGTGTATTTATCAAAGATACGTGTAGACAATAAATAGACATACAGTCACAAGACATCTTGTCTGACAGATTAATTAATGTAGATATTAGGTCGCATATGTTTAACATTCTGAGCATTACATTAAAAATAATCCGCACTAGTTTTTTAAGAACATTCCAGAATACGTAAAAAATATAACCCCAGTTCTAAGCGGCAATCATCTCGGGCAATACCTCTTTCGAGGGGTGCAATAGTTAGGCCTGACTTGCTTTCTTACCAGTTCATATTTCCAAGTAAGTTAGTACTACCAGTTTCATGGTTGGCTGTCAGTCACTAAACTGGCACCCTTATCGGGGGGGGGGGGGCTTGGCTTGTCCAATAAGACGGTTGTGTGGGCACAAAAGGTGTCAAAGGGCGGATAAGCTCCATGAGAGCGAACGGCCATCCATACTTATTGAGAGTAAAAAATGGACATTGGGTTTACTTTTGTCATCGTTGTAACTCTTGCTTTCTTTTATGTCGTCCTTTAGTCCGCGCATTCCATGAACAATGTGTCTGACAAAGGAGGAAGAATTGCTGTTTTCTGGGTCGACTGTTGTTTTTAGTGGGTGGTATGGTCGCTGTTATGGTCGCTGGAAAAATGTTTGGATCATTCTACCGCTCTAGAAAGTATCCTTACTCCTGACGCAGTCCTCACCCTGTATAAGAGTCAAATACGACCTAATATTGAACACTGTTGCCACATCTGGGGAGGTGCCGCTTAGACCACCTTTTCCTGCCTTGAATCGACTTCGAAATCTAGTGGGGGGGGTGCCCTCTTCTCTTCCCTACAGTCCCTTTCTCACAGAAGAGAAGTTTCTAGTTTTTCTTTACTCTATCGTTATTTTCATGGTAGGTGCTCGACTGAGCTCCAATCTATGGTTACTCCCATGTAAAACATTCACAATAAAAACTCGTCTAGCTACAACCACTGTAAATAATTTTCCTTTCTTCTTCTGTGTACCTAAAACTAAATAGAACTACTATGAGCAAAGTTTGTTTCCAAGAACTACCCGCATGGGAAACACAATTCTGCTGGGCTGCTTCCCAGCTGACTACAACTTCGTCGTTTTGAAGTCCAATGTTAAAAAATTCATGTGTAGCTGTCCTCTTAAATAATCAAATTCTGCCCAGTTTCGACCACCGTTACCAATCCGCACGGTTTTGTCTCACCGCTCACCTGACAAACTCAGTATTCCTTATCCTCGAATGGCCTTTTAGCCTTGATAAGCAGTCACTTTTAGTACATAAAAAGAGACGCCATCAATCGCGAGAGAGTGTCGATGGGTCTAGGTTTATTTTTAGAGGTAAGTTTACCAGCCATAAACGCCCTTGTGGCGTTCTGTCCTGGCAACACCCAACATTAAGCCCGACCCTACCTCACATCCCGTCCTCGTGGGGATACGGATAAATACTTACTTTCCAAGATGGTAAAACTACAAATGCAAACGACCAGAAATCAAACGCTCTTATTGCTATGACCACAAGGCTGACCGATTTTTTCGGGGTTACTTTTCTGGCATCTTCAAAGTATAAACGTAGACAGAAGCACTTAGAAAAAAAATATGGTGTTATAAAAACACGGTGCGTAAATACAAGAGAAGATGCCAAGATGGAGAATAGACAGCAATGCGGGATAATGGTATAATCTATTTCCGTATGACTATACGTTTCGAATGAGCTGGTCACCACCTGTGCGCACCAGAAAGCATTGATCCTGCTTAATGTTCCCTTCGAAGACAATTAATCCTCGTATCTCCACGGCCAATGGAATTAGCAGCGGGAAGGGAACTCGGCCTGGAAAAGGCTCAACGCGAGATGAAACGAGAGTGGAATGTTGCCGGGGTGGGGGATGCTCATAGAAGCAGACTGTCTTTCTTTTCAGATAAGCCCTCGTATTTCTATGGGCGATTTGGTCAGTCGGTCTATTATGCTTATGTTTTTATTTACCTCCTCTCCAGGAGGTTAGGCACAAGGCCAGTTTTATCTTACTCCCACAAGGTAAGATGTGACCCAAGGTTGAGTCAGGAAAGTGGGGCTTGAAAAGCCAGCGCCCAAGAAGGTGAGCACTCTGGCCATTAAAAATTGCCTGGGCAGCCCTGTCGGCATTCCCCGGTAGGGGCGCCTCAGGCAGTAAGCAATAAACTTACTCCTCTCCAAATAGGGGAAACAAAGCCTGGGAGGGTGGACCTCCTAGAACTGCACAGGACAAACCCACAGACCGGCGGAATCAAGCCCCGAAGGACAAGACGACACCGGTCTATGGGGTGTAGTATCCATCGGAACAGATACTACACTTTGATCCCGACCAAAAGGCCGAGAAAGTGTCTATCATGCTTAGGTTGTAAATAAAATTGTTGTTGGTCTGTAACGCTCATGTTTGAAATGAAATTTTCTGTCCGCCAGTCTGTCACGCTTGAGTGATATAACGTTGTCATCATTAAACGCACAGATTGAATGGACGCATCTATGACTCTCGGTTATTCTTAATTTAAACTTGAAGTAAGCTTTTTTAATTTAAAGTTTATCTTTATCAATTTGCAGTTGAGCTTTTAATTCGTAGTTAAGTATTTTCTTATTAAAAGTTGAGCGCTTTAATTTAAAGTTGAGCTTTTTAATTGGAAGGTGAGCGTAATTATTACATTCTATTTTTCTGAAAAGTATGCTTAATTCTATTTGTGGGTGTTTTATAAAGGTTCGTTTTTAAACAACCTATTTTCATTTTTAACATTTGATTAAAATCTATTTCTAACATATCAATGGACACGTGTGATCGGAGGCCGCCCCTACAGCCAGATGATTTATAAAATAAAAAAAATAAAAAATCAAGTCCATGACAATAACAGTCTAAAAATAAAATGAGTTTTTCCTGCTAGAATTTGTGGGTAATATGTTGCTATTATTATTTAAGATTTTCATGTCGTCCACAGGGCACGGTCAAGGTCAAATAAATTTACGTGTTAAGGTCATCTGGTAATTTCTACTGTTATCATCCTCAACTAAATACAACCAGAGATACACGGGTGTAAATATAAATGAAATGAATATCGGTTGGAGTTTAAGTTTTCAGCCTGACTGTATACATTGATGAAGCCTCTTCATGGATATTTGTGATATTTTGTATATCATAAAAATATATGTACTTAATATGGGCAGAAACAATTGTTTATCAATAAAGGCTTTTTCAAGCAAATAGAGAGTGTTTCTCTGAATAACTACGGTTTATATCATGTTAAATTAACAGCTTCAGTCGTACACTATTGAGCTACTACATAAATATGTGTGTAACTTAAAGAAACTTACACACACACAGACACACACACACACACACACACACATATATATATATATATATATATATATATATATATATATATAGATATATATATATGTAAAAGATAACTCCTAAACTAATGAACGGATCATTATGATTTTTGGAATATATATTATAGGCAACACGGTGAGTTACATGCCCACGTTTTTTTTTTTTACATTATAACATTTCCAGGATGCATATACATAAAGTATGATAATCTATTTTGGTGTACAGGATAAACTCTTAAACTAATGAACCGATCATTATTAATTTTGGAATATATATTTTCGGCAACCCGGTGAGTTACATGGGCACATTACATTTTTGTAAACTCTTCTATTTAAAATATGTTCCCACCCAAACTCGCCCTCGCCTCCAAACTTTTAAAATAAGTTAGATACAAAAAAATTAATGGAGAAAAGAATTGCTTCATATTGAATTTTGAGTTATATTAA
>OY744518.1:29500677-29515677 GCA_963556195.1 Sepiola atlantica
TTTATATAAAAAAACACAAGTTTCAATTAAAAAGCTCAATTTCCAATTAAAAAGCTCAACTTTAAATAAAAGCGCTCAACTTTTAATAAGAAAAAGCTTAACTACGAATTAAAAGCTCAACGGCAAATTAATAAAGATAAACTTTACATTAAAAAGGCTTACTTCAAGTTTAAATTAACAAGAGCGGAGCGTCATAGATGCGCCCATTTAATCTGTGCGTTTAATGATGACAACGCTGTCTCACTCTTAAGCGTGACAGACTGGTGGACATAGAAACCTCTTGTAGAGATGCTTGGAGGAATTTAAAGTAAGATGCGTCTTTTTAATCTACGTTTTTAGCAATAAAAATGCTATTTCAAACTTAAGCGTGACAGAGAAACGAACACATTTCTAACTTAAGCATAACAGACCGACGAAAATGTTGTGTCAAGCTTAAGCATGAATGGCTTATTTTAAAGATGTTTGGACGCATCTAATTCAAGATGAGTCCATTTAATCTGCGCGTTTAAACCTTAAGCGTGACAGATCGACAGACCGACGGGTTGTCGGACAGAACCTTTCATAGAAATGTGTGGTCCAATCTGAAAAAAAACTTTGTAGTTCAACCTTTTGGATTTGCAGTTTAAAAATGTATAGTTTTGAATATTCTTTCTTGTTCGACGATCTTGGAAGCAGAATGAAAGCGGATATAATTCGGAGGCGCTGTGAATAAGGTGCGGCGAGACATCAAAGAGATACATACATCAGTGAAATAAAGTTTAGTGTCGCTATACTTTATGAAAGCCAGTTGCGCAGTACTCTTAGATTTCGTGGTGTTCTGGTTCGTGTGCAATGGGAAATAAAGCTACGATGTCTGCAGAAAAGGTTGAAAAGTCGGAATATCAACAGAGGAAGAACGGTAATTGACGGCTGTTTGCAACGGCATCGGATCTCAGTAATGACGTGTATCGCTTGGCAAGGTGCTTGTGGCTCTAATCTTCATAATAACTTCCTGGAAAATTTTAAACAGTAAATTAGAAGAGCATCCTTTTTGAGACATGGATGTACTTTCGGGTCACTTATCGCTACTATTTATTTAGAATTTTCATACCTTCTCATCTTTCGGAAACGAGTTTATAAATGGCTACCATTTTAACTGTCTTGAGATTTGTATATAAAGCAAAGCTGAATTTAGGGTTTAATCGTCATCCCGGATTTAGAGATGTTGTTGCAGCTAACATACGGCATGTTTTCGTCCTTATCATTGTCAAGTAAACTCCAGATTAGTTATATTACGAGTTATCTTCTCTTGTCCATTAATAATCACGAATTATCTTCTCTTGTCGATTAATAATCAGGAATTATCTTCTCTTGTCGATTAATAATCACGAATTATCTTCTCTTGTCGATTAATAATCACGAATTATCTTCTCTTGTCGATTAATAATCACGAATTATCTTCTCTTGTCGATTAATAATCACGAATTATCTTCTCTTGTCGATTAATAATCACGAATTATCTTCCTTGTCGATTAATAATCACGAATTATCTTCTCTTGTCGATTAAAATCACGAATTATCTTCTCTTGTCGATAATTCATCAAAATAGATGGAGGCAACTTCGTTTCAAACGTTTAAACAATTAGAAACTCTTAAATGATAATGGCAACATATTACCCACAAATGGTGGCAGGAAAAACTTGTTTTATTTTTAGGCTGTTATTGTCGTAGACTTGATTTTGATTCTATTTTATAAATCAACTAGCTGTATGATCGGCCTACGATCACATGTGTCCATTGGTATGTTAGAAATAGATGTTAATCGAATGTTAAAAATAAAAAAAATAGGTTCTCTTAAAACGAACCTTTATAAAAGACCCCAAAATAGAATTAACCATATCTTTCAGAAAATAGAATATTACATTCTATTTTCTGAAAGATATGGTTAAAACCCTAAATTAAAATAAATAAATCAATAAACTGTAAATTAATTTTGCTGCAATGACTTGTTGCGACCAAATATTTCCATAAAACACTTTCCAGCACTGAACACAAAATCAATGGGTGTTTTATCAACTGCCGACCATTTATTTTCAATTAATAATTATTTTATTAGATTTCAGTTAGCGGAATTCTGGAATTTGTAGGGGGTATTTAGTTATTAAAGATGTTTATAAGCCCAACGAAAACGGATAAATACTGGAAAACAAAGAATAAAAGTTGATTAAAAGATTTTTTAACTATTTAATTGTTATAGAGAAATGTTTAAAAGAGTAAAAACATGGAAATACATTTATCGAAAGTTGAATGTTAGATAAGTTATGCATACGTTGAAGGAAGAATAAAACGTAATTTAAAGGTAACACAAAATACAGGGTGTTTCAAAAGTCTTGGGAACATAACGATTTTTAATAACTCAAAAACTATTAGGAGTTGAAAAATGAAATTGGTACCGTTGGAAAGGTTAAAGTTTCGAGTTCTGTGGGGAATCTTCAAAGTTGCTCAATATGAGCACCATTCGTCACACGGCAGACATCTAGTCGATAGTCCATTTCCTGCCAAACGCGTTCCAGCATCTTGACGTCAATGGTTCCCACAACTGCCGTTACTCGAGCCTTTAGTTCGTCAATATCTCTTGGAAGGGGTGGCACATAGACCTGTTGCTTGACAAAGCCCCAAAGGAAAAAGTCACACGGGGTAAGATCTGGAGACCTAGGAGGTCAGGGCATGAGAACGTCATCACCTCGCCCAGATCTCCCAATCCATCTACCAGGCAGCCTTGTGTTAAGAAACTGCCTTACTCTAAGACTCCAGTGTGGTGGTGCACCATCTTGTTGAAAAATGAAGTCATCAGATTCTGCTTGTTCCAACTGAGCCATTAACCAGTCTTCCAGCATGTTGAGATAGGATTCACCAGTGATAGTTGCCTCTTCAAAGAAGAACGGTCCATAGACACCTTTCTTGGAAATTGCACAAAACACGTTCACTTTTGGTGAATCTCGCTCGTGCTCAAGAAGTTCATGAGGATTCTCAGTACCCCATATGCGAGTGTTATGCTTGTTAACTTTGCCATTCAGATGGAAGGTCGCCTCATCGCTAAAAACAAGCCGGTCATCAAAGCCGTTATCTTCCAACTTCTCTTGCATTGCAATGCAAAAGTCACGGCGAAGTGGCTTATCAGTGTCCTTCAACTTTTGGACCAACTTGAGCTTGTAAGGTACCATTTGCAGTCGTTTCCTTAAGACACGCCAGACAGTTGCTGGAGCAAGCTGAAGTTCCCTGCTGGCTCTTCTCACTGATTTACGGGGGCTCCGCTGAAAGGCTGTCCGAACTTGCTCAACTGCATCTTTTGAAGTTGAAGGGCGACCTGTTCGCTTACTTGGGCACAAACACCCATCTTTCACAAATTTAGCATGTCATCTGACAATGGATTTCCTTTCAGGGGCTTCTTTTTAAAATTTCCTGCGAAATGCACGCTGAACACATGTCCACGATTCAGTCTTTGCAAATTGGAGGACGCAAAATGTGTTATCTTGTTTAGAGAACGCCATTACTGCACCTGGAAAGATAACACGAAAATCATTAGTATGACCAAAAACTTGATTAAGCAAGCTTTAAAATGGCACCAGTTTCATTTTTCTACCTGGAATAGTTCATGAGATATACGCATTTGTAATGTTCCCAAGACTTTTGAAACACCCTGTATTTATATATGTACAAATCTTACATGGTAAAATGTTAGTTTGAAATGTTCGTTGAAAGTCAGTTCCGAGAATAGTGGTAAGCACGTGTGTGCGACCATGTTTGTATGTGTGTGTGTAGCCATGGGAGGCTTGGCGTTAGTACGTCGAAGTGTGTGAATGTGCGTGTGTGTTTAGTAGTCAGCCGACGCGCATGGAACCACCTCTAGCCTCTCGCCCAAAAGCGAGGGGCTAGAAAAAGAGGGAAAGAAGAGACTGATTTTTATTTTGTTTACTCCTGGTTTGACGGATGTATTAGTAGAAAATCACATGATCAATATTTTTGGCGTTTTCAGCGCCTTTTTGCTAGACAGCTTGTGGGAGCCGATTTTTATGGCTAGTTTGAGCGTTTTGTTGTTGAAGTGAATTTGCTATTGCTTTGTGTGTTTCTGCTTACGCCGGTATGATAACATATTAGGATATCAATCCGATAAATTCTTCTATGGAGGTCTAACATAGAAACATAACAATACTTTAAAAAATTATTGATTTCATATTACGAATGTTTCTTTGTATATTTCAGTTTAGTGTAAGATTTTCCTCGATTTTTTAATTTTTAATTTAATTTATTTTTTATTATAATTACTACTACTACTACTATGACAACGACGACAACAACAACAACAACAACAACAACAATAATAATAATAATAATTGTAATAATAATAATAACAACAAAAATAACAACAAAATGATGATGATGATGATGATGATGATGATGATGATGATGTCCGACAAGATTATAAATCTTATTAAGAAAGCAATGGGAACACGGAGATTGTAACTGACAGCTGGAGGACTATACCTGACTGAGATAAGAATATAGAGAAGCATTTTCCGATGATACCACTACTGCTTATCATAGCCATGATGCCACTCAACGACAAACTAAGGACATGTGATGCCTGATACAAGTTTACAAACACATAACAAAAATTAAAATCAATCGTAAACGGCTGTTGCGATAAAGCAAAATCATTTGAAACTGTTACCAAAAAAGGTTGAGAGCACTTGGAATCTGGAAATAAGTGTTGCCATTCAGACGCCAGGAAGAACACATGTTATTGATAGTAAAAATACTAATAATGATATGTGTGGAAACTCCTAACAAGCAAACCATTAAAAAAAATTGTTGCCAACAAAATGGTGTGGTCAATTAAGATGGAAAGACTGGCGAGGGAGAGCACCATCCAGACCTCAACCGGAAAGATGCGGAGAGAACTGGATCCTTTAGAAGGCTGACGGTCGTTTATCAGCGAGAAATTAATGGTAAACGGCCGTTGCGATAACGCAGAAAGATTTACAATGGTTTGTGAATAAATCGGAGAGTGCTAGAAATCTTAGGAGACTTGTCACTAAGATTCCGGGGAACACCACTTGTTATTTCCAGTGAGCAAACACTGATAATGACTTATGTGAAAACTCATAAAGGTTGATATTATTTCATATTCCCTTGATTTGATATATTTACAACCACGGCATGTAGCCGTAAATGTCCTTGCATTTGGTATCAAGAGGTCAACTTGGAGATCAACCTGGCCTTACCCGTGGTTGTGTTTTTATACCAAGTGGGGGATACGTCTACAACAATCAGTCCGGGGGAGTCTGAACCATTTGAGTTAGTTGGTCTTTTTTCTGCTAGGGTGAGATATGGTTCTGTGCAATTCTAGAAGGTCCACCCTCCGAGGCTTTACCTTCTCGCCTTTTGTGGAGGGGTTAGTTTATTGCTTATCGTCTGAGACGCCCCTACCAGTGAATACCGACGGGGCTGCTCAGCCATTTTTTTGTAAGCCAAAATGCTCTTCCTCTTGGACGCTGGATTTTCAGTCTCCACCTCCCGACTTTGTGTCACACTTTGTGTCCTATGGTGGGAGGAAGGTGAAGACGTAATATTGCACAAGAAATCGGTGGACTAATCTTCATAGAGACAATTACACCACAAAGAAAATCCCAATTTATTCACATTCTTCCACTAGTGGACATCCACTTGGAATAGTTCCTTAGTTAAGCGAGTGCTGCAGTATTCGACCCCTGGTATTTTACAGACACGATAAAACATAAAACACGATCCAAATTATTTTCGTGAAAGGCTAAAGTTCAAAATAAACATAACGTCATTGTTTTTCCGGTGTCCCGGTAGGCTGTTGACAGTCGTGAATCTATCGACCCTCTTTGCATTGTCTCTCCTTTTTCTTAAATCTTGTAGCATATAGTTGAATAGAATCTGGGCTTAGACCGGTCATGGGCAAACAGGGCCCACCCGTGGTCACCGGGGGAGAGCATTCTAAACCACGCCTTCTAAGCGTCCTCGATAAAATAATGGAGATTCTGTGTCAATATGTAAAAGAACGAATGAGATGAGGAGGTGTGGTAGAGGGTATAGACATGTTTTAAACATAAACGTACAGTCTCAGATTCTGAAAGTCGTGTCTAATCACTATACAGGAGAGTACATTTTCATTATATCTTCAATCACTCCAAAGCCACTAATAAATGTTAATATTACATAAATGGAGTCGAGGTCAAAGGCAGCAATTTTTTTGTTAATAATTTGAAACTTGTAAAAATATTGTAATTAAGAATTTTTTTGTTAAATAACTATGTGACAGACAACTAAATAAGTCTAGGGCCTTACTAATAAAAAAAATAACTATAGGAAAAAATTCGATTTTATTCATCAACATAGTCTCCTTCTCGGGTGATACACTGATTCCAACGCTTCTCTAACAATTAGTTTGTCTTTGGCCTCAAAATACGCCTCAGTTTTCTGATATCGCTTCTGCTACTGGAGCCAACATTTTTTCTTGGGGCATTCTTTTTATTCTGCAAATAGCCAATCGAAATTGGGATCCAGATATGAAATTGATGCAGTTTTGCCATCGTTGAGATCGTCTTGTGACACGGTGCATTGTCTTGGTGAAAGGCCGCTTTTTTCTTCTTCATTTGTGGTCGGTTTTGGCGATCTGTTCCTTGAAATGCACCAATAATGTTATATAATATTCGCGATCGATCATTCTTCCTTTATCAAGGTGATCGATGAACAAAATACCTTGCGCATCTCAAAATACGGAGGCCAAAATCTTGCCTTTCATGTTTCGGTCTTTGGTCGTTTTGTACGGATTCTACCCGCCGATGTTCACTCAACTGACTGCCGATTTAAGTGGTGGGTCCATGTTTCATCCATTGTCACATATTATTGCACAACCTAATTATGCTGCGTTGAAACATTTGCAAACAACGCTCTTAATCATCGAGCCATCGTTGTTTTTGATCGACTGTGAGAAAACGCGGCACCCACTCATTGAAAAATGTTCACGCAAAATAGTAAATACACGGCCTTCTGATATCTTAAACGACTTTTCTATCTCACACAACTTCAAGTTACAATCAGGCACAACAAGTTTGTGGACATTTTTATGTTTTCTGGGACAGCTGCCGAAATTTGGTCCATCTGATCATTCAGCATCATTTAGGTCTGTACAACCGCGTTTAAAAGTCAGCATACCACGCCTTAACCGTTGTTTTCGACGGAACAGACTCCGAATAACACTTATCAAGCCATTGCTTTGTTTGGACAGTATTAGCTCTACTCAGAAAGCAATGCTTTATCAACACACAAAATTCATATTTATTTTCATTGTTTTGAAAATTTATAACAGTAGCTTCACTTAAATAACTGTAATTTGTAAACTGATAATCCGATTGGGCTATAATACTGACACGGGCAATGTAAAGCTTATAAACAGCTTTATAAAAATCATAATGATTTTTTTTTATTAATGGAGCCATCTATATATCAGTCCCGGGACTTATTGAGTGGTGTGTAAGTTATACTATTTCTTCATATCTTATACATATTCCATAAAATACCAACAAAATAAATGTACTTTTAAAATATCTATCGCTTTATCTTCACACTCGGCGTACGAGCACTAAATGTATACATTAATGTACAATGTACCAACGTTGACCCAACAGGTCAAAGGTTGTCTGTTATATAAAAGGACTAATACCGGCCATTATAATTAAATACACCAGTACATAAAAATAATGCCCGATGTTATTTTTTATCATGTTCTTTAAAACAATAATTTTAGTTTTTCTTACATACATACATTCATACATAGACAAAATCTCTCCATTATATTATATTAAAATAAAAGTATTTTTTTAATGACCCCCCCCCCCCATCTTCTAAAAGCTTAAGGACCACGTTTGTAATAATATCTAATGTGACAACAAATAATGCATACGTCAATGATGATGATGGTTATGGTTGTCACAAAAGTAGGTTACGCAAAGCCGGGTTTGTGGATGGAATGTGATTTGGTCGTATCTGGAATTCAAGTCTGCTTCATTTTGACAGGATTTGAGTGATGAAATTCGGCAGGTAAATTATTAAAAATAAACATTGGGGTTGATTAGTGTTAGGCCGATTAATCGGAATCGAGAATCGGAAGAATTGGAATTTTGGGGGGATCCGAATCGGTATCGGAATCAGAAATAAATGAGTTACATTTCTGATTCCAAAAACGATTATTTGAATTATTTTTTCGTTTAAAAATTAATTTTCTATTGCTGGTACTAATGATAAAATATTTATTGTTTTTAAATTACCAGTAAAACTAAAATCTATAGATTATAATGACGAATTTAGGTAAAAGTGTCACCGGAAGAAATGGCACATGTTAAAATGGCACATATAAAATGGCGCAAGTAAAATATGACGAGTGGATAAATAACAAAATGACACAAGTGAAAAATATAGATGAAAATCTCACAATGCGTTTATCAAATTACTATGAGATGTGATCGCATCTGGAATTCAAGGTCGGTTTATTTTGACAGGAATTGAGTGATGAAATTCGATAGATGAATTATTAGAAAATAAAAAAAAATTAGGATTTGATATTAAGGAAAGAATGTTTAAACAAAAACAAATATTTGATAAATACGGTGAGCTTATCAGAAAACTGGGGAGATGCTTATTTGATTTTGACAAGCGAGGACGTCCTGTGCTTTGCTCCGTAGTGATACCTTCGTCACAGATCTCGCTAAACATAGAGAAATATGTGCGAAAATAATCAATCAAAAATCAAAGTTAATCAACGTAAAATATTTCGGTTTCGAGTCTTCATTTGTAATCTAACCTGTTAGAGAAAACATGTCACTAAATGTTGAACAATCATCCGGCGAAGGATACAAAGTAAGTGCAGATCTTCAGTTTTATGAAACGTCGCATCTGGGCAAATTGCGAGCGACCCCCCCCCTCTCCTTCAACGATGATAACGGTTACGTGACACATTCCTCTTTTTAATACTAACTGCTTCTACAGAATTTTAACCAATGGAACCGACTTTTATCAGATTGACGTAAACAGCTGGAAAAAGTTGAGTCAAACCGAGCCGTCCTCAAACAGTAAAACACAAACAAAATACTCACATGAATGCATTTTTCTTTATTTCGGACGAAAATAAAAAATAAAACAACTTTTACTAATTTTACTAATTTTACTTCCCGATAATTTTTTTAGTCATTTAAAAAAGACGCTCGTCCTTTTTTTGTTGTTTCTTTAAAAGGTCGTCGGCAAACGGTCAATTAGTAGATAGTTTAGAGTATTGATTTACTCCTCTCCAGGAGTTAGGCACAAGACCAGTTTTTGTCTTACTCCCACAAGTAAGATGTGACCCAAGGTCGGGCCGGGAAAGTGGGGTTTGAAAAGCCAGCAATCGAGAAGTTGAGCACTCTGATCATTAAAAATTGCCTGGGCAGCCCCGTCGGCATTCCCCGGCAGGGGCGCCTCAGACAGTAAGCAATAAACTTACTCCTCCCCAAAGAGGGGAGGCGAAGCCTGGGAGGGTGGACCCCCTAGAACTGCACAGGACAGACCCATAGACCGGCGTAAATCAAGCCCCGAAGGCCCAGACAATACGAGTCTATGGGGTGCAGTATACATCGGAACAGATACTACACTTTGATCATAGCCAAAAGGCCAAGTGTAGAGTTAGGGTTAAAAATAACAGTCGTCTTCTGTATATTGTTTCATCAAAACCCAGTCAATTATTTCTTCGGGAAACTGAATAGCCTGTGCCAACGCGCTTACATTCATTTTAGGTTTGTTTCTTTAATGTTTGACGTTGCCTTTAATTGTCGTCTGCCAGGAATGTTTGTCGGCTTCCGATTCGAAAAAACGCTTCGTTTGTTTCAGAACATTTTAATGTGTTTAATGTGATTTTAAATTTGTTTTATCGGCGGTTCAGAATAGAGACCGTTTTGTTTTTAGGCCCCTAATCTAGGAGATTGCTTTTTACTGTTTTGCAACTAAGTGCAACTCGCTTAAACTTTCCGCAGTGTTTACCATTGAGATGCGTATTCTAAGTAGAAGTATAATAATCTTATACCAACCTCTCTTTCATAGCAGTCTATTAGTCGACTCCTACGTTTTTTTTTTACCTCACTCTTTCCTCCTGTAACGATTGTTCCTATTATGAAGAAAGGGCATACAGGTCGCTGGTCGTCGGTTTCACAGTGTTCGATCTTTTATACCTATGAATAGCGTTTATACATGGCAAGACTTGACAAGTAGGCTCAAATGTTCTTTTAAAAGATTGCGTGTATGTTTGTGTGTGTGTGAGAGAGAGACAAGGGGGGGGGGTAAGTGAAACTGGAGACGAATGAGAAACAGACAAACAGGTGCTTGTACAGGCAGAAAAAAAGGTAGATACATATTAAAACCTTGAAAATGAACAGGTGCAAAACAAACGTGAACAGATAGATTCAGGCTAGGATCAAAGTGTGGTACATGTTTTGTCCTCGATCAAAGTCGAATTAATCTTTCTAGTCTAAAAAAGATTACCTCAGTCTAGAATCTAGACATTGGTAATGTTGCCTTTGTCTCGTGAGCTGGATTTTTCCCACATTAAAAACCAACTTTGCCCTCGTGAGAAGACGAGTAAATGGGGACTGTGTGCATGTGTGCATGTGTGTGTGTGAGAGAGAGAGAGCGAGAGAGAGAGAGCGAGAGAGAGAGGGGGGAGAGAGGGAGAGAGAGAGATAGAGGTAATCGTTCCTGACCATGCTGATTATCGGGATGAAACAATAGACGGTTTTATTTACTTGCCTCCCCACAGGAGCAAAGTTAGATAAAAGGGCGATTCAGGCTACAGGCAATAAACCCGTCCACACTGTTCAAAAGAATGGACAATGCCTGGGAGGATGACTACCTGAAACTCCTGTACCCGGAATGTGAATAGGGTGAATCAATAGAAAAAAAAAGGCACATGATAAAAAGAAAGGCCGGTGTTTTGGTCGGCCGGCCGGCCTTATTAGACAAAGCCGTAGTCGTTAACTGGTCTGTTTCTGAAGGTTAAATGTTTAGAAGATACGAGATAGATAGATAGATAGATAGATAGATATGGTTATATGTATAAATCATTTTTGACCTACAAATGCGTCACTCGGAACAGGTGTCAGAAAACAATAAAACAGTCATTTTGTGTTACGGTTGAGGTTGGCTCAATAAGCCAACGGGTGTATTTTCTTTTACCAGTCGACGTCACTCTTTTATCAACAACCGAAACTGGTCGCTGCGTTAACCATTTAAGTATCCCAGATAATGGCAGATTTGATTCAGGGAATATTTCGTAGAAAATAGGACTTTCCATTAATATGCAAATTTCAATTTTTCAGAATGTTTGGATTAGTTTCAGTTCTTTCTTTTAAATAGGCCAAAATTTGCAATTTTCACCATGGCCGGATGAACAAAGTTCCTTAAATGCGTAATAGTAACTCAAAAATCAAGGGAGACGCGAGAGTGCTCTATCCCTTAATAGACTTTACGAATGGCCTATGCTATAAAATCTCATTTCTTTGATCAATCATAACTCAAAAACCAATAAACCAAATTAGTTAAAACTTTGCACAAAATTTTTATTTAATAGGTTCTTTTAGTGTGTAGAATTTCAGCATCATTAGTCAAGGCAACCCAGAGATCCAGAAAGTTCAATTATGAACTCATGTTATCTGTGTGTACGTACGTACGTATGTGCCACCATGTATCTCATCAACTATTTGATGGATTCAGCTGATTTTTGGCAGAGATAAAGGTTCTAGGGTCTAGTTGATGGCATTTTAATTTCAGTTTACTATATACCTTAGTTTTCCAGTAAATTCATAAAAACCTTAAAAATTGAGGCATAGCCTTTACAAAAGTAGTGACATTCCATGAAAAATCCCAGTATACTGAAATCATGTGCCCTTAATAGTGTTAAGATGAAAATTCATATACACTAAATGTACAAAAGCAAGGAGATTCCCAAATTTTTACACTTTTATTGTCATTAAGCGTATGACTACATATCAACCAAACCATTTCATTATCACATCACTACAGTATAAATCTCTATGCATGAGTGGATGAAGTGTATGAGGTGCGCTGAAAAAAATTACTACCAGTAAAATACATAGCCCTGTTGTTCTCGCATACCCTTAATGACAATAAAAGTGTAAAAAATTGGGAATTTAATTAGAAATTAAATTTGAAATTTAGTCACTTATAGAAATACCAGTATTCTATATCTCTACAAAGCTACCATTCACCCATGCATGGAGTATTGTTGGCATATCTCGACTGGTGCACCAACCACTGGTCTCTCCCTCTTAGACAGGGTCTAAATAAGAGTCTCTAATCTAATAGGTCCAACACTGTCTACCAAGCTCCAGTCCCTATTCCATCGCTGCAATGTTTCATGCCTCTGCTTGTTTTAAAAGTACTTCAATGTAATGTGCTCCGATGAACTTGCTGCACTGGTGCCCCCTCGAGGTAAATATTTCCAACCAACCTAACAATCATCAAAATCACACCCCTTCACTGTAGAGGTCCACAGATGCCGGAAAGCTTTCTACTCTAATAGCTTCTTTCCACGAACTGCTTGCGTTTGGAATTCCTTCCCTGCTCAGTGTTTTCCTGACTGCAGAAGTTTAAATGTAATGTGAACAAACATCTCGCTGCACAACTTCCCACATAGGATTCCCCTATAAATCCGGCCCCTTATTCTCAGTAGTCCCTAACGTCTCAGTGGCAATGTGCCGTGTTTTGTGGGCGAGTATAAGAAAAAATACATAATAGTAAATTGTACAAATTCAAAGTCTCTAATAGAAATGTTTCAGGGATCGACAAAGAGGGAAAAAGAAACTCGTGTGTGCAGCAACAAAGAAATGAATGTGTTCCTTAGGAAGAATTCAGGATTCAGTGAGTCGATAGGAAAGCTGATAAATAGTTATCGTATGATGGTGGTGATGGTTATCCTGGCCGAAGTGTCTTTTGCTCTTTTCGTTGTGAGCTGTTGTAGAACTTAAGCTAGTCGGAGAAAAAGTTGCATATTTTGATGATGGTGTTGATTATGATGATGATGACAGACCTGAACTACCGTTACTTTTTTGGTTAGAAACAAGCGACGATAGTGATGATGATAGTCATGTCGGAGCTGCCACGGGTGACTGTCGTTGTGGTAGTCAAAATGCCGTTCCGTCCGACAGGGTTTCGAGTCGAAAAGACTGCTGCTACTGTATCTACTCGTCCCAGTGGTGAAATAGCGCAGTACTGTCTAGCAAGAATTGTGGAGCAGGTGCGATCGGTGGAGATCGGGAGACGGCGTTTCGTCAAGTAGCACTCTGCCAGATGTTTGTGAACCTGACACCTGACAGAAAGGCTTCAACATCGTAAACAGAGAAGCACTATAGACAATTCTCTGTAAAATTAATTGCCTATCAGGATTCGTCAATTAGACAACTTCACCAGAACATGAAGGCTCGTTTCCATTTAATCAGTGCACTCTATAAATCAATAACGATGTTAAACAGGATGACATTATTGCACCGACGTTGTTATCGATATATTAACACACATTTTAGTATGTATGAATCTTGCGTCTTGTCTATCTTCTTATATTCCCCGCTGACATGAATCACTTACCGCCGTCACATTAAGACCCTGGAGAGGTTTCACAAAACCTAAATCGGAATATATTTGAAACAAATAAAGAAAAATAAAGAAAAATATATTAATTTCAAATCCATCTATTTTTCTGCCGAATGGTCTTTACCGGCAACAGTCTTCCTATGCACTTTTGTATTAAGGATGAACACACATCTGAAGAAGGGATATTTTCTTCCCAAAATATCATATTATACGGAACTTCTTTCGAACCGCACTGACGCAAGTAAGATTGTAATGTAATGTAAAAAATTATATTGTATTAATAAAAAGTGGAAAGTGCAAAACTCATCCCACCGTTGTATGTCTTAATTTGCTTCACTTTGTGGTTATCCGTTATACATCTGCATTGTATTGCCTTCTATAAATTACCTTTGACAGGACTACTGAATCACTGTCATTAATACCCGGAGAAAGGCATGAATACAGCTGTGAGTTAAATAGTATGATAGACTAGACTCCCAAGACTCGGTTGTGCAACCAATCCATGGTGAGCAAAATCACTGGACAATGCCGGTTCAGGAAATCAGCAATTGGCTATTGCGCAACATTAGTTCCATATACTCTTCGACCAGGCACAATTAAATATGGCATCCATTGTCTCTCGATAGGGAAATGGGGGGGGGGGGTGGCAACATATTTGATAACCGTGTGTAAAATCGTATGATAGCTATTTCTGCTACCGAACATTCGACATTTTTTTGTATTATTTTTGTACTGTGTTAAAAAAATAAAAAAATGGGTTAACGGTAAAACAAAAAATGTATTTCCTCATTCATTTTTTGTTTTACCGTTAACCTATTTTTTAAAAACAAATAAATGTAAAGAAGCATATATACGGGACGACCCCCCCCCTCCCGTCCAAAAAACGTAGGAAGAAAGATGTAAAAAGGGAAAATACATTAGTTATTGCTGTGGTAACGAGTGTCACTGTGTCGGCGTGAATAACAGACATTTGTTAGACTGAGCCATCTGGTGGCAGTAATGGGAACTGGGCAGCGGAGAGGGGCGGGGAAGACCGCCTATGGCGCCACTTGAATGTGACGAGGCGGCAAAATCGGCTACAGACAAAAAACAGCAACGACAATGTCAAAGAATGGACCCATTCTTGAGATGCGTCTAATTGATCTGGTTATTTCAAATTTAAGTGTGCAAAATCAATGGACATAACCTTTCATAGAGATGCGTGGACGAATCTAAAAACAAAAATATTACTCTTTCTCTCTCTCTCTCTCTCTCTCTCTCTCTCTCTCTCTCTCTCTCTCTATATATATATATATATATATA
>OY744518.1:29518177-29523177 GCA_963556195.1 Sepiola atlantica
ATTTACGATACTGATAACACAAAGTATTTAATAATTTTTACGGATGAGCATTTCTTTAATGCTAACTGGAAATTATTATTTCTTTCACCATGAAGTATATATATATATATATATATATATATATATATATATATATATATATATATATATATATATATATATATATATATATATATATAAAGTCAGGTCATATTATATTCTAATAACCATGGTTTTATTTTATTATTTGTTATTTTTTCACATTTCCAAAAAACATAACATTACGGTCCGTTTCATTTGTCTTGTGCCAAACAACGTTTTTATGTCAATGTGAATTTTTTCTGATGATGTTGCAGAGACGATATCGACATAAAATGTTATTTTTTTTTGAAATGTGAAAAAATAAATATAATAAAATAAAACCATGGTTATTGGAATATAATATGAACTGATTTATATTTGCTGTGATATCACTAATTGACAATCATCGAGCTGAATCTTTTAAGGAGACTGCAAAGTAAAAGGGCACTGATAGTATGTGTTAATACATTAATAATTAATGTCATTAATAATTATATATATATATATATATATATATATATATATATATATATATATATATATATATTGATGTTTTTAGTCAACATTTCAGTGTTTAATCTCCATAGATATTAATATATAATTCCAGAGTATTAATAAATAGTCAATAAAAAACAGGTTCCAACAACCACATGTTTTGTCTCCAGCAAAGAGATTCATTTTAATAGATGTTTCTTCAATTGTCCTGACAATGTTACCTTTGGGATCAACCAAATATTGAATCTTCTAGGACAATAATTCACTAGAAATGAATTAGTAACATCTGAAAATAGAAAATTATTTTAGAACGCATTCTTTTAGATCGATATTTCCCAAAGACACGTGTATTCACCCCAGGTTCGACACCATATTTGATATTTTGCGGTCGTTGAATACGTGTGCTTGCGAAAATTCGATCTAAATAATGTTACACTCACACACACACACACACACACACACACACACACACACACACACACACACACACACATATATATATATATATATTTATGCAAACATTGTTAAACATAACAGACTTCGTCTGTTTAATTATATATTTTTATTCTTTCAATTTTTCTGATGTTTTTTTTTTTGCAGCCCGTTTCTCAAAGAAGAGACGTTGCTAGTCTTTCTCTACTCTATCGATATTGAACTTAAAGCTCTGCCCCCCCCCCCGTAAACATTTTCAGCAATAACTTGTCTTGCTACCATCACTGCAAAGAACTCTTCATTCTTTCCCTGTGTACCTAAAATAATATAATAATTGCTTTTGGCTTTGGTTAAGGGTCAATAATTAGTATAGAAAATGTTTTTGTTTGTCTTCATGCACATTAGATGACATCCTTATAGGATAACATTACAAAAGGATGCCTAGAAAAAGGTGGAACACACCGTGAAGGTCTTTTATGACGTCGTAAATAAATGACGTCATCCTTTTGTGGCATCATCGATGAAAGAGTGGGTTGAAGACTTCGAAAAGAGATCCTTTATGGCGTCATAAATTATGAAGTAACAAAAGGATGACGTCATTCATTAAAACAGAGAAGTAAAGAGAGAGGAAAAAGACGAGTTCTTGCTGTGAATGTTTTACAGCGTCATAAATTATGAAGTAACAAAAGGATGACATCATCCATTAAAACAGAGAAGTAAAGAGAGAGGAAAAAGACGAGTTCTTGCTGTGAATGTTTTACAGTGGTGGGGTCAGAGATCTAGTATCCTTTTACAATTTTGTAGACCTTGCTTGCTTTTTATCTTGATTGTTGACTAGCTTGTTTGTCAACGTGCATACTGGATGACGTTACGTAAGGCAAATGGCGTAAATAAAGGATGATTGATAAGAAAAGTAGTTGGCGAATGACGTAAATAATTAAAAGCGAAAGAAGAAAAAGATTTATTTATTTATTTATTTATTTATTTATTTATTTGTTTATTTATTTGTTTATTTGTTATGCTTCCTTGTGCATCTCCCCTTTAACTATCTTCTCAATTCAACTGTTAAAAAAAAAAATTAAACTCTTAGTACAGTATCGATATCCAAATCAAATTCTGTTAAATATTTGATTCGATAACTCCCAAAAGTGCTCCCTCAATTTCTCCGTCCTACCACTTTTTCTGAATTCATCCAACCTCATCTTAAACTGATCCACGCTATTGCTGTACTTAATCTGATCTGGCAACTTATTCCAAAAAAACATAACTGGTTAACAGATCTAGTTTTTGAAAACTGCCTTGACAATAACCTTCCAGATCTAGGAGAAATACTAAAAAAATACCCACCATAGTTAGAAATGCCATTTATTATTTTGAAAGTCTCAATCATATCACCTCTCATTCTTCTCTCCAGCAAAGTAGTCAATCCCAATCTGTCCAATCTCTCCCTGCAACTGCACTCCTTTACTTTACTTATTAGTTCTGTCACCCTTCTTTGTACGCCTTTCAGTTTCAATATTACATTTCAATTTTCATATCTACTCGCTGGAGACCAGGCCTGAGTGCAGTATTCTATATGAGGTCTTATTAGAGATGAGATAGATAGGAAGAGGGGACAGAGGGAGGATATAACAAACACTGACCAATTGTCTTGTAATAACATAAACGGTCATATATTTTCGGAAGAAAGATCAACAAGTCAGGAAAATTATTCTTTTCCAAATATATTAAAAAAAAACTCGTTTACTGTTTAATGATATTTAATTTAGTGGAGAATGCTTCGATATTTTTCATGCGTTCGGGTTGCTGTTGCTTCTATCTCTCCGGACATTCGTTTCTTTTATGACCCTAATACTCCCCAGATTTCTTTTCGTGTAACTTATCTTTGTCTTTTACATTCGTCTATTATAAAAATAAATGGCAGTTTTTTTCTTTTCTACATAAAGAACGTATCTGTATATAAAACTAAAATAAAAACACATACTTGGATGAAAAGGAATCTGGACTCAAAAGTGAAAAGCTCAGATGATGTGAGATATTAAATGTCCTTAAAACATTCGACATGTGGAACAGCCTAGTCTCCCGCAAGGCCATTCAATATTCCAGATTATCCAACCTTTGTCCATATGAACGCTTGAATAAATTCGGATCATAGAAAAAATTCACTACAGCATTTAGGCTAACTCACTTGTTCACTTTTGTTTCAACGCCGTTTTTTCAATTCCCAGTTATTTTATTAAACAAAACGAAGTAAAAATGCAGAATAGTTAACACTCGTAAACCAAAAAATACCCTCTAAACAACATAATTTATGTAAATCGCATTAGAATGAAATTCTTTACTGAACCCCGCTAATTTTAACGTTTAAAATGACAAAACACCATTCTTTAAGTTGGAAACGATTTGTAAGATATTTTTCAACGTTAAAAATCTTACAAATCTTTTCTAAACGTTAAAACTATTTGGATACGGTAAAGAATTTTATTGTTATACGTTTTATATAAATTACGTGTTCGTGTTGTTATTTCTTGTTTTCGAGTTCTCGAGTTTTAACTATTCTGTACTTTTATCCAAAACTAAGGTCATGTGTAGAACAAACAGAAGAACTTTATTGTAATATTTTTAATTTAAAAACAAAGTTTTATGGAGATTGTGAACTTTATTTTAAAAATAATCAAATTAGCAAACATCTCTAAAGTAATATTTTTACCAAAATTGTGGTGCGTGTTCTTCCCATGATCCATTAATATATAAAGTAAATTCAGTCTTTTCATCGTTTCTTTGTCATCGATAGCTTTCTTCCTACAAAATCAATATTTAATTCTAGTTCGTCAGTTTTTTGGTGGACCGTTGCAGCATGTTATTAAGAATAATAACATGTAATTCGATTTAATTCCTTCTAAAAAACACTTTGTCTAGATCGGAATTATCGGAATTATTTTCAAATGTCCGGGATTTGAAAAGAGGGACTTTAATCTGTATTTTTCAATATCGAATTACTTCCCTTTGATTGGAACAAAAATAGCAAGTTCTAAATATGAATCTTTTATTAATGAATTTCAATAACATAGTTCTTTCTTACTTCTAAAATACCCGTAACGATTGTTCTATTACATCAGATAATCACATTCATTTTTTATCGAAGTGAGATGTAACCATTCTATGACTAAATACGTAGCTAGGAAACAATATTTAGATTTTAAGAATAAAATGCAACTTATAAAATAAAATCGATTTAATAACTTTCAGAAGATACTTTGTTCGGATTGGAATTATTTTCAAATGGCTATCATCTTAATAAAGGTACGTAATTCTTTATTCGTCCATACAGAGGGCCTGTGGACAAGTGGTTATGCGAATTTTCGGGTCTGAAAACTCCCTCTGTCCACCCAGCAGTAAATGGGTACCTGACTAAAACTCAGGGAAGGTTCAAGGCAGCGGAAGGAGAGGGATGGGCTCCGCCTCCCATATGCTGTGCCCTAGACACGGTGATTCTTAACAAATCACCGCCGCTACGGCCATGGGCAGTGTGTGATGTCGGCAACGACACTCGTGCGCGTCCAGGCTATGCGACCGTTACTTTTTTTGTTTTACAGAGTTATCTGCCTTTGATTGGAACAAAAATAAACAATATTTAAAAAAAAAACGAAAACAAAAACGACATCGTATTATAAAAGAAAAAGAAAAACAAATTGCAATAAATACACGCCCGGATCCCACCGGGTAAGGACATCAAGTTCCAAATAGGAATCGAACATATGTTCTATTGTTAAAGGATTTAAATAATGTTTCTTACTTCTAACAAACAGAATTGTTCTATTAAATAAGCTAACCGGTTTAATTAATATCGGAATGAGATGTCGCCATTTTTATGACAAATTACGTAACTAGGAAACATAAGTTGAGTTTTAAAATGCATCTAGTGCCAACCGTAAAGTGCAGTTTTATTTTATTTTTTTAAGTTTTAAAGAACGCATATAATTTGAAGTAATCTAAGTACATTAGGTTTAATA